>JAPWTK010000693.1:0-197091 GCA_029963805.1 Aromia moschata
AAGAATCACCAGACACAGTTGTGTTCAAACTGACACGCGTGCCGCATCAGTTCGATTATTTAATAGCCATGCATCTCGCATGACAAATTATACAGCGTGGCACGTAAAAACAGAGGGTAAAGCTTGACTAAACCCGTCTTTTATTGAAATGTACGTAGAGCGTACTTATAACTGCCTAACTTGTAAGCGCAATTGTTATTTCATTGCATATTGTTAAGTATGAAATAATTCATAGATTATTCTCAGTTACATTTCAAACTCAATGTTGTAAGGGACCATCATTCTGACACTTTAATGAGTACCTAATATTTGCATGATCTTGTGGAAGTTCATAGTCGATATTTAAACTAGTTAATCTATCTTAAAAAATTACCCCAAAGCAACCTAACAGGTTTGGCATACAGGTGAGATCCATACTGTCTTGGTAGAATATAAACTTTGCTGTAGTTCTATAGGATCAATGTTTACGTAAGAAAATTTGTTAATTTTTCCTTTTTTATCATTCTCTTTTTAAATTTTCCTTTTTGAATAAGTTCTGAGAGCATGTTCTACAATTTGTCGGATGTTGTCTACACTTGGGAGTCCTTTTTTTATCAGTCACTTACCCTCTTCTTCCTACACTTCCTGTTTCTCGAAAAAAACTCATTCAACGTCGCACTACAGAATGAGGCGTAATATAATCGAACACCACATATCATAAACACCGTGAAACTTTTAAACCATCTTCCATTAGAATATTTATGTGTTCACCTTTTCTATGTTTGGCCTATTTTTGAAGTAGGTACGATTCGGGAATAAAGCTTTTACGTTCTTGAGAAAATATATTCTTCGCGTAGAAATTATTTCATGTATTACGTATAAATTCTACTTGTTAAATAACAAAGATAATCCAGTGATAGAAAGATTGATGACTGGACTGTTCACATTTATAGTGATACTTAGTGTGCCATTAACCACCCCGAACAAGGAACGGTACGCCTTCAAATTTTCATAAACCGCTTGATTTAACCTTTTTAACGCACGTTACAAACCAAACTCTTCATTTCAATCTTGTATATCAAAAACCTATTTATAAAAAGATTACTTTATGAAGGATATTTTATGAAACGCTTAAAGAAAAAAGTTATATTATAAAGGTTATTTTAGTTCTTAAAACTATTGTTTTACGCACCAGTGCAGAGAAAATGTAAGGCTCTGTTCGAAATTTTACGAGTAATAGCTCAAAAACAACTTAACTGATGCTGCTAACATTGCGCTGCGAACGTAATGCGACAAGTTTAAACAGATCCGTATCTGTGATACTTTTCCCACTCCTGAGCTCGCTGGACAAGCCAGTGGATCGCCCAGTTTGACTGTAGCAGTTGTTTGAATTAGTTCACGCACTGGCGACAGGTCGAAAAAATGTTAAGTGTTCAGATGGAGCAAAGGGTTGATCTCAAGTCGTTTGTTAAACTCAGAAACTTTTATAGAATCTTAGGCAATGTTAAGAGGAAGTGTACGTGGTACAATGTTTATCACGCATTAATATTTTTGAATGGTTTGGGCTGAACAGCTTAGAAAGTTGGACGTGAAACAACCGAAGACGATCCGCACACCGGACTGCCCTCAGCGTCAAAAAAGGACGAAAAAACTGGTAAAATTAATCCACGAAGATCGTCGCCCAAGCATTCGAGGGCTTGTTGCCCTTACACAATCGTTAAAGAGCGCCGTCGGCGGCTTTAAAACGAATCATTCGTCACGCGTGCAATTTACGAAAAAATGGTGCCAAACTCCTCACTCCCGAAGTGGGCGGGGGCTGAACCCAAGAATGAACATTTGCGCTGACATTCTAAACAACATTAACATCGGATCCAGGCTTGTTAGACACGGTGATTACTTGTGATGAATCGTGAGGACAAAGATTTGACAGTGTGGAAGTGGTTGAAACAAAAGCGACGGAGGTTCTGAACCATCTGACAGAAGAGGACTTCCAGCACTGCGTTGAACAATGGAAAATTGCAACTGTAACAGCGTCAAGGAAAGAAAAAAAGCAAGCAAGTGACAGCAGTCTGGTTATTTAATAGCCACACCTCGTATATAAAGAAGCCGGTTGCAGAAAAAATATTGCATGCATTTCATTTTGGAGTCATGTCAGTTTTGGAACTTGCGACAACACTCTTGACTAAAAATTGTTTAACGTTCCCCACTAGAGCACAAGCAGTTAAACGGAGGACACAGGCAAAAAAACAACAGTCCGTACCCAACCCTCGTAGAGTTTCTTTATTCACTTCTTTTATAACGTAAGAACGTAAACCTATATAAGATATGAACCCTTCGAAGTGACTGATTTATTATGTATTCAATTTCTCTCAGTTAAAGAGGAGGCATTATTAATCCAGATAAACAATTAGTTCTACCAGGCAAGACTTTCAGGACCGGGTGGTATATTTATGTCTAAATCAAGTCTCACCGAATTCAAATCATTGTTAGGCCGTCTGCTTATCAATTCCAGCCTGAATCTATTATCGAATTAAACAGGACGAAGCACGCAACGAACGTCGCAGTCGCCGTAACTTCGGAACACGAAATCTATGCGTTATCCTGTAGGGTTTCAAATGTAAAACAAACGCCTATCCGAAATTCTCAACCCCAAACTCTGTGGCCGTAACGTCACAGGTGTTCAACAACGAGCTGTCGCGCTGCTGTTGCCCAACCCCTGCGGAGCTGAGGACAAATCAAAAAAGTATTTGGCAAAGGTCTACACTTTTAGATAGCGTTGTTAATTATGAGCAACTAAGATCCGGAAAGGTGTACACTGAGGTAGGGTCAAGTAATTATAAAACTTTAAGATAACACAGGCACATAATATGAAAAATAATAATAATTAAAATCTAACCCCGAGTCCTGAACCATTTATATTCTCTACGTATTTTGGGTCACTGAATCCGGAACCTGGGTTAGTTTTGGTGAGTTTTCTCTCGTTATTCCTGACAAAAATGCAAAAAAACAACGTCAAAATTGCACCATTATGAAGGCAAACAGAATTATTGCATCATACAATCTGAGATTTATGAGCTATTGTGAACCATAGAAAGCATAGGTTTTTATGAAAGTGCGTAAAATGCAAAAAAGTGGCCTAAATCGCAAAAGTGTATCTTTTTGGGGGGAAAACCCTGATTGTTCGGTCTAAATCTGTTTTTTTTTTTGAACCTTCAAAACAATGTAATTTTGTAACAATGCCTTTAAAAAAACAAATAGAAAATAGTGACCATAGTAGCCAAATACACTGGCCATGTAGAAAATATCTTGCGGTCAAAACCAATTTGTCAGAATTCCGCTTCCACTATCTACACGCTTATTTCCTTTTGCCGTAACGAGTTCTTTTCTCTTCAAAAGATCTATTCAATGGCGCATTACCGTTTCCATTTTGATGACTTGCGCTTACATTCTCTTTTCAACATAGAGCAACAGTCAGCTATCATAAGGAACTGAACAACCCAAGAAAACAATATAAAATGATAGGTTATTTCGGTAAATGAGCTATTTCAGTAAAAACAATTCTCATTTCCAGGTTATTCTGATAAAAAGCGATACTCTTAGCGTTTTCTTCACTGTTTCGCATCTATTTTTGATTTTTTTCGCATTTATAAAAACAATGTGCGTACCATGGCTGGAAATGCTGAATTCGATTTTCGCAACCCAAATAAACATAAAAATGAGGTAAAAACTGGACGTTTTCCACGAAACACCGAAACCACTATACTTTTTTCGACGAGCGTTTCGTCAATTAAGCTGGGTATCTTCGGGAGAAGATTAAAGTATCCAGCGCGCCGGGGTATGTTATAGTAGTTCGGGTGGTTTCGTGGAAAACTTCCAGTTTTTTGTTTCTACGCCGAATGTTCCAGTACCCACTCCAGCATAAAAAATGACTTATTGGTCGTGAAACAAATTCTGACTGTTAGGTTTTTGCATTCAAATGCTTTTTTTGCATTATTTCACACTTTATTGTGAAAAAAAAAAAATGCTTTCCATGGTTCAAAAAATAACTTTTAATTCGGATCTGACGACCAAAAAGACATGTGAAATAAATTTTGATGATAAGTATAATTCAGGTTAATTTCAGGATGGATGTTTACTTTCAGAATGGTGTGCAGTTTTGGAGTTTTTTTTTTACAGAGATAACGAGCCAAACTATCAAAACCAACCCCGGATTCGGATTCAGTGACCCTAAATACCAATTTGAATTTTTTCATTAGCGCCATAACAGTTTAAACGATCTGTAGTGGTCATTTTGGTGTACCACCTATCGGTATTAGCACCGCGGTTAGTAGAACCCTGTAGCTATGCAATACTGTTTTTGCTGATTTGGTCAATTATGTACAGGGCGCTTAAAATAGAATTATCATAATTTCAAACCATCCAAATTCAAATTTCCTAAATACAATAACCCATATTTTACTTCACATTTCAAATAGAATTAAAATCCGCATTGGTATATACGAGGCGCGTTCATAAAGTAAGGGCTGCTTGGTCATAGAACAAAATGCACCGATAAGAAACAAATTTTATTGTCATATTTAGTTAGGTACAATCTTACTTTACCCCTTACATAATCGCTGTCTACTTCTAAGCATTTTTCGTACCGTTAGTAACCAGCTTTTTTAACCCCTCTGCATAGAAGCTTGTTACCCGAGAGCCGAACCAGTGACAACGGCGTTTTTGAGTCTTCTCCTTCAGCTCCAAAACGTTGTCCACTGAGCCAATTGCTTAAAATGCGCAAAGAGGAAGTAGTCGCTAGGGAAAAGGTCGGGACTGTACGGTGGGAGGGACAAAAAGTTCCCAACGAAAATCTTGAATGTTCTTATTTGTTTTGGGCAGCAGGGTGAGGACGCGTTATCGATATACTCTCTTTGCGCCAGATGACAGTTTCCCGCGGCGTTTGCCTCGCATCGTACGTCTCAATTTTTTTGAGCGTTTCGCTGAACACGCTGAAGCCGTAATTGTTGTCCCATATTCCATGAAATCAACCAAAAGAACACCGTCTTTGTCCCAAAAACCGTAGCCATCAACCTTCGACTTGTAGATTGAGTTTGTTTAAATTTTTCATTTTTGGAGAAGATGAGTGTCGCCACTGTATCGATTGCAGTTTTGTTTCTGGTTGAGCGTAGGATACCCACCTTCTCGTCCCCAGTAACAATGTGAGAAAATGAAATCATCTCCATCTTGTTGATAACGGGCTAAAAACTTTCGTCCACCAGACATTCTTTTGTTTTTTGTGGTGGCCGGTGAGCATTTTTGGTACCCACCTTGCACACAATTTGCGGTATGCGATATGGTTTTCAGGACAATAGTGTAAACAGTAGTGCGTCCAAGTTGAGGAAATTTGTTAGTTGTGCTACTAATCGTCAAATCGACGACCAGATCGCAGTGTTTGGTCCACTCTGTGAAACGATTTCAATGGTCTGGATACTGAGCCTCACACTCCGCTCTTCGTCATGGATATTTGTTCGGCCATTTTTAAAATCACGAAAATTCATTGTTCAACCTTTCCTTCACTCATAACTGTAGGTCCGTAAACCAGGCATAACTCCTGATGAACTTCTGCAGCCGACGATCCTTTTGCACATAAGAAACGAATCACAGAACGCACTTACCAGTTGGCGGGATCAATGATTTTCGCGGCCATTGTTCTTTGCATTCACGGACAACAATACGACTTCCTTTAGAATCAAAACAAATAACGCCAGTAGCTTCGCAATGAGTCAGTAGATGGCGCTGCAGTAGTAAAACTGTGCTTCGAAGCGCCAATATTTAAGTTATAAGCAAACGGCCCTTAGTTTATGAACGCGCCTCGTACATATGTATGGTCAGCATTCACTATACCTGTGTTTAATTTTTTTAGTTATTTAAGCGTTTCTGTGTTCGTCAACATGAAAAATTAAGAATATTCAAATATGGATGTCGATTTATTATAATCATAAGATGCTTGAAATAAAACGGTAGTGACACTATGCCTATGGTTTTTTAGATACATTATATTATCTATTATTTAAAAACTCTAAATAAAATTCTAAAAAATTATATAAGCTTTTAGTTATACTTACTCATACATGTATTTCATAGATATCAGTAGTGCCAATTATAATTTACCCAGTCACAGAGTACAAGCAATACGAGTAGTGTGGTTATGATTAACAATATTATTGGATAGTGGCTTCTGATGACATAATGTTAGGACATGCTCACCTTCGAGATGTGATTCAGTCACTTTTTCCATTTGTTAGGCAAATGAAGCTGTCGGTATGTTGTACCAATAACGATTATAAAGAAAATACGAAAAACATAAAAATATACTCGGAATTAAAGAACTGCATTGTTCTGAGTTGACCAGCTCTTGGCCTATAACGCCGTTGTAGCGTGGTTATTGTAATGTCGCTTTGTTCGCGCTTCATTGCAGGTTAAACAGATTTCTAAAATTACAGAAAATATTTAGATGTAAAAATTCGTAACAATATGTAAATTTAATAACAGAGATTTAAGAGTACAAGCTGTGTAAAATTGAAAAATGGATTTGTATTTTGTCTCTTGAATTGCAAAAAAATTTGCTGTAGATATTTGGGTCAGAATTTTTGTGCTAAAAGGCGGACAGAGCGCACTTTTATTATTTTGTATTTTATTTCGTTTTTCACTCGTTATGTCTGTAGTTCAATTTTTTGAAATTTGTACATACGTTTTAAACGCAACACCGACCGGTCGAAACATATCTGGAATATGCCCGGTACTAGACTGATTCATTTATCCCCCAGAAAATCTCAACGATTCTCGGTTTCCAACCTGCAAGACGCTTGGAAAAATACTAGATCTGTAGCTTATTACGAACGAGTTACGAATAAAAAGAATCTTTTTCGCTTAATCTGAGCTTAACAGTTTTACTCTTAGAGTTCTTTTGGAATGACATTTGGCAGTTGCCGACTCTGTCGGACCTCCGGACCACTTATATGCCATTAATGGTAAGATGGTTTGCCTAACCTGAAGGCAAAATCTGGGGTAGGGAAAAACGCTATCGAGCGTCGTGTATGTGACGCATGACGTCACCCCTGGAAAATATTGCGATCTGCGTCATAGTTTTGCATACGTCACGCTTGGTGAAGATGGTTACCTAACCTGAAGGGGCAAAATCTAGGGTAGGGAAAAATACTATCGAACATCATGATATGACCGCATGACGTCACCCTGGGAAATATTGCGATTCGCGTCATGGTTTTGCGTACGTCCGCTTGATAAAGATGGTTTGCCTAACCTGAAGGAGCAAAATCTGGGGTAGGTAAAAACTCTATCTAGCATCAGTATGTGACGTATGACATCATGGGTCCAAAGCATAATATGTTCCATGGCCTCACGTGCGTAGCTTCGTGAGCTATCTATTTTTTTAATTAAAAAATCAAAAATCAAAAGTAATTAAATTACTTTTTTCAGTGTATTTTTCTTAATACTCTACTTTTATTTTTACTTTAAATACCTACGAATGTACGATTTTGTACACATTACATTAAATGCTTTCATCTTTTACACTTAGGCTAAAACGACTCGCTACCATCAGATCTGACTACGGCACTCAGACAAGCTTTACACTCTTACTGCATGGACAAACATATTCTAGATTTATAATTTAGATCATTTTTAAAGGAGATCACTCACTGGAGTGATACTCTACATGTCTCTACTTTCTAATCGAAAACATATGCTTATTGCCCGCTGGGCGATTGCAGGACTCTCTTGGAGCTAAAAAAAATCTTTTCATACTTACTTCTTTTCTGTATTTTGTTTCATATTTTTATTGTCTACTATGTGTAGACAGGGTGATTGATCGAACTCATTCATTAAAAAATATTAGGGCGTACAGAAGCTTGTAATTTTTGAAAATTCGGGCTTCAGCTAATGAGATCTATAGTATATGACGGACTTGATGATATTTTCAAGATGGCGAACGCTTCCGGTTTGCCGTACATTGGCATCAACTTCTTTATTTCAAATGGAAAGGTGAATTTTTGCACATTTAAATTCTACACATTATTATAGGCTGACTTGTGTCTGTTGTGTATTTTAGGTGGTTAGTCGAATCATTAGTCTTTGCAACGATGATTTTATTGATTGCTCAATTATCTACAGGGTGTTTAAAATAGACCTTCCATTTAGGACAACTTCAAACCATCAAAAATCGATTTTCTTAAATACAAAGGCCCATATATTACTTTACACCTTGATGTAGAATTAAATTCTGCGTCGATCTGTATTATCATTCTCTCAGAGGTTTAAAAAAAATGCGTAGAAGTAACGTAAAATCGTATGACTTTTCAATAGTATGCCATGGAAATGACAGCCAATGTTGCTACTAATGCATTTTTTCCATTTTCGTTATAACTGTTAACACATTATTATTAAAAACACATTATTAAAACGCATATTACATGATAAGGCAAATATTTTCTGAAATCAATATAATTTCATGTACTTAAAAAACATCTGGCGAAATGTTGTTCTTAATTTACGTCTCAATTCTTCGTTTATGTTAATAGGATTTGAATATACTTGATTTTTTAAATATTCCCGTAGAAGTCGAGTGGGGTCAGACCAGGAGAGCTAGGTGGCCATCGCTACGTCGCCATCGATTGTTGGTTACGCCCAAACCAACAATCTTCGAACATCGCCGTAAGTGCTTGTCCAACATCATTAGTTGAATGTTATATATAGTATATTCGTAGAATATTACAGTAGCTTCTTCCCTTATAATAAGCGTTGGCCGTATTCTGGCAGATTTCGCTCTTCCAAACTACAAAAAGTTCGCTTCTATCCGTTTAAACTTATGTTTGTTCATCGGTCGTAAATGACGATACCTGTTGAATACACGACAAGTTCTACAAATAATCTTGTGACAGTCCCTGTGAATATAAAGTAAGTTCAAAATATTTGTATTTGAATATTCCTGGAAAAAAAACCAGTATACTGGAAAAAAACAGTAACAGTAGCAGTGACATCGGCTGTCATTTCCATCGCATGCTTTTGAAAAAAAACGATTTTACATTACTTCTATACAAATTAAAAAAAAAACTAATAACCAAAAATATTAAAGATAGGTATAGGGAATGGTAATACAGATCGACGCAGAATTTAATTCTATTGTACGAGGCGCGTTCATAGAAGTAAGGGCCGTTTGGTCACAGAAAAAAATGTACTCATAAGAAACAAATTTTATTGTCATATTTAGTTAGGTACAATCTTACTTTACTTCTCTACATAATCGCCGTTCACTCTAAGCATTTTTCGTACCGCTGCACCAGCTTCTTTAACCCCTCTGCATAGAAGCTTGCCGCCTGAGAGTTGAACCAGTTGACAACGGCGTTTTTGAGTCCCTCTTCGGTTTCAAAACGTTGTCCACCGCGCCACTGTTTAAAATGCAAGCAAGAGGAAGTAGTCGCTAGGTGCAAGGTCGGGACTGTACGGTGGGTGGTCAAAAAAGTTCCCAACGAAAATCTTGAATTTTCTCATTGGTTTAGGCAGCAGTGTGAGGACGCGCGTTATCGTGGAGGAGGATTATGCCAGATGACAGTTTCCCGCGGCGTTTGTTTTGGATCGCACGTCTCAATTTTTTGAGCGTTTCTGTACACGTCAGCTGTAATTGTTGTCCACGTTCCATGAAATCAACCAAAAGAACACCGCCTTTGTTCCAAAAAAACTGTAGCCATCAATTTTCGACTTGTGTATTGAGTTTGCTTAAACTTTTTCGGTTTTGGTGAAGATGAGTGTCGCCACTGCATCGATTGCAGTTTTGTTTCTGGGTTGGCGTAGGATACCCACGTCTCGTCCCCAGTAACAATGTGAGAAAACAAATCATCTCCATCTTGTTGATAACGGGCCAAAAACTTTCGTCCACTAGACATTCTTTGCTCTTTGTGGTGGTCGGTGAGCATTTTGGTACCCACCTTGCATCAATTTGCGGTATGCGAGTTTTCTGTGACAATATTGTAAACAGTAGTGCGTCCAAGTTGAGAAATTTGTTAGCCAGGCCACTAATCGTCAATCGACGATCCGAGCGCAGTGTTTGGTCCACTTGTGAAACGATTTCATCGGTCTGGATACTGGGCCTGCCACTCCGCTCTTCGTCATGGACATTTGTTCGGCCATTTTTAAAATCACGGCACCATTGTCTAACCTTTCCTTCACTCATAACTGTAGGTCCGTAAACCAGGCATAACCGATGAATTTCAGCAGCCGACGATCCTTTTGCACATAAGAAACGAATCACAGAGCGCACTTCACAGTTGGCGGGATCAACGATTTTCGCGGCCATTGTTCTTTGCATTCACGGACAACAATACGACTTCAGAATCAAAACAAATGACGCTGTAGCTTCGCAATGAGTCAGTAGATGGCGCTGCAGTAGTAAAACTGTGCTTCGAAGCGCCAATATTTATATATAAGCAAACGGCCCTTGGTTTATGAACGCGCCTCGTACATCAAAGTATAAAAAGTAAAATATGGGGCATTGTGTTTAAGAAAATCGAGTTTTGATGGTTATAAGTTGTGTGAAATGTCTATTTTAAACACTGCAGATAATGGAGCAACAATAAAGGGTGGGCCATCTATTGGTTTATTTTTAAACTGAGTGTTATTTCTACATTGCCGACAATGACGCGCTTGACATTTGATCTATATGTGGTGTCTAACCTCCGCTGTAAGAAATGTGTTTTGCGTTGTTTGCGTTTTATGCCTGAACTACGTTGGGAAATACGAAAAATTATTTTCAAAGTGAATGCTGTGTTGCAGAAACAGTGAGATAATTGAGAACAATTTTTGGTCGAAATGAAGCTCCGTCAGCGCCTGGTGTAAGAAAGTTCTTAAGGAAAGTTCATGAAACTGGCATGCTTGTGGATAACAGAAGTCATCCACGTACTCGTCCGGTGCGCACAGCTGAAAGAATTGCTGCTGTTGCCCAAAGTGTGCGTGAAAATCCAAGAACCTCAACTCGTCACAGAGCACAACAAACTTAATATCAGTTGCACTTCTTTGCGGAGAATATTGCATAAATACCTCGAATTATTTGCTTACAAGTTGCAATTTCATGAGGTAAACTCAATTACCTCAACTCATGAGGTAAAGGAAAATGACCATCCACTTCGTTATCGCTTTTCTGTGTGGGCTTTAATTGAGTTCTGAAAATGACGCCGATTTCAATCGAAAAATCATTTTTTTCGGACGAAGCTCATTTTCATCTTGGAGGACATGTTAATAAACAGAACTGTAGGATTTGGGGTTCTGAAAATGCACACGTAGTCATAGAGAAGCCAATGCATCCTGCAAGAGTGACTGTTTACTGTGGGTTTTGAGTGGTGGCATCATTGGTCCTTACTACTTTCAAAATGAAGATGATAACAGCGTTACAGTAAATGCGTTACAGAGACATATTAACTGATTTTTTGTGGCTGCGATTGGACGATTTGGACTTGGACGAGCTCTGGTTCCAGCAGGATGGAGCAACGTGTCACACAAGCCGTGAAACAATTGATCTTTTGCACACTAAATTCGGTAACCGTGTTATCAGCAGTTTTGGAGACATTAATTGGCCATCGCGCAGCTGCGATTTAACACCGTTGGACTATTTTTTACGGGGACATGTTAAGGACCGTTGTTACTCCAACGATCCACAAACAGTTGACGCACTGAAAGAAAGAAAACATCAACGTTATTCGGCCAATAGAGCCACAAATAATCGAAAATGTACTGCAAAATTAGATGAGAAAGAATGAACTACTGCCAAGCCAGCCACGGCGGCCATTTAACTGAAATTGATTTTCATAAATAATGGGAATGCATACTTTCTTGAATAAAGCAACAATCATTTAAAAATATTCAACTATGTAGTGTTAAAAGCAATTTTAAAAAGAAACCATCTGATAAAACCTACCATATAAAAGCATCTTTGCAAAGCCTAATGATTCTATAACCACGGTGTAAGCACAGATGATTTCATATGTTATGGTGCTAATGACCAAAATTTCAAAAAATTCGATCAAAAACGGCAAAACATAGATATAGGACAACCTGAAGAAAGTCAACCTAAAATAACGTGTGAAATCGAAGCCTGGAATAAAAAAGGCACAATTCCATTTGAAATAATAAGTTTCGATCAACCACTATTATTACTCTTATTATATTTTATTTATTTTGGTTGAGCGGTATTATATAATTATGTAGGTACCTACTAGGGACCATAACCTATTGTTAAAATATAGTGCCGAAGTAAGCACAACGCCGTAAACTCTAATTCAAAGTTCAGTGTAATAACTAACGAGTTAACAAAATTTTATGCGATAACGCCGAGTAGGTTACATGATCCTGTTCCCGACCGGCTACCCTGGCGACCTTGACGCAAACTAAACGGTTAGTTTTTGTCTAGAATTCGACAGTTTTTGGCCGCGCGGTTTGTTGCACGGTTTGTTGCATGAATATACACTACCGTTCAAAAGTTTGTAGGTATAGTCCATTTCTTTATTTAAGAGGCAGTTCGGCACGTTTCACCGATGCCGCCTTGCAATAAAAGCGTTTTTATAACAGTCGGCGTCCGTCACCACGTGATAGAAACAGGGCAGCCCAGGAGCGTATTAGGAAAATTTCGAGGGCTGCTCACTAATACTAACTAGAGTACTTGCTGTATTTTATAGTAATGTATTTTATATGAGTATACATATATTTTTAAATTTAGCGTAAAAACTTTTCTCTACTTTAAGAATGTCTTAAAAACGTCAAAGTAACTTATGAATGTACATACTTTTTAATTTTCCTGTTCAGAATGTGAATGTTTTATCTGCCCCTATTATGTTCTATTTGCCCCTTTTCATACTTTTTTCAACATACGGTATATTTACGATTAACAATTCTTTTTTACTGTCGACCGAAAACTTTCGTTAGTTCACAGACTCATTTAATAATACCATATTTGCTCCCTTTTTCATCGCTAAGCTATTGGTACATATTTAAAATTATCTGTTGTGATACCGGGGGTAAATGTTGATGAATTACAGAATTCTTAGAACTACACTCCACAATATTTTCCCTATTGTTATCATAATCCTCAACAATATTAACACCGTGATCGTTTTCGTGCGCAATATAAATGTCTTCCTGGAATGGACGCCAAATATTTAGTTCGGACTCCCCATTCTCATTGCCATCCACAAATTGTCACTACAGACTATTATTATTCATATGCTCAAAAGGACGCCAAAAAGGCATTTTCATTCACTTTACAAACTAAAAGGTATTCGATAAATATTGGAACGACCAAATATAAAAGACCAGAGCTAAGCGCGTCCATCTCTGTGTATTCTCTGTTGAACTTTAGTTTCCTGGCAGTCCACCTTGACCGGACGTAAGTACTGTGGTTCTCCATTCGCATTGGGCCATCTATGTCAACGCCCCAATTCTATTGGTAAGTATGACTTAAGCAGTGTCCCTTTAGGGCGAATCAAACTTACTTTGCCCGGGTGTGCCAGCACTCTTCTTTCTGTTGTTTTTATGGTCTAACCAATATTTTTTATCAATGCGGTATATTCAAAGGTGCCGAATTGGCTCTTAAAATAAAGAAAAGAACTTTACTTAGAAATTGTTCAATAAATTGACAGAAAAAATTGTGAAAAATCTATTGAATCGATATTAGTTATATTTTACTACTGAAATTCTCTGTCACAACCCTTGTTAGGGTAACAAAGTGCACCAAAGTGCAACAAAGTGCACCAGTTTGTTAGGGTAAGTCCTCTTTTGAGTTTTGTTATTCTCTTTTATACTGACATCACAGAACTTAAGTATAGCCCTGATATACACGGTGGAGACTTTAACTGGAATATATTCGCTAGCGGGGTGGTGAAATGATTTTTCAAAAAATTCCCGAGACACGTCAACTTTTAAATGTATTGACCTACATTTTGCAAGTAATATGAAAAATATAGCCCTTCAGGAGTGGCTGAAACCACCCTCGACATGATTTTTTCAAATACAACCCTATGGCTTGTGACCCCTCATTGTAAAGCTGGTGGAAAGAGGAATCCAACGCACTTATCAAATTTTTATTTTTAGTATGTTTGTAGGGTTGCATACAATTAAAACAATTTAAAAATTAAATTTATTTTCAACGTAACAATTGTTCAAAATGTGCACCATTCACTTGTTGGCAGCATCCCAGTCTGTGGTAGGTTTCGTCCCTTACATTAGGCAACATTTGCGGTGTTATTTTTCCGATTTCCTCTTATCCTTTCCTGCAGATCTGCTATGTTGTTGGGTTTCTGAATGTAAACCCTACTTTTAAGATGTCCCCACAAAAAGAAATCCAGTGATGTAAGATCTGGAGATCTTGCTGGCCACTCAATATTACCTCGCCTCCCAATCCACCTACCGGGAAAAATTATGTCCAGATACGAACAATGGCAGCATAGTGTGGTGGGGCCCCATCTTGCTGAAACCATAACCTCTTGTCGGTCAAGTTAGGGTTTAAGGGGTTTGGAAATAAATGACATAGCACTGGCATTAGTTCGTGCTGGAGTAAACGAAAGTATCTTGCTGCATTAAGAGTGTCATCAAAGAAAAATGGTCCTACAATTCTATCTTGTATTATTCCGGCCCACACATTAGTTTTCTGTGGGCGCTGAGTATGAAGTTCCCTCCTCCAATGGGGGTTCTCTTTCAGCCCAGTAACGACAATTTTGGCGATTTACGTGCCCATTTAATGTAAAAGTAGCCTCGTCAGAGAAAACTATCCACTCTAAAGATAACTGGTTTGATCAATACAAGTCATCAATAAATCGCAAAATTCCACTCGTCGATCTGGATCATCTTCAAGTAGGTCTTGAACAGCTTGCATTTTATATGGGCGTTTTTTGTCATATTTAAGTATTTTTAAAACTGTTTTGTGATTAAGATTACTATCACTGGCCAGTTGACGGGCTGGAGTGATTGGATTTTCTTCTAGAGCAAGCAACAAATTCAACTTCGTGTCGTCATCAACAACAGCCTGCCTCTTACTCGGTACTTTCCCTGACATGACCCATCTCTCGATATTGTGCCTCAATTTTACTAATGGTACCTTGATTTAGTGGTGGCAAGTCAGGATGCGTTTCTCGAAACAAGCTATATTTTTCACATTACTTGCAAAATGTAGGTAAATACATTTAAAAGTTGACGTGTCTCGGGAATTTCTTGAAAAATCATTCACCACCCCGCTAGCGAATATATTCCAGTTAAAGTCTCCACCGTGTATAACAAAAGGTTCTGTTCCTAATAGGTATTTAAAGTGACCTAATCGAAATACCGATTCAGCATTGGGAAATTTAATTTTCTGCTTCAATTAACTTATATATAAACTTAGGTATAAATCTTAAGGCGAATTGGTCGAAACAGTAATCATATATACAGCGAGAGAGAGGGAGTCAAAGTGATTGATGTTTTTAAGGAAAGAGCAGAAATCGCGATTGAGGGGAGACCAGAAATTGCTTTAATTGATGGATGTGTATTGTGGAATCAATACTGATCTTAATATATACTTGATAATAATTATTTACTTTATATTTTATATTCTGTCATTAAGCTTAGAAACAAACAATTTATAAATACTTAGCACAATTAAAGTGTTGAAAAATGTAAACAAATTTATTTTATACTATGCCTACTCTTCGTTAAAATTAATTTGACCTCAAATTGACTGTGAAAAAAATAACGCATCTTAGCCAATTTTTTATGGTCTTAGTTCAAGCAACTTCATTTTTTATTTTATTTTATGCATTTAATATCGGTTAATTGAAAGACGAAATTGAAATTGAAAGTGGATAAAAATAGTCATTTTAACTGAAAAAACATTTCAGAATTAATATTGTGAATGTGTGTTTGATAAAATAAATCAGTTGTTAAGCTGGGATGTCATCGATCTGGAAATCTTTTGACGAAAATTCGAGCCGCTTCGGAAGACTAACATTTTAACTGGATGATAATTGAATTGAAACTTAGAGAATTAAAACTAAATTCAATTACAAATCATTTTTAAATAATAGCTAGAAAGCGAAGAACAAGTAAATGATATAAAAGAGTAATGACAGAAATTCAAAAGACAAGCAAAACCAGCAGGTGTGGTGTAAATACGGGGAAGACAAGACAAGGGAAGGCAAACTTCCCCTAAAATTTACGCCGCTGTGCAAACGTTAATTTTGAATGTAGTTTTGAGTTTTCTAATGTAATTTACGTAGATCAAATACTACTGTTATAAACTGATAGAGTGGATGATTTTTAGATATTGGCATTTAAATGTTGGTACATTTTATTTCAAATTAATTTTAATTTTCATAAATTGGAGACTTTTGAAATTTTCTGATACACTATACAACTAGTTTTATTTCATTAACTCAACTTAGTATTTTTTTTTTTTTTTTTTTTTTTTTTTTTTTTTTGTAAATCAAAGAACAACTTTGTTGTTGCACTGGCCAATTTAAACACAAATACCTTTAAAGCGGTCAATAGGAGCGACATTTAAACGAGATATCTTTTCTGTCAATAAATGAGGGAAAAATCTATATTTTCGATAAAAACATAAATATTCTAAGACGCAAAAAAAAATTACACCACTTTTTATGTATCTAGAATGCCACATAAAGCGCACTCTACAATTTACATCAAAATGATCTACAAATTAAAATTCCTCTCCTGTCACCACTTTGTAAAAAAAAACTAGTTTTTTAGGGAAGTTAGTTATGGAAATCGAAAATAAAACTACCACTCAAAAGTTGGACTAAAGTAAGTTTGGTTAAACCGTAATATTTTGACCCAAAGAATCTGTAAGATTCACTATGACCTCTTAATAATGGGACATCCTGTACTTTATACATGGCGTTTCAGTTGTTTGTAGCAGGACTTTAACACCTTATAGAACTTTTAAAATTAATGCATTAAAAATTGGTATACGGAGGTTTTTTTGGTAAGAGAAAACTTACCGGAACACCGTTTTACTGTAGCCGTTAGAGGGCGCTCTGTATTGAACGCTTTACGGCTTAAAATTACCATAACTTTTTTCATATGAAAAATTAGGTTGCATCGAAAGATAACGATTAAAATATCTCAAAAACGGCCAAGAAAGTGTACCCTTTTGTTTGTAAAGTGTTTGTGTACCCAGAAAATCACGGAAGCGCCCTCTAACGGCTATAGTAAAACGGTGTCCCTAGTAGGTTTTCTCATATCAAAAAAACCCTCGTGTACCAACTTTTAATGCAATATATTGAAAATTGTACATTTAAAAAACTCTGTTTTTAAATTTTATTTGATAACTTCTATCCCGAAAACTAAGCATTTGACGAACTTTGTTTATATAAGCTTTTTTTTATTAATCTTGAAAGTTATATCACTAAGTATTGCTACTAAAAAACTGAAACACCCTGTATAACTGTATCACTGGATCATATTTAATAAGCCTTAAATAATTTTATGTGTGTGCTTTTCATCGAATATTGATTTACGATAACAATGATGCGCAAAAGAAATAACTATTTATGTGTTGGAAATATTAAATGAAAAAAAAAAAAAGGAAATAAAATATGTCTAACAGACGTGCATCGTAACATTCCTGAATAAGTTAGCAAACACGATAAAACAAATCGTTCTTTTTTATTTTCTTTTACGTCAATTCCATATTACACCTTCGTGTCCCAGATTAAATCCCCCCCCCCCCGATAAAATCCGTTTATTCCCTTTTTTATTTACTTGGTGTCGAAAGATTTAGAATGCAATAAAAAGAGCATTTAATTAACAGTATTTACATTAATTTATAAACATGGATGTGGAATATTTGAAGTAATTACACAGGCCGACAAAATTAAAAAAACAGGCCGACAGAAACTAAAAACAAGTAAATAAGTAAATACTGATTTAAATAATTTTGACAAAGCAGATTGTCTATGTATCAACTCAAATAAGTCTAACGTTATGTTGTTCGGATCTAAACAGAATCGCTTAGTAATAAATACTAAAATGGATATAAAAATAGGTCCAGAACTCTTAACAACCGTGGATTTTGCTATAAATTTGGGTGTATTGTTGGACGTGGACTTAAAATTTGAAAAACATATTGACAAACTAATACAACATGCATATTCTTCATTAAGGATTCTACATGGTAACAGACATCTATTTACTACATTGGTTAAAAAATATTATGTGAAACACTGGTTTTATCAAAAACACTTTAATTATGCAGACGTTCTATATGGGCCCTGTATAACAAATGTCTATAAACATAAGATACAAAAAGTACAAAATTCTTGTTTAAGATTTATATATGGCATACGCAGGCTACAAACGAATTTCTCATAAGCTTAAAGATGGCGGTTGGTTGAATATGTATAATAGGCGAATCCTTCATGCAACCATACTATTTCATAAAATTATCCTGAATAAACCCTGCATATTTATATAGAAAAATTAGTTTTAGGACAGATATTCATAATTTAAATATAAGACTTAAAGTATATTATCACCGTCTACATTCAGATACGAAAATTTTAGACGTAGTTTCAGCTATCAAATTTGTCATATTTATAACAATATCCCCAAAACGTTAAATCAGCTAAGTTATATAAATTTGGAATAATGTACAAACAAATATTATTTGATTCACAATAAAAAATACTTTGAATTATTACCTATTGTCAAAATATTTACTCATATCATTATCTTTGTTTTTTTATTAATTTAAGAAATTCCCCATTATTAAAGTATTTATTAAGATTGACTTGATTATCTAATTCGATTATTATTTTTAAACAATTATTACTCCTACAACAATTGTTAGTATTATGCAGTGGCGGCTGGTGATAAAGGGCACAGGGGCAAGTGCCCAGCTCAAATTTCAATAGAAAATATTTCTTATGTGTTAATTTACTATAAATTACTGTTACAATAATATCAATTAATTGTATACGACAAACTATTCATATTCTAATTATTATTCCTTTTATACCACAAATAATGATTTTCATCACATATATACGACAGACTATTAACCGCGCACTGAGCCACCGTAGTCTGAATTCGCATAGAGCCACCGTAGTCGCATTTCGCGCGCGTGGCCGAGGGCACACAGTATCCCAGCCCTCGTTTTTAATCGGTCTCTTTCGGTGACTCGTAATATTTGGAGACCATTGCAGCAGATAGACGTCGTTAAATCGTTCGAAAATCAACTGAACGGGTCACACTTGTTCAGTGACCTTTTTTAGTGATTATTTTTCTTCGCTGAGAAGTGTGTTTTTACTGTTTTTGATTGTGAAACGTTTCAAAATGAATTCGGTGGACTTGTTATTGACTAATAAAGATATTACATACGAGATCCGAACGGAAATTAAACGGTTAGGAAGGCCGATACCCGATTTGATTATTTCCAAAACAGACGTAGGAAAATCGCGAAATTATTCACGAAATAATAGTAGTGTCTACGACAGATTTAAGTGGTTATGTCTCCTAAAACAAACAAACTGTTTTGTTTTATTTGTTTAGTGATGGGTGGCAACCGAAGTGCATGGACTCAAGAAGGGGTGAGTAATTTAAAACATTTAAATGAACGAGCTAAGAAACATGCTAGCTACAATGAAAACCATTTACATAACATCTTAGATTTTAGTGTGTTGGGAACATGCGGTTTTAATTTTAATTCAAATGCCACGTGAGTCGCGTAGGGTTCTAAAGGATTGGCCGGTCAGAAAAATCGTGACCGTTAACAAAGGATCTAAGCATATTTCGTTCAAGATTTAACTTATCTGGTTTCTAAGAGATAAAATATATCACCCTCAACCTTACTATTCTAGTAAATAAAAAGGGATTTACTTACACAAGTTGTTGCGTAGTAGAGACCTTTCACGTGTTACTTAGACTCGCCTGGCGTTAAAAAAAGTACTTTTGGGCAAATACTTTTCAGAACGTTGAAATAGAATTAGTGAAGATGAATGGTTCTCCTGAGATTTTCTTTAGAAAGTTAATCTGACCTAAGCCGCAGAAAGTTTTGATTTTTAATAAGCAACCAACAAAATTCAGCATAAACAATAACTACTGAAATAAAATTCTACAGAGTAGTATACGAAGTGTGTAAATTAAGTAATGAGACATGTTTTATTTATTTTTTTTTATTTTTATACTTTAAAGAATTTAATACTTTTCACCAATCTGTTTTGCCTTTGTCGTGGAGAAATAGTTGTAAAGCAGTTCTTTCAATGGCAAATACAGGACCACAAGCTTAGACGAATCCAAGGAACGCAGACGGAAATACACCATAGTCGTTATCTCGAGGGCCATTGGATCATCGAGATGATGAAACCCATCATTCAAGAGCACGTGTTTCCTAGCAGTGTGATTCACACCGACATGTGGCCTGGACTGTTATCACTTATACAGCATGTGACAATCTTGACGTATACTTTTGACAGGACTCTTTAAGCTTTCTCATTTCGCCTTTATTTTATCTAACCTCAAATGGTCTAAAAACTGATAGAAAGGGTATATCTTTACGTCATAGCTCCGCTCAGATAGGCAAAATAAGCAGACAGTTTAGTTTATAACCGTTATTCTTCTTAAAAGTCATCTTAGGTTATGTTACATTATGTTAGGCCCGTTTGTGTTTGGCTTAGTTTTTGGTTGGGTATTTCTCAAAAAATGACTCCCTCCATAGACATTATATTTGAACTTCAAAGTAATGTAACTTTCGAACCGTTGGTCGCCTCGACCTGGAAGTGGCACCAATCGATTCAGCTCGAAAAATCTTTTCGAATGACATCCCTCCCGCCCTCCTGGGGCGTGACCGGAGAAACGAATTTATATCGTCGAAGTGACAGAGCAGAAAATATGTGCAAAATATATGCAAAAAATTGGTTTGTTTCGTTTTCAATCGGCTACCCTGTATGTATGGAAGTATATTATGAACTCACTCTTCACTTGATTGACTCACATCCCTTCCCTTGATTAGTCCAGTCTGTGAGCTGGGAGACTAACTAAGTTTGGTACAGCTACTCGAATTCAAAAGAATGTTTTTGCATCATGTTTTATGAAACTCTCAAAATATGAAGGTCATTCGTGACTCATTGTTCACGCGATTTGCGTTTTTTACGTCATAATCATATCCAGCAGCGTATAATTATAATGCATAATGAAAAACCATGTAAATTTTCTGGGAAAACAATGAAAATTTTCCGGAAAACCTGGAGAGACAATTTTTCAATTTTATAAAAATGATCGTGTGATAAGTCACTATCGGAGTTTTTTGAGGCGCTGATTATGAATTCCGGTCACTTTCCCGGAAAAATCATGCCACGGCCGGGAAACTGGAAAATTGGGTCACTTTTGCGACAATTGAATCATTGTTCGCGCGATTTGCGTTTTTTACGCATAAAGATATCCAGCAGCGTATAATGATTAAGATATTAATGGTATTGAAGTATACCGTGTGTCCACTAGGAACTCGGACGCTCATAAACATTTTTCGGTTTTCCCAATTTTAAAACAAAGAGATCCTTTATGGCTGTGATTGAATTATATTTTATTTTTATCAGGTAAACGAAAGAAAAATATACACCGGCGCCTTTTTATTTGTAAAGAGAATCCAGATAAATAAAAATTTACTTGGGGACTCAAAAGATTTTTTTTATTGGGACCGTTTTATATATGCGCCTGAGGGCGGTCCTGTACTCAAAAAGATTTCTTTTATTGTATAGGCGTGTATATGTTTTATTGGGACCTTTTATTAGACGGTCCTGTACACGTGTGAGAGCGTGAGCATGAATTTAAATGAGGCATGTACCTTTGAGTAGACAGATCTGGAATTTTTATGATGACGATGAAGTCGCTGCCAGAATTGAACCTACTAATCCAATACTTGAAAATGATACAGATGATGAAAATGATTAAATTGTAAATAAATTATGTATATATCACTTATTTATAAGATTTATTTTAAACGAATATATTTTAAACAAAACATTTTGCAATATGGTACCTTTAATTAAACAGTTACAAACTTTTATAAATAAAAGAAATTCTTAAACTTTTTCGAAATACCTTCATTTTATCATTAATTAAATGTTAATTTCAGCAATTTATGATATAAAATTCTCAATCAGCGCCCCAAAAACCCCTATAGCGACTTGTTACACAATCATTTCAATAAAATTGAAAAATTGTCTTTCCGGGTTTTTTCGGAAAATGGTCATAGTTTTCCAGAAAATTTACATGGTTTTTCGTTATGCGTTATCATTATACGCTGCTGGATATCTTTATGACGTAAAAAACGCAAATCGCGTGAACAATGATTCAATTGTCGCAAAAGTGACCCAATTTTCCAGTTTTCCCGGCCGTGGCATGAATTTTCCGGGAAAGTGATATCGGATTCATGATCAGCGACCCAAAAAACCTCCTAGAACCCATTTTCGATGATTAATTGTCATTTTTTCAAAAATTAAATACCACTCTAAAAATGAGGGTGAGAATGGGGTGTGTTTTATAATATAGGGCTGGTCTGAGGGGCTAGCCAAGTTGTTTGAGAGTCACGGATGACCTTAGACGTTCATAGAACCTGATGCAAAACAATTTTTTTGAATTCGAGTAGCTGCACCAAACTTATTTAGTTGGCCTAATTCCCCAGCTCACAGACTGGACTATCTCCTAAAGGGGAAATAAACGTGTCATATTTTATCTAGACGCACACAATAGCAGCGAAAACCTTGCAGTACTTTACAGTCGTAGCATATTATACACATTTACTAAAGAATATGTGATTTCTGAACGCTAAAGCAGGTTTCTGCAAAATTAAGCTTGCAACGTTATCTTAAAAAAGAAAATGGAGACATCTTCTTTCAACAAAAGCATAGAATAACTTTCCAGACATATATAAACATGGAACCGAAATGAGTATTCATTGTTTGGCATCTCGGTGAGCTTGAAGACATAGTGCCCAAAGTTTAACAAATGCGAAACACTTTAATTTTGCCTTGTAGCAAAACCAAAATCATTCTTGAGAAAATGTTTTCCTCGTCCTAGGACTAAGATTTCCATTCTAGACGAGGAAATTTAGCACCAAAAGAGCCAAACCTCCAAAATTTCCGCAGTGATGGATTTTGACGTAATTAGGCTCGTTGGATTCCTTGTAAAATTTAGAAAAAATATTACCTATTTTTGTCATATACAAATTGGAAAATGCACTACTGCACCTAAAAAATGCATTTTTGGGGTGCAATGTTTCCAGCCAATTAAAGAAAAAATCATAATTCGAGAATACATTGTCGAAACAGGCTGAATTTGTTTACTCGGGGGTTTTTGGGGTCGCTGATCATGAATATGTTGTTAGTGTTGTTCGTTACACCTGGAGGAACAGGAACCCTGGTCGCCAGGCCCATTCGCTTCGAAATTCTCGGAATTGTGACTATACTACAATCTTGAAAGTATGCTTCAAGACGCGTATTTAGTAACATTTTCGTTTAGTTTCAGGCCGAATTCGAGGGAAAACATGGGGGATGGGCATGGTGACCAGGGTTCCGGGTCCCCAGGTTCATCGGGGTCAATTTCTGACATCATATTCGTGATCAGCGACCCCACAAACCTCCGAGCAACCAAATTCAGCCCGTTTCGACAATGTATTCTCGAATTATGATTTTTTCTTTAATTGGCTGGAAAAATTGCACCCCAAAATACGTTTTTTAATTGCAGTAATGTAGTTTCTGATTTGTATATGACAAAAATAGGTAACATGTTTTCTAAATTTCACAAGGAATCCAACGAGCCTAATTACGTCAAAATCCATCTTACTGCGGAAATTTTTGAGGTGGAATGCTAAATTTCCTCGTCTATTTGAAGAACACACAGCAAAAACGATGAAAGTCAATTTTCATGGTAATATAAGATATTTGTACCAAAAAAAATCCGTGTAAAGAGTCGAGAGAATCGAATGGCCCGTATTGCTTGGCAATATTGCTGTTAGTCTAAAAGATATTCACGAAACAAATAACCTCGTCCACAAGAAGAATGCTGAAAGTCGAACTTTAAAATTCATTTTCTAGGAATTGAAATAAAAGTGACTTTCATCGTTCTTGAAGTGTGGTCTTCATTTGGAAAAAATGCGATATGTTATACAGGAACCGAAAAAAAGTAAAAACATATGTTTATATATTGTAACACCTTTTTGGGTGTTCAAAACGTTTATGTTTTGTTTGGGTGAATAAAATATTTGGATTCGGTTTAGGTTCCTAATATATTTTATTTAATGAAGCACTATAGGTCTAACCTAATCAGATACTGACTTACTGGTCATGAAAAATCGAGTTTGTTGAATTCAAAATGTAAAAGTGGAAAACTACCTTTATGTTTTTGTAACTATTTTTGTGGGACAGATTGAAGGAATTAGATTATAAAAGTTGACCTAATAGTATTTAGATGTTTATATTACACAAGAACGTTTTTGAAATAGACTGCTGAGAAAAACATTATTCACGCGATGTTTTTAAACAGTTTTATTTAGAAATACTTCCAGAGGTGGAGTGGTTTAAAAATAAAGTTATGTCGTTATATCTTTCCACCCAAAATTTTACGATCGTCAATTTTACTGCTTTGTGACAGGGAGGGTACAACTAAAATATAAGGTAGTATACAAGTTATAGTTTGTATAAATCGTTTTGGGACACTCGGTATAGTACAGTGAGTTCACATTTGTGTGTTGTTTAAGCATTTGAGGAAAATCTTGGATCTGATAACATACAAAATCATATGATAACATATGATAACATACAAATAACGACTACGAAATACTTTTGTAATGATAACATAAAAAAATCAGTATGTTCCATCAGTATCAACCAAAACACAACGATTTTATCCTAAGGTAAAATCCACATATATCAAATATGTAAAATCCACATGTATCATATATACTAATTTTATCATATACTGGGTGTCTCACCTTTTAGTTTACAGACTTTATCTGTTCACCCAGGATAGTTAGCAAAAAACTTTATATATAAAAAGTTACTTGAATTCATGAGGCCTATAAAACGACATATTCCGTTTGAAGGTGCTAGTGACCTTGAGGTTATGTCAGTGCCAATATAAGTTTTTCAAATACAACACCCTGTATTTTTCGACATTTTTGTATTCACCGAACAATTCTACGCATATTTCATGTAACATACCCTATACCTATCTTCAACCGTTTTCGAGATTTTCAAAGTCAAACAGCTATTATTTTGCAATACAAAGAATTTTCAGTTTGCCTTGTCAGTTTTGAAACAATTGAGAGCCATTGTTAAAAGTAATTTTAATCAGATCAATGGGATATTCCAGTAATTATAAGCAATTAGTTTAAAATTTTTTTAAAATTGAGCTCCACCAGTTTGGACACAAGCTTCTAAACTGCGTATTAATCCTCTATTGCATA
Organism: Aromia moschata; assembly: GCA_029963805.1. Taxonomy (NCBI): domain Eukaryota; kingdom Metazoa; phylum Arthropoda; class Insecta; order Coleoptera; family Cerambycidae; genus Aromia; species Aromia moschata. The sequence goes on from JAPWTK010000693.1 coordinate 25,469, forward strand.
TTGCACGTATCATTGTTTGACTTTGAAAATCTCGAAAAACGGAAAAAGATAGGTATAGGGTATGTTACATGAAATATGTGTAGAATTGTTCAGTAAATACAAAAAATGTCGAGAAATACATGGTGTTTTATTTAAAAAACTTATATTGACACTGACATAACCCCAAGGTCAGTAGCACATGTCAAACGGAATATGTCATTTTATAGGCCTCATGAATTCAAGTAACTTTTATATACACTCGAACCCCTCTTATTTCACCTTCGCTTAATTCACATCCTCTGTTATTTCACCACGTTTCCCCCTATTAGGTCGCGAAACCGTCCCGGTTAAGTCGCCGCCTGTAAAAGTTTTAGAACTACGTTTGGAAATTCGATTCTCGCATGAATATGTACAATTTGTATTGAAAAAAATGATTGTGTAATACATTTATTGATTTAAAATAGGTTAGGTGTCTTTTAAAAAATTATTTAATCTTTAAAATATTCATTCAAGTGGAAAATTGAACTTTGTCACGCACGACTGGGTATACTTACATTGATTTTTCGTTCAGTTGGCTTATTTTTTCGTTATAACAAGTGCTTTGGTATATCTCTAAATATTTCTTTTTGCAGTTAAAACACAAAAAAGTTGAGGTTATTATCGCGACTTAAGAGAGTCAAAATTTCGCGACTTAAGCGAGGTAATGATGCACGGATTTGGCGACTTAAGAGGGGTTCGAGTGTATAAAGTTTTTTGCTAACTATCCTGGGTGAGCAGATAAAGTCTGTAAACTAAAAGCTGAGACACCCTGTATACACATTTATATTTATTTATTTATTTATTTTTAACGATATGTGATGTACACTGTATTTTGTATACGTGTATTATGTGTATAGTATATTGTATTTTTTATATGTGTGTAAATGTTCACATATTTGACAATGCATGTTCATGTATATATATATATACAGGGTCGCTGATATGTATGGAAACGGTCGATTATCTCCTAAAGTAAGGTAGCTAGCGAAAAATTTTAAGACACAAACGTTTTAGGGTTTTTTAAAATCTATCACAATAAGGAAAAATTAAGTATACAAGATCAGTCAAAAAGTCATGACGAAACAAAGTTGCTTTTTATTGAATGGAACACCCTGTATATTATTCCATATTTCAATTCTTCTCAAAATTATAAACAAAATTCATATAGCACATCGAATACCTAAATTTAACTGTTTTCGAGATATCGTATTTTGAAAATCATTTTCTTATAAAGTATACAAAAATATTTTAGTTTATTAAGTTTATAGTCCATCAAGTTACCTTTGAAGGTTTCTAGCTCCATAACAACGCCGCTTCGTTCTTTTGTCTAACAGTGATGATCTTGACAACACATGTCAAAAATACATTTAGTGTAAATTATTTTCGCCCAAAAATGGCACGTTTAAGTGAAATCGAGCGTATTGAAATTTTAATGATCATAGGATATGGTGATAGAAGACGAAGTTTTGACCAAGTAGTGGTTATTTTTAATGAATTGCATCCCGATCGGGAACCTCTTTCTAAATCAACCGTTTCAAAAACATTGCAGCGTTTTCATGAAACTGGAGGTGTCAAAGATCGACCAAAAAGTGGAAGACCAGTAAGCATTACAAACGAAGAAAATTCTTTGAATGTCATGTTATGGAAAATCCAATAAATTCGACGCAACAGAGGGCTGTAAATCATAACATGAGTCGATATTCCATTCAAAAAATTTGCAAACGTGAAAAATTCCATCCATATAAAATTCATATGTTACAAGGGTTGAGTGAAGACGATTTTGACCGTAGAATCGAGTTCTGCGAAGTTATTATGGATAAATTAAACGAAAATGTCAACTTTGTCAACCACATATTGTTTTCTGACGAATCTACATTTTGTTTAAACGGGCATGTAAACCGACACAACTGTAGGTATTGGTCAGACTCAAAATCCACATTGGATGGAGGAAGTTCACACTCAACGACAACAAAAAGTAAATGTTTGGTGTGGCATTATTGGTGGACACGTCATAGGACCCTATTTTATAAACGGAAATTTGACCTCTGAACGATATTTATTACTTTTGCAAGAGCGTATTATTCCAGAGCTTAGACGATTATTCCCGAACAATAACAATCCCAATTTACCGGCAGAACAAATATGGTTTCAACAAGATGGGGCTCCTCCACATTTTGGACGTTTGGTACGGGTATATCTAGATGAAACCTTTCCTGATAAATGGATTGGACGCAGGGGGGCAATTGAATGGCCAGCTAGGTCTCCCGATATGACCCCACTTGACTTTTTTCTGTGGGGTCACATAAAAAATGTAGTCTACAAAAATAGGCCGCAAAATATCGAAGAGTTGCAAGAAAGGATAAGGCATGAAATTTCCACCATTCCTCCCAACACACTTTTAGATTCACTACAAAAATTTTTTTCAACGAATTCATTACTCTCAGGAGGTAAATGGTGAACACTTTGAGCACCTTATAATAAAATAGAATTCCAAAAAAAATTATTTGTTGTTTATTAAAACTTGTTTTCTCATTCATTAAAAAAATACATTTTTTCGTTTCATGCATTTTTATCAACCCTGAACAATTATGCTTTTTTTTTTATTTTCTGTAAAAAAATAATAATTAAAATTTAATCATCCATATCTTCCACCTTGTGTAATTTTCATAATAAATATCCATCATTTCGGGCTTTTCCCTTTAATCAATTTGAGAATAGTAAAAGTTATTTTCAAAATTCGATATCTCGAAAACGGTTAAATTTAGGTAACGATGTGCCATATGAATTTTGTTTAGAATTTCGAGAATAATTGAAATGTGGAATAATATACAGAGTGTTCCATTAAGGAAAAAGAAACTTTGTTTCGTCATGACTTTTTGACTGATCCTGTATACTTAATTTTTCTTTATTGTGATAGATTTTAAAAAACCCTAAAACTTTTGTGTCTTAATATTTTCCGCTAGCTACCTTAATTTAGGAGATAATCGACCGTTTCCATATATATCAGCGACCCTGTATATATATATATATATATATATATATATATATATATATATATATATATATATATATATATATATATATATATTATATCTCCTTTATTTTTTTACTCTACTTTTAGATTGTTGTTCTATTTTATTTTATTATGTTCTTGACATATCCTATATCATATGACTGTGATCAAAAGGATAAATTATAATAAAAAAAATATTGCGCAGATTTTTCTCATCCCCAATTCGTTAGTCAAAATCTGATGAACAGTGGCGTGATTCAAATTTAACTCTTTTCCCGATCATTCTTGTCGTCAACTGACGATCTAAACGCACAAGATCCCTATCGACGTTTTCATCGGTTCTTGAAGATGAAAGCCTTCCGCTGCGTGGTTCATCTTCAATCGACTCTCTTCCTTCTGAGAATGCCATAAACCACCGAAATACCTGGGCTCTTGAAAAAAACTATCTGTTCACATTCAACACGCCTATCTCCGTAGGCGTGTTGAAGTTTTGCAAAAGTATCCGTTGTGCTGTGTCCAAGTCTGAAGCAAAACCTGATGAAGCACACCGTTGGTCAAAATTAATGTCACTCATTTTTAAAACGCACTAGAAAAAACGGTTTACGGAAACAGTCACAAAGAACATATGACTCTAACAAGTTCAAAGTTGTATTGAAGGTGCATTACATGTTCACCTACCGCCCTTCCAAGTCCCGCCTCCGCAGTGTCACTAGATCGGGCGCTACGTTGCCATTCTAAGTACTTAATTTACACACCTCGTATATCTTTCATTTAATTTCAGCCTGAAACTTTTAATTACAGGTGAATATGGATAATCTTTTAGGTAGTTTTCTTCTTACATACAAATACGACAGTTCAATCAAACCCTATCAGAATCGGTTTTTCTCTAATATCAGGGGTTTCCAAACAAGATAAGGCTGATGGAAGGTTCTCCTGATGTCACTGATCTAATAAATCTTTAGATTTAGACGAATTTCGCATTAAACGAACCGTTCGTCAATTTTTCAGGCAATTTTTCAACTTCTCGCTGCCCGTATACTTTTCCTTATCATTCCGCTAAATTGAATTACTCCCGGATTCGCAACGGCAAAGCTGTTCAACCGGATGGGGTGCATCTTTCGAGCAATATATAAAATGTGACCAAATTTTCTGAAGGATTCTTTATATTACTGATATTTTAAAGTATATATTCACAGATATACCGCGTTTCACAACCATGAAAGAAGTTTTTTTTTACATTTTCATTTATTTATACTCCACTTGTTTGAGAGTGTCTTATATCTTAGGTTTTTAAATGGGTATGTGAAGTTTGCTTGTAAAATGGAAAATGTTTATATACCTATTGTTTCTGTGAAATTACAACCTATTAATTTTTTGTGTAGGTATATATTTATCAATTATTAATATTATTTTATTTATTTACAGGTCACTAATTAGCTAAGTAAAGTCGTCCACAACGCTTTATGAGATGAAAAAACCGCACAAAACGGTCAAAAGTCCCGACTCACAAGTGCCGACGGTCGAAGGGTGCCGACTGCCGACCTAAAACACACCACGTGCGGGCGGTAGGCAGAGCCGGACTCACAGAGTAGGTAGTTCTCCACAAGGCATACAAGATTCAAATAAAATATGTTACAGAATACAGAGATTAATAAACATTTTAACTGCCCAGTTCAGCCAACAACAACATTAATGTAAGACAACAATATTACTAAAAAAAAGTCCAAATAATAGTAAATAACCATAAATTGCACGTATTAGCTAAAATTAATGTTGTGTTGCCCAGCAAGCACCACGGGAGGTATGGGCATTACTTGCCAGGAAAGGAAAAGGAGGGTAGTATTAGTACGGAGTGGTGTTAGTAATAAAATTAAAAATAATAAAAAATTAACAAATCTTAGTTTTAACCAATTTAAATAAACAATTTATAAAACCAAATAAAAATTTTCTTTCTCTAAAATAAAATAAATCCATTCATTACCCAAATGGGATTGTTTAAAATAAATAGTATAAAAAAAGTAACAACATTTTTAAAATAAATAATAGGTTGTTAAAAATAAATGAACATTCTTACCATAGGTATATTAAATTATTGATCATCAATTTTAATTAAACGAAGCACTATCACTGTCACATTCACCATCACTATCTACTATATTGTAAGTATCATCAAGGTCACTGTCACTACAACTGTCATCACTTTCGTCTCCAATCTGTATAACCAGTCGTCCGTTATTTTTTAGACACTGTCCTAACAGAATATATTCATTTTCAACCTCAATGACTTTCTCCATACATTTTTTCCACTTTTCCGGAGTTATTTTGTCAACTTCTGTCCGAATTAGGTCTATAACTTTTTTATCAAATTTTGGAAACGTATTGTTTCTTCGTACTGCTCTTTTCAGCTGACTCCATATTAACTCAATGGGATTGAAAATACAAATAAGGTGGCAACCGCAGTACAGTATGTCCGTGATCTTTTGCTAGTTCATCAATAACATATCCTTTTCTCTTGAAATTTGATTTCTTCACGAGATCTAATAACTGTTCTTTTTTATCCTTCTTATCGTATTGCACTCCGTGTGAATTAAGGAACTTTTGTATGTCTGCTTTCTTCGAAGATTTATTCGGAATTTTTTCTATTTGTTTAGAATGGTATGATGCATTATCTAAAACGATTACACTATTTCTTTCCAAATTTGGAATTAGTATCTCTTTAAACCATTCCTCGAATATTTCTGATGTCATATTTCGATGATAATCTACGTTTGAGTCCTCTAATTTTTTTCCACATAACTTCAGGCAATTATTGACCCAACCATTTTCTGATCCACAATGTAAAATTATTAATCGCGTTCCTTTATTTGGACGGCAAATCCACTATGCACTTTTTGAACCATCCGTCCATCCTTTTCTAGGAGTATCATGAGTGTCGTACCACGTTTCGTCTAAATAGTAAATTGGTCTATTCTCTGCTCTGTATCTTTTGATGTTCTCTAAGTACTCCATTCGCCACTCAACAATTCTCCTACTTTCCATGACGTTTGCTCGCTTATCAATTACTTTAAATTTGAATCCTATTTTCAAAATCCATTTTCTTACAGTTTCTTGACTTTACATTAATAAATCCATTTCCTCTCAAGTCGGTATGTATTGACTCCTACAGTAGCAATTTCATTTTTTTATATTTTCATAAATCGTGTCCCTTAGTAATTTTACTGTTGTCGTATCTAACTTTTCTCGACTCCTTTATCACTTCGAGTTTTTCTTTTTGGCCCTGTCTTTATAAGCCTTCGCTAGTGTTGATAAAGGCACTTCTGTCAAAAATGACGTTTTCTCTATTGCCCCTTTTTCTCCTTCACTGGCTACTGTGTTTCTATAAACATTCATTACAATTTGTTGTCTTTCACACGATATTTCTTCTTCCGAGTAGATAGGTGGATTTAAATTTTCTTCGTATCATGAATGTTTGTGGAAGGTTTAGAATTTTCCCATGGCCGAAACATTTTTAATAAGTTTAAACACTATCCGAAACTCTGATACCTATTATGTATAAACAAATTTTTGCACAGCACTACACAAGCACAAATTAAATTCACAGCTCTAAAATTATGATAAATATTATCTTATCAATTCACACACAAATAGCTATATATTTTCACTAATATCACTGCAATTCTCACAATTACACCAGCCGCTATAAAATTTTACTCGCAATTAACGGCAACGAGGATGAAACACGCGGTTTAAAGTCCTCCCCTGCGTTTGCGTTACACTTTGTTTAGATCAGCCACTATGCAGGTGGCTGATAAGCAGAGGGTCCGACCGGTCCTGGCAGGGGAAATCAAAGCGGACCGAGCAAGTGTCGGCGGCCTTTGACATTTTTTATATCTCATAAAGCGTTGTGGACGACTTTACCTAATTAGATAAATAATAAGTGATATAAAGTCAGTATTTGATAGAATATATAGGGTGTCCGATAAGTATGTGGCAATATTCTAGTCTGCTAAGATTAAAAAAATTTAATCTTATGTTGAAAATTTCATTTTGTCAACATTTTGACAGTTGACAACAGTTTAATTGAAGTGTCCGAGCATTTTTATAAAACAAATCCTTTAATTTTTATTGAATTTATGTACAACTTTATGCCCTCACTGTATACATCCAATATATACGATTTTTTGTTGCATCTCCGAACACACCATAAGTGATGATAAAGATAACAGTTTAGCGTTCTTTTTACGTTAGTTAATATGAACGTAAGTTCGAACGTTATTGTGATCGACTGGATGTTAGATTCTTTGTACATTACGGAGAATGTTTCAATTTTTAGGGTTTCCTACGTATGCGGACACCTTTTAGTAAGTGGAAGTGATTCATAACTTATTTCTCATACATCCCACACACTCAATCGTTACGTTAATGAAGTATTTAAGTATGCCATTCCTTGCATACTTAAATTGAAATATTTGTATTATTACCTTTTACAACTTATTTTAGTTATAAAATTCTAAAATAAAATCTTTATTGCAGATTAGACAAGGTAAAATAATAGCAGTTAGTAAGGACATATTTTTTCTAAATGTCAGTAACAAATGACAGCTTGTTAAAAGTCATTCATTCATTTTATGTTTTGAAATAACTTGTATAATATATTTGCTATCAGCATATTCTCCTTGTTTGTCACTCCTGTGTTATTCTCGTAAACGAAAATCTTTAATATCATTGATTAGCGTGGTATAACCGATTTGTTTTAAATGACTCCATAAGAAGAAATCTACAGGATTTAAATTTGACGGCTGAGTTGGACAAAGCATTAGGCTTCCTGTTAATGTGTGGAACGGGATAAAAGGGGATTACTTTACTGGCCCTCATTCATTTTTGAGGGTCCGTTAAATGACGGTTTATATCCAGATTTTCTCCAAAATAAATATACTTTATATATACAATATGTTCCTCTGAGCGTAACAACAATTTTTTGTGAAAGGTAAATCATTTTTACATACCTTCACTCAAAATTGAGATTAATGGTCTTAAGAGGGCTTTCCCGCTTTTGCGCTGAAAAAAAAAAAAGGCGTTTTTTTGGGATTTATTTTTAAAGAAAGTATAAAACGGATTGAGACAATTTCTTTTTATTAAAAGGTACATTTATGAAGGTTACATATAATTTTTTTTTATTAATTCTTTAAATCAAAATGGCGGCCGTCGATTAATGTTCTAATGCAGCTACTTCAGGCGGACATGTCTCATGTAAATGGAATTTTCCTACGACGCTATTCATCTGAAATCAAAAAATGAAACATTTTTACAAAATATAGGGTTGTTGTTAGTGTTTATCATAGGGGTTTTTTGAAATTCAAATTTTACGCGATTTGGTGCAACTTTGAAAAAAAAAAATACGATTTTCACCTTAAATTTCTACCTTTAAATTGTTATAAAAAATCTAATTTTTGCTATATCAAAAAATCCTATGTTGATCACTAATGGAATCATTTGTGAACATTTTAAAAGCAAAATCATAAAAATCGGTTGATTGGTGTTTTGAGTGGATTGAAAAAATTCCAGTTTCAAAAACGTTATTGTTTTCAGAAAAAAACGCGTCTTAAAGTTTTTTTTTACGTCTTTGTTTTTCATTTAACTATGAACTTTTTTAACTTACATGTCGTCATTAATTCCTGGCCCGTACAGGACACCCTCCTCTGCCTTGCAGACCTCATTTTGGCTTCACGTCAGATAGCGTCACGCATTTTTCCATTGAATCCGCAGTTCGCCGAATACGGATAATAAGTAACAGACCGTAATAAGTTGTCAATTCGCCTATTACTTTGATGGTCAGTTTTCTCCGGACCTCTTCCCCGAGTCCCTTGTTTGTTTTCTTCGCATTACGGAGCCTGGTTCCCATGCGTTTCTCCACGTGACCGACGCATTTCTTTTTCATTACTTTCGGATCGTTATTGTCCGGGTCCAAATCCAAAATCGCCTTGAAGTCGTTACTTTATCGCCTTACTGTCCCAGTCGCCAATATACTGAGTATATTTTACATTATGCTTTTCTTATAATCGTTGAAACACTTCCTTTACACTGTCCACCTCCATTTTCCGTGCGCGACTCTTTTCAAGTGCCGGGACCGTCGTCACTAATCCGGCTGTAACTCGAAATCTAATACGCGGATCACTTTAAAGTTTCAGGACAATAAATTTGAATGTACAACGCATCCATTTCAGTAAAAAACAAGAAAACGATTTTTTGAAGCCGAAAAGCGGGAAAGCCCCTTACGACACTAAGCGTCGCGACGCCTGAAAACATTTTTCAACAACATATCTTTTTTACTTTCACATTACAAAGGAATATTAATTGTGAGTTCTTTTCATTTAACATTCTTTTGTATCTTACATAATTACGTACAAATAGTAACCAGAAATTGTAAAAAAGCACATAAATTTTGTCCCCTTCAAAGTAGACTCCATCGAATGCAATCTAGCTATGCCAACGTTTAACCCAATCCTCCATGCACTGCTCATAGGTCGCTGAAGGTATCGCCTTCAGCTCCTTCAGCGAATTTTGTTTAACGGCCTCTATCGTTTCAAAGCGGCGACCCCGTAGTGGCAATTTTAGTTTCTGGAAATTAAGGACATCACACGGAGCCATATCCGGTGACTACGGTGGTTGGTCGATCATATTTATTGAGTTTTTGGCCTTATATTCGGTCACAATCGTAGCTCGGTGAGATGGCGCGTTGTCGTCGTGCAAAATCCAAGAATATTCCTTTCTAATACTAATCCTAATTCTAATTCGGAATGTACCACGTCTCGAAAAAAAATGTCAGCATCACCTTCACTTTCGACCGACTTTGGCGCGGTTTTTTCGGTTTCGGCTCATCATCACAGCGCCATTTCGATGATTGACGACTTGTTTGCATGTCGTACTCGTACACCAATGTTTCGTCTCCAGTTAGGGATGCGTTTCATGAAGTTTGGTTCACTCTCGGCTCTAGAAACCATGTCAAGAGCAACCTGCTTCCGATGCTATTTTTGAAGAACATTCAGCTCTTTCGGAACTATTCTCGCAGCGACGCGTTTCATGCCCAAAATACCACTCAAAATACCTTGAACTAACATTATCGATATGTCACACTCTTTGAGCCAACACTCATGTGGCGATTTTAAAGCACTAATGTTTTGATTTTGTCGATGTTATCGGCTGTCGTAGAGGTTGATGGCCGACCGGAGCGAGGCAAATCTTCGACGATTTCACGGCCTGCTTTGAACTCCTTATACCCCTCGTAAGCCCGTGTTTTGGACATAAGCGAATCACCGAAGGCCGTATTTAACATTTTCAATGAATTTCGTTTGCGGCACAACATTTTAAACAAACGCGTTGTACCCCTATTTTTTCCAGTGTACAATTCGTCGAGTACACTAAACTTGAGGTCGTCTATTACTAACAGCTGCTATAAACACAGTGAGTGACAGATCGCGGATCTAAACAGGCTTGGTAATTTAGGAAGGAGCTACCAACCTGAAGAAAAAACATTTGATTGATTTCTTTCATGGCGGCACTTCACTTGGCGTAGCGTATTCGTATAGTTGTTGTATTTGCCCAAAAACGGCGATGTGTAGAGAAGCTATTCGCTATATTTGCTTTATTTGTACAAATAACGCGAATAGCGCTAACAGCAAATACGCGTTTCCGTCCACTTGTCAACCCAAAGTCTCCAATTATTATTGTTAACTTGCAAATGACTGCTGAATTTGAAAAAGTGCTTTTTTTCACTATTTTTTTTTACATCGAAAGTAGGGAGATTTTTCAAAATCGCAAAAAGTCTCGCAAACTTGAAGAGATGTACGATTTTTTCTAGCCCTAGCCGTCAATATTATACAATAAACAAAGAAATGGCGTCATTGTTAATTAAGGCTTGCAAAAAAATTCGATCGTTAATTACTTGAAAAGTTGTTAACAGATCGAACTGAATTTTTTTTTGTAACTTCATACTACAAATAGCAGTCCTTCAAGAAATTTCATGATCATTGTCGCCCTACTTTCTAAGTAAAAATAGTGAAGAAAAAGCAATTTTTCAACTTCTAGCAGTCATTTGCATTTCTTAAATGCATATGCTATATAAAATATGCCAAGGAACGGAGATATAAGCGAAAATGTGAAAAAAAGACGTTTCATTTTTCACAAATTGTTAATTCTAAAAATTAGCGGGCGGTTCCAGCTCTACGGATCCCGATCATTGTGTTCTACGCAAAAAAATACATACATAAACGCAAAACTAGCCCTAAATGTTTAGAGAACACTTTTGATGATTGTAGCTGTCTACTGGACTATGTAATATCTATCGGGTTCTGATACGTAGCTTTAAAGGGGTGGCATTAGATGAATTACATTCCATCAATCAGTGTTGGTACACATACCGTAAACGGCGGTACTCACAACAGCCGGCGTTCTCGCTAGTCCGCTAACTAATTTGATATTTTCCTTATGTAAAGACCTAAGTAAACAATCTGCTAAAAGTACGAAGTTAAGCGTAGCCAAGCTAAGGGTTAAATCTGATTTTACATTATTTTCCTTTAGTGTGCCGAATATTGCTGTTTACGGTGTTTACATTGTTTACGTCGTCTGTTGCTAAAGAAAGCATTACGAAATTAAAGTATTGTACTTGTCATACCCTTGTCCAGAATTTAATAAATTGCCAAACAGAGTGCTACTTTGACGTATTTTGTCAGCGTAGACGTTCATTTTAAATAGTCTGCTCTTCGGTGCGTTGTAGATAAAATGTAAATGAGAGTGATTTATCTTAAAAATGCTGTGACACCTACATAGATTCAGCAGCGAAAAGTATTCGTACACCCACTCTTTGAAAGTTTCTTTAAATTTTGATAATTTATGTATTACAGTATTGATTACACCGTCACACACAAAAAAATTGTCTTAAATATACATGCGATATATGGTCTCCGAAATATTTTTTCCCGCTGAACACGAATCCGGTTAGAATTGCTCCATCACCCGTCAATTTTCAGCAAAATGCTGCAGAATCTTCAGAAAAATGAAGACTTTGTGCCTGCGAGCCATACGTGATATACATACACGGTGGAGACTTTAACTGGAATATATTCGATAGACGGGTGGTGAATGATTTTTCAAAAAATTCCCGAGACACGTCAACTTTTAAATGTATTTATCTACATTTTTCAAGTAATGTGAAAAAATATAGCCCTTCAGGGGTGGCTGAAACCACCCTCGACATGATTTTTTCAAATGCAACCCTATGGCTTGTGACCTCTCATTGTAAAGCTGGTGGAAAGAGGAATCCAACGCACTGATCAAATTTTAATTTTTAATATGTTTGTAGGGTTGCATACAATTAAAACGTAATTTTATAGTTTAATTTATTTTTAACGCAACAATTTCATACTCAAAATGTGTGTTGTTTAGTTTGGAATGTAAACCTTACTTTTCATATGTCCCCACAAAAAATTCCAAGCAATTTTTTGCCACAATTGATATTTGTTATTTTTTGCTAGTCTTTTTACACGGTCGCAAAGAGTAATTTAGTTTGAATGCTGTATTCAGAGTTTGACACGAAGTGTTATTTCAAATTGGTTAAAATGTCTTATTTAACTGAATCACTAAAAATCGAAATTTTGATGATGATTGGATATGGTGATAGGGCGCGAACTCAATGCGAAGTTGTTCGTTTGTTTCGAGAAACGCATCCTGACTTGCCACCACTAAATCAAGGTACCATTAGTAAAATTGAGGCACAATATCGAGAGATGGGTCATGTCAGGAAAGTACCGAGTAAGAGGCAGGCTGTTGTTGATGACGACACGAAGTTTGAATTTGTTGCTTGCTCTAGAAGAAAATCCAATCACTCTAGCCCATCAACTGGCCCGTGATAGTAATCTTAATCACAAAACAGTTTTAAAAATACTTAAATATGAAAAAAAAACGCCCATATGAAATGCAAGCTGTTCAAGAGCTACTTGAAGATGATCCAGATCGACGAGTCGAATTTTGCGATTTATTGATGACCAGTTATCTTTAGAGTGGATAGTTTTCTCTGACGAGGCTACTTTTACATTAAATGGGCACGTAAGTCGCCAAAATTGTCGTTACTGGGCTGAAGAGAACCCCCATTGGATGAGGGAACTTCATACTCAGCGCCCACAGAAAACTAATGTGTGGGCCGGAATAATACAAGATAGAATTGTAGGACCATTTTTCTTTGATGACACTCTTAATGGAGCAAGATACTTGCGTTTACTCCAGCACGAACTAATGCCAGTGCTATGTCATTAATTTCCAAACCCCTTAAACCCTAACTTGACCAACGAGAGGTTATGGTTTCAGCAAGATGGGGCCCCACTCCACTATGCTGCCATTGTTCGTCAGTATCTGGACAGAATTTTTACCGGTAGGTGGATTGGGAGGCGAGGTAATATTGAGTGGTCAGCAAGATCTCCAGATCTTACACCACTGGATTTCTTTTTGTGGGGACATCTTAAAAGTACGGTTTACATTCAGAAACCCAACAACATAGCAGATCTGCAGGAAAGGATAAGAGAGGAAATCGGAAAAATAACACCGCAAATGTTGCATAATGTAAGGGACGAAACCTACCACAGACTGGGATGCTGCCAACAAGTGAATGGCGCACATTTTGAACAATTGTTACGTTGAAAATAAATTTAATTATTAAATTGTTTTAATTGTATGCAACCCTACAAACATACTAAAAATAAAAATTTGATAAGTGCGTTGGTCCTCTTTCCACCAGCTTTACAATGAGGGGTCACAAGCCATAGGGTTGCATATTTGAAAAAATCATGTCGAGGGTGGTTTCAGCCACCCCCTGAAGGGCTATATTTTTCACATTACTTGCAAAATGTAGGTAAACACATTTAAAAGTTGACGTGTCTTGGGAATTTTTTGAAAAATCATTCACCACCCCGCTAGCGAAATATATTCCAGTTAAAGTCTCCACCGTGTATATAGTTTTCGAAGTATTTTTGTCCACTGAACACGGATCCTGTATCAGAATTGTACTATCGATTTTCAGTCTTCAGCATTTTACTAAAAATATTGCACAAAAACTATGCATAAACTGCTTCGGAAACTATGTATCACACATACAGTACAGCTCATTGGGAAAAATTCTTCATTTTTCTGAAAATTCTTCAGCATTTTGCTGAATATTGAATGGTTATGGAGCAATTCTGACACCGAATTCGTATTCAAAGTAACTCAGCACCACAAAAAAAGTGAAATGTACCAATGACCAAACATGGTGGATTATTAAGTTTTTTTTTGTGGTGCTGTGTAAATGACGGTGAAATGATAACGGAAAATATACTTCGGAGGCCACAACTTTTCTTTTATGTGGCGGTGTTTTTTTTTGCTTCTGATATGATTATAGCTTATTGAAATAAGCCCAAGTTGAAAGTGATTTGTCGATTGAGTGAAAAGATATCACTAAAAAGTAAAATTGCGATGTTTTCAAAAAACCGCGAATAACTGAAAAATATTAAATCATTTTCAGAGTTCTCGGATCCCTATTAAAGGAAATCTTCAGAGCATCTATCTAACTAACTGAGCCATTTTAGAAAACATGTTTCTAAACATGAAAAATTTCTTTAGTTGAACCGTTGCCGTTGCATCAACCGAAAGCATCATAAAAATTCAAAACTGCAACATCCTTACGTTCACGTAAAAATCAGTGTTCATGAAATTTTAATAAAATGTATTGAGTTCTTGAGGGGTGTTAATTAACCCGTCATTTTTTTACAGTTATGTGTGGCTTACAGGGAATTTTTTTAATTTTTATGATATTTTTGGTTCAACCTTGGAATTTTTTTATGTAGAGGAAAAATGTGTCCACAATGACTCTTGAAACCATCGCAATTCTCATTTTAAGCGATATTTTTTCACACAAACAATATCACCTATTAATTTTATTTAAATGGTTATAAAAATAGACTCAATAAAATGTTTTACACGTATATATCACAGAACTGTTTATTTTGTATTCTTTGAACTAAATATAATATTTGGGAGACAAAGAGAAAATAACTTACATAACATTTGAGAAAAAAATGGTGAACAGTTTAGCATTATAATATTATGCGAATAAGAGTACACCTGTGATTACATCGGTTTCAACTCTCAAAAAAATACAGGGTGTTCCTAAAATGTATGCTATGAAAAATATCATGTTGATTTGCACAATTAACTTGTATACAATGTTTGCCCTACGGAGCTACAGCTACGGCTACAGTTTTTTTTTAACAAGAAACTGCTAATAATTTTTACTTTTTCTGTCAAATTGACAACCTACCTAATGACAACATATCTAACTAAATCTAACGAATTAATCTGTGACTAATTCTTGTCGAAAAATTAAACAGTCATAAAATAGCAAATCCAATTATATTTAAATGCAATTTTCACAGAAACGGTCAACTTTTCGAATTTTGAACAAGAATAAGTTCTTTTAATTTTTTTATTTTGCTTCAGTACGGTGCAACCATATTTAAGATATTTATTTTAGTCTAAAAATTATGGCTCAAAAACTAATCAAGTTTCGGATTATTTACCCTTCAGTTTCAGATATAGATAAGAATATATCTGCTTATTTACATCCTAAAAGTGAACGCTCATGCCAACTTTGAAATGATTATCTCTACACGTGACGGAAATATAAAAATAAATTAAAAATGGAAGCTTTGAAGGGTTGTATATTTGCAGGGGCTACAGTGAAACTACAGATTCTTTGGGTAAAAATATTACGATTCCACCAAACTTGTTTTAGTCCAAATGTTATTGGTAAATAAGATACAAGGTGTAAAAGTTACAATTTTATTCTCGATTCCCATAAATAACTTCCTTAACAACCAAACTTTATTTATAAAATTTGGCGATTGGCGATTTTTTGAGGAGAGAAATTTTAATTTCTCAATCATTTTTAAGTAAGTGGTAGAGGACGCTCTCTACATAATTCTGATTACTTAAAAAATGGTAGGTATAATTTTTACGTCTTAGAATATTTATGTTTTTATTGAAGTATATATATAATATTTAAGTTTGGTTAAATCGTAATATTTTTACCCCAATAATCTGCAGTTTTGCTGTTGCCCCTTAACAATGGGACACCCTGTTTGTAGAAATTTTGCGAAAAAAAACTATGAAATTAGAAAAAGTATATTACTTTTTTATTAAATAATTATCCCGAATACTTATTACTAGAGTTCTAAATAAGTTTCACAGGCTTCACATAGTTTATTAGTTTAGGTTTTAGATTTTAAGGCATATGTATAAAAATAAAATTAACTTCATTTTTTTTTTATTTATTACCTCGTATCATTAAAATAATTATTAACTAAAGGTAAAATATTGATTACATGTTTTTTTTTCTTATTAATTCTTCACATATATGAATTTACTCTTTTCTTGTTTTTATTTATGATATACGTATTGATGGTGTTACTAATATTGAGATTTCAACGAATACCAGTGAGTCAGTGGCGGTTGGTGATATTTTCAGTTAGCTATATCTTGAAAACGACGCATGGGACCCACTTCACTTTTTTAGGTGATGACTATACACCTCTTACCAGAAAGGATTTATAGTGATAAAACCGTCAGCAAAGTTTGCGAAAAAATTTTCAAAAAAACTGCAGCACACCTTGGGATCTCAGTAACGCTCGGTGGAATATTTGCAGTATATATTTTTCATAATCTAGAAACAAATATAAGGAGAGGTTTTTCGATTTGTTACAAAAATTTTTTTTCAAAAAAGTTATGGCCATTTTAATTTTGGGAAAACAAAATGTTTCTACAATTTTTTTAAAAAAGTTATGGCCCCTTTTTTGAAAAAAAATATATTGCAACAAATCGAAAAAGCACTCATTATATTTGTTTCTAGATTATGAAAAAAAATATACTGCAAATATTCCACAGAGCGTTACTGAGATCCCAGGGTGTGCTGCAGTTTTTTGAAAATGTTTTCGGAAACTTTACTGACGGTTTTTCACTATAAATCCTTTCTGTAAGAGGTGTATAGTCATCACTTAAAAAATGAAGTGGGTCCCACGGGTCGTTTTCAAGATATGGATTACTGAAATATCATCTCATCAACTGC
The DNA here is from genome assembly GCA_029963805.1 of Aromia moschata. NCBI lineage: Eukaryota > Metazoa > Arthropoda > Insecta > Coleoptera > Cerambycidae > Aromia > Aromia moschata. The sequence goes on from JAPWTK010000693.1 coordinate 42,646, forward strand.
AGTGAGTATTGTCCACAATTAAAGCCAACTCTGTCAATTCTCTTGGTTTTATTTGGTAATAAAAGTATATATAAAATTGCGTAATAAATACTGTAAATATAGTGCAGTGTCTAGTGTAAAATAAAATAACCTAATATGTGTACCACAACTTCCTTCATAATATAAGTAGTGTAAACGCAAATATTTCTAAGGCCGTGTATACTTCTTCACATATTTGTATACTAAAATGGATGAAATATATTTGCGCCCCCAGTTTTCCCCAGTGCTGCGATAGCGTTTTGTGGTAAATATTACACTCTGGAGACCGGAAAATACAATAAGACACAACTGTTCACTTTGTTGCTACGTTCCAAATAGTCAAATTTGTATGTGTGTGGGTGTGTATGTGTGGATGTAATCCATAGTAAAATGAAACATATTATATACATATGTACGTATTATAATACATAGAGTTATAGAATGAAAACAATCTTCTTATTGAACGTGGCCACATAGGCAATTTTATATACGAGGTGTGTAAATTAAGTAATGAGACTGATCTCTACTTTTTTATTATTCGAATAGAGTTACAATTCAGTATTGTCTCTTTCAAAATAACTTCCTTGGGAAGCCACACGGCGCCGGAGATGGTTCTTCCATTCCTCATAGCAGTGCTGGAACTCATATACTGGCATAGCCTTCAGCTGGTCGATTACAGCCGTTGAATGTCCTCTATGGTCCCAAAATGACGTCCCTTGACGAGATTTTTCAATCTCAGGAAGAGAAAAAAGTCACAAGGACTCAAGTCAGGTGAATAAAGAGGCAGAGGAGCAACAGGAACTTTTTTGTTTAGAAGAGCTTGAAGTGTGCCATTCCACGCTTTGACGCTTGATTTTCGGATCGTACTCAAACACCCAAGTCTCATCACCAGTGGTCAACACCAGGCTCAACACCGGTTTTTGGAACCATTTGTGTGCAGATTTTCTCATCCCCAATTCGTTAGTCAAAATCTGATGAACAGTGGTGTGATTCAAATTTAACTCTTCCCCGATCATTCTTCTGAACGCACAAGATTCCGTATTCTATCGACATTTTTATCGGTTCTTCAAGATGAAGGCCTTCCGCTGCGTGGTTCATCTTCAATCGACTCTCTTCCTTCTTATAATTCCTTAAACCACCGAAAAACCTGGGCTTTTGAAAAAACAGTCTCCGTAGGCGTGCTTGAACTTTTGCATAAGTATCCGTTGCGCTGTGTCCAAGTCTTAAGTAAAACCTGATTGCACACCGTGGCTCAAAATTAGTGTCACTTATTTTTTCAAAAACGCACTAAGAAAAAACCGGTCACAAAGAACAAACAAATGACTCTAACAAGTTCAAACTTGTACTGGATGTGCATTACATGTTAACCTACTGCCCTTCCAAGTCCCGTCTCCGCAGTGTTGCTAGATCGGGTGCTACGTTGCCAGTCTCATAACTTAATTTACACACCTCGTATTATTATATTTTTCGGCCTCTCGCTATTATTAAATAAAAAATTCTTGTAAAAAATAATTGTATATAGCGTTGGAGTAAAAATTTGTGAAACGTGTCACGGATTTTCCAACTATTTAGAAAATCGGAATGAATTGGCGCATTTCAAAGTACCTGATGGTACTAAACTCTGCCTAAATTTTTATCGAAAAAAAAAAAACAATTATAAAAGTTATGAATAAATGGAATTTTATACAGCGATTAAAAAAGAACATTTTTATCTCGAAATGGAAGGCTCTAATCGAAAAATTTTATAGGACAACATTTTTTCGAAAGGCACTGAACTTTTTGGAAAAAATTGTTAGAACCTTAAAAATGGTTAAACAAATAAAAAAATATTGTTTATAATAAAAAAATGCTGAGAATTCAATGTTCTCTATCACTTATTTAAATTTTCTTTTTTCTAAATACTCGTTATACATTTCCAGATATTTAGAAAAAAAAAAAATTTTTGGGATCGCTGTTTGCAAATAAACTGCACGCTGTTTTGTTAGACGTTACGCCCGCGCGCAGTGCCAGTGCTCGCGCCGTCTACGCGTCTAAACTGTAAAATCATGTGATTTGTCGTTTCTCAACACTGTTTTATTGAATGAGTTAGCTTTTCTAAGCTTATTGCAACCATGCCTCGAGGTAATCGTTGTTACAATCCTTTAAATAAATCGAAACATAAATGTGTGTATAAAAATGTGATGCGAGTGACGAATAATTGGAATGCAAAGTTTGCTCATTTGATTGGAAACTATGTGTGTGATTCCTGTAAACGTTCAATTAACAACAATAAACTGGATTCGATTGATTTAATTTTTTTTGACTCAATTTTTTTTAATTATATATAATGTCGTCCTTTATAATTGTAGTTTTATGAATAACACAAGAATTGTTTCCCCTGTAATTAACAAAGTTTTTATTATTTTATACAAAATTTACAAAATAATTAGTACTAATTATTATACAAAGTAATTAACAAAGTTTTTATTATTTTATACAAAATTTACAAAATAATAACTTAAACTAATTATTAATCCTACCTGTAATTAACAAAGAAACAACATTTAATGTTATTATTCACACTATTGTTTCTTTGTAAATATTACAATTAAATGTTTTATTCTTGATGCGTGTGACATGTGCACTCCGTGGCTTACATTGACATATTGACATCACATCTGAATGAATTCGATTGTCTTACTACAATAGGAGATCTGACTTACCGACCTGACTTATGCGCTAAATTCAATTAAGACTAACGATACTTTCATTACGTATATTTAATCAAATTTTAACGATGATTATTATTTAACAGGCAATTGCCGAGTTCAGGTTTGATTAAATTTAATTTAAAAAAAAAACTTACGTAGTCGAATCCAGTTTATTGTTCAAAAAGTTCAATGCCTTTCGAAAAAAAGTTATTCTATAATATTTTTCGATTAGAGCCTTCCATTTGGAGATAAATATGTTATTTTTAATCGCTGCATAAAATTTCATTTGGTCATAACTTTTATAAAATGTTTTTTTTTTTTCGAAAAATTTTAGGCAGAGTTTAGTACCATCAGGTACTTTGAAATGCGCCAACTCATTCCAAATTTCTAAATAGTTGGAAAATCCGTGACACGTTTCACAAATTTTTACTCGTTGTTAAAATGGGAAATTGTGTTTTCATATAAAAACGGCTTAAGCTAAAACATCCAATTTTGGGACATTATAATTAGACATGTTTTTGTATATTTGACTGCAATTGGTAAACAAAATGATTCACTCGTTTTCAATTATACACAGCTGCCATATCCATTTTTTTTAATGGAAAGATATGGAAGAAGAAACACATTGTGTAAGTTCGGAAACGACAGTTTTACGTAAAAACGCACGAACTATAAACACCAAGTTCATATTCAATTCAAATATTTTACAGCACTTTACACAGCATTTTAAAATCATATCTAGCATGACATTTTACTTATTCAGATCAAGTAAATATAGGGGGGATGAAAAAAGGTTGAGAAATTAATAATCAAATATAGTACGTTCTATTTAAAATAAGCGACTTAATAAAGGACAAAGTTGTTCAGGCTTAAATCTCTATTTTGACCACCCTATATTTACCGTACATCTAGAATTTTACATGTATTCCATAAGCAATTCTTACACTGTATATCTAATGGACTATAAGACAACATCGAGGAAAAAAATTGAGCATAACCAGATCTAGTGACCTAGAAAGCAATTCAATAAATTTCTGTCCCTCTTTGTCCCATCCTTATTTGTCTAAAATGGTTTTCGTAACTAGTTATATTGTCGCACAAGGAATGTGAAACCAACTGGAGCTCGACCAATACTCACTCTCTCTTGGTATGCGAAATAAATCAATTTGAGAACGAGACATCCAACGCAGACCGTGAAATCTTCCATTAGAAGTCTTAAATGTAATACATCGGCGGTGTCAATGTCAATAAAGTCGAGGTGGATTATAGGGTTAACAATGAATGATAGGCGCTCAAATATTAACAGATGTGATTACTAGAGAGAGAGAGAGAGAGAGAAGTGTGCAGTTGAATTTTCCATATATCTAATACCCCTATATTGCTAGAAGGGCCTGGAGATTGGCGAAATCACCACGGTGCAGACATATATGCGTCTGTCTCTCTCGTAAATACTTCGAGTCTTACGCGCATGCCCGAGAATTGAACATCCAGTCACACACAGCCAATTACTCATGACGCTTGCGCACAACAGGTCAAGTAATCATTTGTTGTCTCACTTACCCCGAGACACCTCTACTTACGGGAACCAGCAATATAGGAGTATTATGTTAGATATATGGAATTTTCACTTAGCATGGGCCAACAGAAATGGATGTGGCCTACATACGAGTGATAGAACTGACCAATCAGCTTATAATGCAGTCGCTAAGGGTAAATTTAGAGCGATATTTTACATAACTACTAACAACTTTCCATTCACAAGATAAAAATATCCTCAAAGTACCTCTCATAGTCTATCCCGTATTGTCTTAAATTACACAGGTTCAAAAAAAGTTGTCTGGATCTGGGGTCAGACCATACGTTTGTTATGTATTTTTCGACGCTGAATTCGAATATATTTTTAGTTTTGCTCTATCACGTCAGGATTTTGAGATATTCTAACCTAAAAGTGCAAAAAAACACGGATTTTTGACATATTTGATTATGTTTATGATGATTATTTGGTTATGTAGCTTTGCAATTTTTTTTCTCGAAAAAACATATATGGCGTCTTAAAATACAAATCTTCCTCTTTAAAATGCCGCTGAGTTTGCTCGAATATCTTTTTTTTTTCGCCGAGATATCGAATTTTGAAAATTGTTCATATCATCTTTCCCAATACATTTAATCATGGTCATTATTTAAATTGCAATATCTCGGCGAAAAAAAAAAAAAGAAAAGATATTTGAGAAAACTCAACGGTATTTTAAAGATGAAGATTTATACTTTAAGATCCCACACATGATTTATTGAAAAAAATTCTCGAAGCTACATAACCTCAAACATATCAAAAAACCTAGTTTTTTGCACTTTTAGGTTACGATATCTCAAAAATCCTGACGTGATAGAGCAAACCTAAAAATAGATTTGAATTCAGATTCAGTGTCAAATATATTCAACAAATATTCAGCGAAAAATAAATAAGAAACGCAATGACCTGAACCCAGATCCAGACAACTTTTTTTGTAAACCTGTGTTATTACTAGGATCCGGAAAGTGTGTCACAAGTGTGGCAAGTGTAGCGTGTATTTCTTGCTCGTGCATACGTACGACACTGACCTAGGACTCTAGTACACCCGTGCGGGTGGTCGGATACTTGAATGCAGTTTAGCCACGCTATGTGCGCCGATTCACTAGTGTTTTACGTTAACATGATGCGAGCGGATGGACAGTAGAACGCTGAGTTCAAAATAATTTTCTTTGTCGTGAGTGACTAACTCGTGAGTTCATGTATTTCGTGAGCTCGTGTATTTACATATTATATTCAGGGGGGAGGGGGGCAAATGCCCGTTTTGCCCCCGTTTTTGCCGTAAACGTAAATAAAATAAATTCAGCATTTTTGATAATAACTCAGTAACGTTGGCCAAAGGAATTTTTTTTATTCTTTCAATCCATTGTGCAATATTGCACAATGTGATGCGATAAACGATGTCTCCAAAATTCACAGATATGAACAAAATGTAATAATTAAGATAACAATGGAATGTTTTAATAATTCTAGTTTTACAAATCTAGTTTTACAAAAAAACAGTAAATATCTATTAGATTTTCGTCTCTATTTTTAGAAGTCTTCTGTCAGGGCGAAATTTCGAGCTGTCACCGCCCTGATCCGCCCCCACCTGGCTTCAGCCCTGGCACCAGTCAGCCAGGGAAGTTGATACGGGTGCGCAATATTTAGAGCTGGAATGAATTAGTGATAAATGAGCCCTTATTGTGAGGTTGTCGTCGACTTTTTTCACAATTACCATAACGAAGTTCTCGCTTTGTTAAAACTCGGTGACATGTCACTGATGTATGTACATTTATTAAAAAAAAAATTTTTTGATGAATATTCAATGACTTGAACTCGTGCTTCACGATTGTTGTGATATGACCAATAAATAAAAACATACATTTGTCATATTTTACCCCAGTAAAACGTGTCGAGTTACACATTATTATTAATGGAGAACTTCACAATTTTTTGTTGCTTCTACATGTGGAAAAAAATCAACAAATTCAACAGATTATTCAAAAGAGAAAAAAAAAACAAATTCAAAATACCTACCTTTAGATCCATTTGAGCATTTTTACAAGCAAACATATTTTGCGAGATATTTCAGGTGTTGCAGACTTCTTTTCCACATTATATCAGGATGAGTTTTTTCGACGTATGGTATAGGAATCTTGAAAACTAGTGGAGCTAGAGGAGATGGTCAATAGGTAATAATAGTTAAATAGGTAACATGCAGTTTTATGAGACCAATTTAAAACACTATTCTTGGTTTTCTAAAAAATAGCATATTAAGAATAACAAGTCAATTTTCGGGGGCAGCGAAATATTTTGATGTATACAAAATGGGCAATATTCTTTCAAATGCAGTTATCTCGAAAACAATTACTCTTACCGACTTGAACTACAAGTCAGTAACTACATACGCAAACAAAGTAGGAGAATAGAATCATATTTTGATGATACGGTGATTACTTGACTACTAGATAACTAGACTTAAGTATAACAGCAAAACAGTTTTGTAAAAGGAAATTTGCAAAAAAATACGTGCCATACCATACGAGGTGTGTAAATTAAGTAACGAGACTGGCAACATGCGCCCGATCTAGCAAGACTGCGGAGACGGTACTAGGAAGGGTAGTAGGTTAACATGTAATGCACCTTCAGTACAAGTTTGAACTTGTTAGAGTCATTTCTTGTTCTTTGTGACTGTTTTCGTAAACCAGTTTTTTCTAGTGCGTTTTAAAGCTGAGTGACATTAGTTTTAACAGACTTGGACACAGCGCAACGGATACTTGTGCAACTCTTCAACACGCCTGCGGAGACAGTGTTTTTTCAAGAGCCCAGATTTTTCGGTGGTTTAAGGCATTCTCAGAAGGAAGAGAGTCGAGTGAAGATGAACCACGCAGCGGAGGGCCTTCATCTTCAAGAACCGAAGAAAATGTCTATAGAATACAGGATCTTGTGCGTTCATATTGTCGGTTGACAAGAATGATCGGGGAAGAGTTCAATTTGAATTACACCTCTGTTCATCAGATTTTGACTAACGAATTGGGGATGAGAAAAATCTGCGCAAAAATGGTTCCAAAACCTTTCGCAGGAACAAAAGGACATCAGGAGAGGAGTTGGGTGTTCGAATAAGACCCGGAAACCAAGCGCCAAAACATGGAATGGCTCATTTCAGGCCCTCCAAGACCCCAAAAAAGCAAGAATGAGCAAGTCGAAGATCAAATGCATGCTGATTTGCTTTTTTGAGAGCGGTAATTTTTGCGAGAGGTAATTGTTCACAAAGAGTTTGTGCCTCCAGGATAAACAGTAAATCAACCCTTTTTTGTTTCAAGTTTTTTGCTATTATAGCCTTCTACATGTTTCCTTACACAAATGCGACAAATTAAAATCCCTCCAGCAGCTTCTGCAAACAACATAATTTTGTTCACCATTTGCTCCGTGATTATAAAGTTATTTCACCCTACCAAAATCTTTTCAATAAAGATATGAAATATATACAACCAAACAAAAATTCCATTTTTTTGAAACTTAGTTTATTTGTACTAAATACGGCATTCAAATAAAACTATGTACAGAAGTATTTGAGTATTTGAGCTTCCAGCCCAATAGACAATCAAAAAATGCAGCCAGACTGACAAAACTTTTTAATTTTTTTATATAGTTAGAGAACTTTTTGGAGTACTATATTATCCAAAAAAAAAAATTTTGAAAATCGGTCAACCCCTTCCTAAATAAGAGGGTGGTTCCATTTCAAAGGACACACCTGTATATTTGTGCAAAAAATTCTGCTTCGAGAATTAATTATAAGACTTTAATGCAACGATACATAAAAAAGTACATTCACAAAAATATTATCAATACTACCAACATGTCTTTCTAATTGTACAGTGCGCGCCTAAAGTATGGAATTTCCCTCAAAAATTTTGTTATGTAAGGTGGCAACATTTTTATACCGTTAAATCGACAATGAAAGGGTATCTCAAATTAAATTAAAAAAATGGGGGGTTGCCATTTGAAAAATAAATTGATGACGTCATTAGTCAAAAAACAAATGACATCTGAAAGTAGACGTTCCCTCAAAAATGTGTGTTTTTATTAAACAAAATCGACCTGACCTGTTCGAGGATTTTTTCCAAAAATTTTTTTGTTTCACATTTACTGAATTTATTCCATACGCACAGTATATTGTAGAGCATATCCTATACCTACCTTTCTAAATACTTCCTGAAAACAATGCGACCAGGAAAGCTTAGAATTAACTTAGGTAAAACCACGTCAAAACAAGGAAAAAACTAATTGAATACGGGCCATGAAATCCTGCGTCCCACTAAACCCAAGTTTAATCAAAAACGGTTGGATCGGATTCCTGGCCTTTCCTTTTATTAAATTTATCTTCCCACATAGCGACGCGGGTGAATTAAAACTTAAGTGGCAGGTTCCTGTCCGCCTGTTTTTATTAAAATCAGCTTTTTCTTCCGGCAAGGTTGACAAGCCGCATAATTTTAATTCCACTGAAAGCAATAAAACGTTTTTAATGTCTTCATTCACACTGAAATAGTTTTTCACTGAACAAAGGGATACTACATTTAAACACAAACCGCGCCATTCGGTAAACATGTTGGCATCATCAGGAGGTGATTAATAGAGGTAGGTCTTCAGGGTTACATGACGTCAACACCAGGGATTTAGGACAACATGAATCCAGTTTTGACATTTTTTCACACGCGAATCAAAATAAGTATAGAGAAACAAGAACTTAAAGAAGTAATCAGAGTTTCTGAAGCATATAGCATATTCTGTAATAAAATGTAACCAAATAGCTAATACCTGCTCTATATGCTAAGGGTTAATGTTTGACGTATATCAGTGAAAATCCATTTACACAATAAAAAGGACCTTTCAACATCTACATCCAAATATGTTTATCCTGCATTACATTGACAACTGAAGTTTCAATTTCATAGCAAATAGGCGAAAATTAATATATTGGAGAGTTATCGCACGTATATCGTTAAACGAAAATGCTATTTTGAACCCAAATGCAACTGTAAAAAATTACCGGAACATTTAATATACAGTGTGGAACAGCCAAATGGAATATATTCAGTAGCTTCATTATTACGCATTTTTTTAGAAAATCCTGAGACACGTCAATTTCTAATTCAACCCCCTTCAGGTGACAGCTACAACCCCTAAATTTTCAAATTGGAAGTAGGGACTTGTGACACTTCATTTGAAAGGTATTTTCATTATCTATTCAAAACTGCTATGGTTTTAAATTTTACTTCAGAAATTAACAATAAAAAAAGTTTCAATCAAGTGCAATCAAGCAATGGCAAATGGCAGCGCCATGGAAAATAATAATAATAGCCACTCCTTCCCGCACAGGTCCCTGAGAGGACCTAAGGGGTTACTCTTCGAAGTAATTATAGGGTGAGTATTATTATTATTATTATTATTATTATTATTATTATCATTATTCCTTTTAGTGAAACCGCAAAATACCTAGGAGTTATGATAGACTGTAATTTAAACTTCGAAGAACATGTATTGTCTAAATGTAAAATTGCGTATGGTAAATTAAATCGTTTGTTAAATTGTATTCAATAAAGTATTTATATTCTATTCTATTCTATTCTATATTCAATGTGACCATTATATAGCGATTTTTTAAATCTGAATCCATAGCATTAATTAAGACTCCTATATATGCAAAATTTAAACAAAACACATACAATGTGTCTTTTTATTCGATCTCAAAAATTGAGCTAAACATCAAATTTGAACGCTGTTAGCTAAGGTTGTCAAGTGTGCCGTGGAATTAAGTCAAGGCAATTGAATGTTATTTGGAATTAATTTTTGGCTCGTTAATTAATTTTAGACTAAATTTAATTTTTGGCTTAACCTTTAACTCTGTATACATTCCTTTAAAGATGAATTAAATCGTACCTATCAAACAACAAAATTAAATTACGTGACACATTGCCCAATTTGCATTTAACGTATCTCTTGCTTAGAAGACCAAATATATCAATAATTGATAAGGTAAATGTTGTTACATCAGGGTTAATTTCAGAATTGACCGTTGTAATTAAATTCACGTTCATTGAAACCTTGTTTCGAAATATTCTACATAATATATGGATTGAGATGTGTCCTTACATCATGTTATTATAAATAAGATTAAGTTAAAATATGCCAGATCATCATAGACTTAAATGTTACATGCTTTATGGCAATGCTATGTATAGTAAAACTGTAAACCAAAATAATAAAAATATTTACGTCAAGACGAAAGGAATTTAAGGGGTTAATACAATTAGACGGGGTAAAATTACGCATTAAAAAACATTTTTTTGCCAAGAAGGTTTTATTTAATCATTACAAAACTTTGTATATTTGTTAAAAGAATGAAGAATTAAAAAAAATATATTCTTCAAAACAAAATGGCGGCTGCACGCTGACGCAAAGTGGACCTACAAAAAAATGGCAACCACTCTGGACGTCATAATTTTCATCTGTAACAGTCTAGGAAATAAAATTTGTGTTAAAAATACATACATATAATTTTGCAACATAAAATTCCAAAACATTTAGGTTTACAGACAAGCTAGAGAAGAAACTAAGCTAAGAAGCTAAGAAGAAACCCTGAAAGTTTCAGCCAAATCGGCCGAGTAGTTTTTGAGTAATTGTGGTTGCCAATTTTGAAAATGTTGTTTTGAGTAAAATTCGTTGTCTTGAATACCGAAAAAAATAGTACTTACGACTTGACATTTATACACGGTGGAGACTTTAACTGGAATATATTCGCTAGCGGGGTGGTGAATGATTTTAAAAAATTTCCGAGACACGTCAACTTTTAAATGTATTTACCTACATTTTGCAAGTAATGTGAAAAATATAGCCCTTCAGGGGTGGCTGAAACCACCCTCGACATGATTTTTTTCAAATGCAACCCTATGGCTTGTGACCCCTCATTGTAAAGCTGGTGGAAATAGGAATCCAACGCACTGATACAATTTTAATTTTTAGTTTGTTTGTAGGGTTGCATACAATTACAACGTAATTTAATAGTTTAATTTATTTTTAACGCAACAATTTCGTACTCAAAATGTGTGTTGTTTAGTTTTGGAATGTAAACCTTACTTTTCATATGTCCCCACAAAAAATTCCAAGCAATTTTTTGCCACAACTGATATTTGTTATTTTTTGCTAGTATTTTTACACGGCCGCAAAGAGTAATTTAGTTTGTATGCTGTATTCAAAGTTTGAAACGAAGTGTTATTTCAAATTGGTGAAAATGTCTTATTTAACTGAATCACTAAAAATCGAAATTTTGATGATGATTGGATATGGTGATAGGGCGCGAACTCAATGCGAAGTTGTTCGCTTGTTTCGAGAAACGCATCTTGACTTGCCACCACTAAATCAAGGTACCATTAGCAAAATTGAGGCACAATATCGAGACATCTCTCGATATGATATGAGCCCATCTCATGTCAGGAAAGTACCGAGTAAGAGGCAGGCTGTTGTTGATGACGATACGAAGTTGAATTTGTTGCTCTAGAAGAAAATCCAATCACTCCAGCCCGTCAACTGGCCCGTGATAGTAATCTTAATCACAAAACAGTTTTAAAAATACTTAAATATGAGAAAAAACGCCCATATAAAATGCAAGCTGTTCAAGTGCTACTTAAGATGATCCAGATCGACGAGTGGAATTTTGCGATTTATTGATGACTTGTATTGATCAAAACCAGTTATCTTTAGAGTGGATAGTTTTCTCTGACGAGGCTACTTTTACATTAAATGGGCACGTAAATCGCCAAAATTGTCGTTACTGGGCTGAAGAGAACCCCTATTGGATGAGGGAACTTCATACTCAGCGTCCACAGAAAACTAATGTGTGGGCCGGAATAATACAAGATAGAATTGTAGGACCATTTTTCTTTGATGACACTCTTAATGGACCAAGATACTTGCGTTTACTCCAGCACGAACTAATGCCAGTGCTATGTCATTTATTTCAAAACCCCTTAAACCCTAACTTGACCGACGAGAGCTTATGGTTTCAGCAAGATGGGGCCCCACCACACTATGCTGCCATTGTTCGTCAGTATCTGGACAGAATTTTTTCCCGGTAGGTGGATTGGGAGGCGAGGTAATATTGAGTGGCCAGCAAGATCTCCAGATCTTACACCACTCGATTTCTTTTTGTGGGGACATCTTAAAAGTAGGGTTTACATTCAGAAACCCAACAACATAGCAGATCTGCAGGAAAGGATAAGAGAGGAAATCGGAAAAATAACACCGCAAATGTTGCATAATGTAAGGGACGAAACCTACCACAGACTGGGATGCTGCGAACAAGTGAATGGTGCACATTTTGAACAATTGTTACGTTGAAAATAAATTTTATTTTTTAATTGTTTTAATTGTATGCAACCCTACAAACATACTAAAAATTAAAATTTGATCAGTGCGTTATATTCCTCTTTCCTCCAGCTTTACAATGAGGGGTCACAAGCCATTGGGTTGCATTTGAAAAAATCATGTCGAGGGTGGTTTCAGCCACCCCTGAAGGGCTATATTTTTCACATTACTTGCAAAATGTAGGTAAATACATTTAATAGTTGACGTGTCTCGGGAATTTTTTGAAAAATCATTCACCACCCCGCTAGCGAATATATTCCAGTCTCCACCGTGTATATGTATATATACACATTTATATGTGTATATATTTATGTACATATATAATACTCTCAGGTATAGATCAAACAGAATATATCAAAAAGAATATAAGGAGTTCGAATTTTGCTCTGAAACTTTCACGAGCGTAGTCTGCGGGAAACTTCCTAACTTTTTAGAGAAAAAATATCGATTTTTTTGACCACCTAATTGTATTTACCCCTTAAAAAAAGCTTTTTAAGAGGAGCATAAGGTTACAGTCTAATGCTATTTAATAAAGCCCTGAATATTTTAATATATACAGGGCGTCCCAGAATGATTTGTAAAAGTTATAACAAAAAAAAAAACGTTAATTGTTACCTTATTGTTTATTGTTAATTATGAAATAATTAATAGATTGTACTTAATTAATTTTCAAATTCTATGGTGCAGGGATAAACATACTAGAAAATATTTATTAATTTTTCTGGAAATTGAGAAAACAGGCAAGGTTTCATTACCCCTTTACTTCTAAAAAACAATTTTAAGTTGTAATTTATGTTTGCTTGGTTCAATTAAATCTGGCATTTCTTTCTGATCAAATTGAAAATATTGTGTAAGGTATAAAAAAATAATTAATATTTTTTAAGTACCACTTGCAAAATGCCACCCTATGTGGCCTATCAACTTCTAGAAGTTCTTGGTGACAAACTATGTGGTATGGGAAGATACTTAAGTATCTTTTCAAAACAGTATCGTAACAGATGCTTCAGTTAATTGCGAAACAACACGAACAGAAGTTCTAGGAGTATTTTCCACAATTTGTCGAGTGTTTTCTACTGACGGGAGTACGTTCATGGACACTTGCTTTTTCAGTTACACTTTCATTTAGTTCACTTACACTTCAGTTTTCTCGAAAAATACTCACACAACGTCGCAATGCATATTAGAAAGTATGTAATCGAACAATATATTATGGAACTAATTGCGAAACTCTTTAAAAACAAAAAATCTTCCATAGAATATTTTCATTCGCCTTCTACTTTTCACCCATTTCTGAAGTACGATTATAATATAAAGGTTTCTTGTAGTAAAACATTCATATTACTTTATTATATTACTTTTGCATTGTCTAATACAATGCTCTAGTTTAAAAGTGCATTATTAACATTGCTTTTTGCATACAAAAAAAGCAATTAAATATCTCCACTATTGATGGACTTGATAAAGTCTGCCTTGCAAGAGACTGACAAGAGAGGTATTATTTCTAAATGCAGTGGTAAAAATAAAATTAAATATTTCAACATATTGAACTGAATCTGATGGACAAAGAACGTATCGGGGTGCCATTAAAGTTTTCAGGTGCAGAAACGGGGCAATTGTTGAGTGAAAATGCGCAGTAAAAGAAAATGTATTTTACCCAACTCCCGGAACACATCGAAATACTTTCAGAATTGTTCAAAACACTGCATGTTTCACATAAAAGGTTTACAGGACGCAATACGACCCTATCAACACCACATGACATGTCCACTACAGAAGTGAACAAAATGGCTCAAAAATTAGAGAAAAATATACATTTTGTTGATATCTATGCGATTATGGAAAATCCAGCAATACTGGACTCAAGAAATGTAAGGATTTTTAATCTTAGAACTTTTAATTTATTTCCATTTTTTATTAACGGTTACTCAGGAAAAAACTAAACTCGATTTATTGTCATATAGGCCAGTCAATGAGTACACTAAAAATCGCTAACATCGCAAAAAGTAACATGTGACACTTAAAAAACCGCTAAATTTTCGGACTTTTTTTAGTTTTTTGATCATATCTCCTAAACTATGCATTACATGGAAACGGCCATCCTAAGCTTTAAAGCAGCTTAAATTTACTACAATTTGAGACCTGGACCAGCTCTGCACGTCAAATAGTACTCAAAATACAGCAGGTTGGAAGTTGGTAATTTTTTTTCAAAAAAGTGAATTTTTAACTTTTGCTCAACTTCCGGCTTAAGTATCGGGGGAAATACTTATCCTACGATGAAAATCGTATCATGAGGAGTTTTAGTAAATTTAATTAGCTTTAATTTAAGCGCAGAACGACGCCTGTAGACCTCTTAGTTATCACATGATCTCAAACAAAAAAACAAACAATGAGAAAACTGCATTTTTCAAAAATTCGACTTCACTAGTTCTCAGGATGGTTTGAGGGTAGTTTTAACGAAAAAAACCATACCAGTCTAACGAAATATGTATTTAAACGCACTACTCATGAATATTTATGTACAATCTTAATAATAATCTAAAACTAAATTTGGTAATAAAGTTCAGCGGCTTTACCAACTTAACGAAATCGCATGCCTCTTACTTGTTTGACTTGGTACCAATATTACCGGCATGTGGATGTAGATGTGGATCTCCTAGTCCTTCTTAATGGCTTGGGATCCACTATCAAAAATGTTTTTTGACAGTGGCAGAGGTTACTCTGGTCCATTGCAATACTCAACCGGGGAGAGTTGGAGTTCTCCCCCGGATTTGTGTTGTTTTTACACTCGGTGCATCACTACTTCTGTCCTTTTCTGGTACGGGAAAAATAAATTGTGGAGCCCTCTTCAGAAATATCCCGAACTGATAACCATCGCTTAATAATTTCTCCAACCTACTGCGACCCACGAGACCATAGCAGATTCAGGAGCAAAGTGCTTCGTAGCTCTGTACAGAGGAGACAGGTAGAAAATCTACATAGCCTGCGATACAAAATTTTTGTGAAAACGACAGCCTCTGCTAAGGTTGACCTGGCCCGCTTGCCTACAACAGAAGATAGTCCGGCATTCCATGCTTCCATCAGGATGCATGCCGAAGGTCAGGTTCAAAAATGATTGGGGGTTGATAGAGATGCCACTCAGTGAGGGTGGACTAGAACTGAACAAGGGGCTCATACCTACTACCATGATGGGCGAAGTGGCACCCCCAAAAATTATTTCTCAAAATTATTTCCTGCCAGTGTAAGAAAGGGTGCACCGGAGGCGGCTGCACATGTCTGAAAGCAGGACTCAGATGCTCTTCTATGTGCAAATTCTGCTCTGGGGTCTCCTGCCAAAACGTCGCCAGATCGACGAAGAATGGGACGATAACGACGACGATATCGACGACGCACTGCCCGTGATGACAATAGAAGATTCACAACCACCTTCGCAACGGACTAAGTGAACTTTATTACTAACTATAGTTAGTAGATTATTATTATTAAGATTGTACGTAAATATTCATGAGTAGTGCGTTTAAATTCATATTTTTTTAGATTGGTATGGTTTTTTTTTGTTAAAACTGCCCTCAAACCATTCTGAGAACTAGTGAAGTCGAATTTGTGAAAAATGCAGTGTTCTACAGGGGCGAAACCAGAGGGGGTGAGTGGGGAGTCAATGTGGCCTGGATGAGTGCTTGAGTTGTCAAAGGATGAAAGTGAGTTGTGGCACCCCATACCAATTTTTAGGCAACATTAGGATTAATGGATTCGCCCAACAGAGGTCAAACCCGCAAAACCCTGCGTAAATGCGAAGGGGTGGCTCAGGGGGTCAGGAAATGGGATGAAGAAATGGAAAAAAGTGTTTTTTTTTTTTTTGGATGGCTCGTTAGAATATCTTCGTAACTTGAAATTCTGATAGATTATTATTTTTAAAATACTATACTTAAAGAAAATGTAATAACAAAAATTTGATTATTTTAAAAATCTGAGTACCCCTAACACATTAAACTGCACCAAACTGCGATTGCCTTTTTTACCCCTATAACGCGATTGGTTTAATCATTTGTTTGTTGGACCATACTGGAGCCTTTTCTCGAAGCAACAGATCGAACGAAAGCGGCTTCCGTCAGGCCACAATAGCAGCTTGCAGCCCGACCACGCTTGATTGCAAATCGCGGAAGGGACTGAGGGAGCGATTTATTCGTTAGTTGAGAAAGTTCTGACCCAATCCCCCGGTTCGGTAAGTAAGCTAATATCCGCCAGAACCGGCGCCTTCAATTGCGACCTTTTCCGGTCGGTGCAAAATCACACAGCCGCACACACTTCAAAAGATGCGAACAGCGTTGGAAATGCATAGAGGCTGAATCCACTGAATGAAGACGATCCAAAGCATCTTCCTATTGATAGAGGATTCGCTAGTTGCTGGGTAAATGGCTGAGAGCTCTAGAAGGTCGACAATTGAATGGTAGACTTATATAAGGGGCTAAGTGCCAAAAAGCTAAATTTTCAGGAGAGTAAAAAAAAACGATTAGTTTAACCATTTATGAGTGAACATGTTTGCAATTTGACAAAACTGTTTATTTGCAACCTTTTTAAGAGATGCATTATTAAAAAAAACACACAAAAATCAAAAAATGTTACAAACGAAAGAAAATGAAAAAAATAGAAAAGGGCTAAGTACCGCTAGCTTTTTCATGGTAGGTAAGTGCCGGCAACTATGTTGTAAGTTTTCTGTAGAACTCCTGGTGCTCTGGTAAATGAAGATATGGAATCATAGCACGCAAATTTGCTTTTTAGCTGCATTAAGCTCTGGTGTTGGTCCTGTCCAACTATCTGGACGTTTTTTTATTTGGTCTTCAGAAATATTTTTGTTAAGAACTTTCATATTTTGCCAACTTTCGATGTCACTGTGCGATTTCTTAATAAACATGTATCCTGGGTTATCATTTGTAATTCGTATCTGTGACAACGTCGATACTGAAAGCTTGGTAGTAGATATTAAGGAATCCGCAGCTTGTTGCAAATTTAAAAAGTGTCTGGGTTCCATTTTTACAACTTTATATGGCTGTATTGATCTGATATATTTTATGAGCTGTTCTATGTCGTCAGGCACGAAGCATTTTTAAGTCATCTTCTTCTTTCAATTTGTGCGAAAGGTCGATCGTTTGGTAAGTAGCTGTGACCGCTAACGAGAAATTTCATAGTAATTTCTGTGAATAGACCTAATACTGAAGGCACTTTGCCCCTTTAATAGGAAATGACGCTCGCGACTTACACTGATGCGCCACCTGCTGAGCCAACTACGGAAACAAATATTCGTTTGGAACTTAGCCCCTTCTAGGGGACATTAACCACGCTATTTAACACCATTTCAAGGAAAAAAATAAAATTTCCTGTTTTTGGTGCTTAGCCCCTTATTCAAGTTCACTCTTCAATTGGAAGAACGACTTTTTCACTGATAATTACGGGGCGTCCCAGAATAATACTCCTTTTATACCGGAGGAGAATTGGAACCCTCGGTGTAGAAACATATTCTGACTTGAACACTTTTAACCACACCGAAACACTTTTTACACCCAAAGCGCGTTGCGTCAACTATGTTCATGCATCATCAGGAGATGATTAAAACTAAGGATAATTTTAAATGTCTTCTCTATAATATTATCCATACTACTGTTGTTACTCATACTAAGTTGTAACTTCGGTCCTTGTTTATTAACCAGGCCAGTGGGCTGTTATACTTGTATATCGGCCCATTATAATGGGTTTTCCAAAAGTGCCTTTAGGATTTTAAATGACTATAACTACACAGTGTTTCAGGTGAAATTGTATGTGTGTTAAGTTGAGTCATATACAAATCTAACCCTGGAACCGCTTTCGACAGAACAGCGTATTGAATTGAATTGATACAAATTTATTATGGAAATGATCAGTCCATAAAAGAAACTCATCGCAGAATTCGTGGTTTTTCCGCACCTTTCAATCGTCCATCTGAACAAGCAATTCGAAATTTAGTGAAGAAATTTGAAGCAACTGGGTCTCTTCACGACAAAACACATTCAGGAAGACCAAAAACTGCAAGATCTGCTGAAAACGGGAAAATATCGCAAATGATGCATCAACATCTATTCCACGGCGATCTCAAGAATTACGTATTACGCAAACCAGTTTATGGAGAATTTTACACAAGGACTTGCATCTACAGGCGTACAAAATCCAATCAACTCAAGAATTGAAGGAGGCGGACCATTTGCAACTTAGAAATTTTGTTACTTGGATGTTAGAACAAAGAGCAACAGATCCACATTTTGCACATAAAATCATCTTTAGTGATGAGTGATCGTATTTTCGTATTTTACATTAAACGATACAGTTAATAAACAAAACTGTCATATTTGAGGGGAAGAAAACCCTCGGAAGATTCACGAACGACAACTTTATGCACAAAAATGTACTGTTTGGTGAGGCTTATAGTCCGGGGGAATCATCGGCCCATTTTTTTAAGACAATCGCGGCAATGCTGTTACGAAGATTGGAGAACGTTATAATGCGATGATAACAGATTTTTTATGGCCTCAATTAAATGGAATTGACATTAACAATGTCAATTCCAACAAGATGGTGCTACATGCCACGTGTTTCGTGCTATTGCGCACGAGTTTCCCTGGACATGTTATCTCAAGACTTTCATCTATGGGGTTATTTGAAATGTAAAGTTTATGCTAATCAGCCAAGAAACATTCCAACCCTAAAAGATAACATTCTAGCCGCCATAAGGGAGATTGAAGCTCCAATGCTCGAAAATATCCTCAAAAATTTCAATGGTCGTATCCGATGCCTGCCATCGTAGCCGTGGTGGACACCTAAACGATATAATCTTTCACGTTTAATTGTAATCGATGTTACTTTAATTTAAAATAAAGAAACGTAAAATATTCCGTAAGGTTTGGTTTTTATACAACCACAACATCCTAAAGTCGTTTTTGGAAAACCCTTTATTTATTCATGCTATTATTACTTTTAACAATTTCTATACTTTCGATTCAACGTTCTACTCTCTGTTACATTTCTTATTAGTTTTAACCCAGTAATGTCTATTCTATTTATTATCAAAAGCATGTTGGGCTGCACAACATTTTTTCTATTCTATCATATTTTATTGTCACTATTCACTGTTGATTTGTTTATGAACCAATTTGAATCCGAAGCCAAAGAAAAATTCAAGTGTTTCCCTACGGTTTAGGTACGTTTATGATTAGAGCTTGGAGATTCATAATAGATATGTACCTTACCAGTGGCGACTCCAGGATACCGCTACCAGTAACCTTACAAAATGTAAATAAAGAGATTGTACATGTGATAGTGATTGTTGTAGCCCAAGTAATCGGCAAATGAATGGTTCTTCCCCCCCCCCCCCCCCCCCACAGTGACTGTAGACTTCTAGTCACATACTCACTAATTATTTCCTCATTTGTGCTTTCCAATACCCTTGAAGTTATCAAATGCCCTTCTACAACACCACTTACTCGATGGACTCTGTCCCTTATTCCACGTTTCATGCATCAACCAGAGCAGTTTAACTAATACTAACAATAAGGTAAATTATGTTCCCGTTCGTGACTCGACCTTTGGTAGGTGCCATAACTTGACTAGAGTGGAGCGCACAACACAGCAGACGGGTTATATTCCTGAATATAATGGCGTTATTTGATTGAAATACGATTAAACTATGCACATATATTCAGGAGGTGATGTTGTACATATCAGTAGCGTTAAGACCGACCCTGGAATCTATTATTAACCTACGGACTCTATTGATGATACAATCCCAATTTTTGATACAAATAAAGCTAATTTAGATAATTTTGTTCACGTACTTACTGACTCACTTTATATTGTTCACGTATTTGCATTGAAGTATACAATTTATTTAAAAAAAAAACACTGTATTTACTCATACGCTTTTACTAGTATTTTTTCTTTTGTTAATTCACGGAAAAGGAAGGAATGAATACAATAATGATCAAGTATAATCAGTGCAGTGACGCGTGTATGTACATTTGAGAAGTATTTACTCCGTATTGCAGATGCTCTTTTTAATTAAAATTCTTTGCAGTCTTGTTCTTAATCTTGTAAGTGCATATAAATTACAGATGTGTGCTCAAAATTAAGATTAATTAGCCTTTAAGCACTTAACATAATGCATACTTAATTTTTGTAATACATTTTGCCTTAATGTTCCTCTTAAACTCACACGGTTTATAGGCTTTTAAAAAATAAATATTAAGAAGGTATAAGATGTACGTACATGGTTAGTGGCACAATTATATGGTTTGAAACAGAACAACACTCATTAAAGCACGTTTTTATCCGTATGATTCATTGGTATTGAGCCATTCCCTCAAGTGCTTGGAATTTTGTAGACAAGTCTAGAGAGTAGTGGGGTACAGGTTATATAAAGCGTATACTTATGCGCATTATCATTATTAAATCTTAGTATTAATCATGAATTAAGTTTAGTATGGCGATAATGCTCCTAGTTTAGCAATATGCAAAAGGTGGTTCATGCGTTTCCGATCTGGCAACTGCAGTATCGACGATAAACCACGATCTGGTAGGCCACCTCAACTGGATAACGAGCGCTTGCGTGGAACTACATGAGAGATGGCACGAGAGCTCGGTTGTAGCATCGGTATGTGGACTCTAAACGCTAGGCAAAGGAAGTGGATCCCACGTTTATTAAGCAAGCCAATCGCCAGCATCGGAGTAAAATTTGCACACAACTTCTTTCCCGCAGTCGTCGGTTTGACTGGTTGAACAATTTTATTACCAGGGATGAAAAGTGAGTGATTTAGGTAAATCACAGCCGTAAGCACCAGTGGGTAGACCCATATGCTCTAGCACAATTAGTACATAAACCTGAGTCCACACGAGAAATGTGATGATGTCAGTTGGTGAGGCCTTTGCGGCGTGTATTATTGGATCTGATGACGCTTACATTCTAAATTAAATTAATCTTGTTTATAAAACAACAAACATATCAGCAAGGCTCAATACTTTTGATTCAACCGGATAATTTAATTTCCATTTGAAAATTTCGTTAATACGTCCCAAATGGCGCGGTAACAAGTTCTTAAAAAAATAAGAGTTTATAATTGAAATGCGCATAAAGAAAATGCAGTGTCCGAGAAACTCCACAATAGTACCCTTACGTATTTCCTCTATAAAAGTTTCAATCTTGTATGTAACTCTTAAGACATATGTAACTAGTATAATGCTGAAAATGTAATAAAATAAATCGTTAAGATATTATTGAAATCTCCTTACATGAATTCGGTGATACCTTCTGCTGATTTGGCACCAGTAGGTTTTCCCATATACTCGGATAATTCCTAGGAAAACGTGATCCTGTTATCCCGCGAAGCTTTCACGCGTGATCAGTACAGTGCTGGGAAAATACTAAGATGGATAATTCCAATATATTGCGACCTGCAAAAGTCTGATTCGATACTAGAATTGTTATGACATCCATGAATTTCCCACAAAAAATGAATGACACAACTCACGCGTAAATACTTCATTGTCAATAGCGTCTGTAAGCCGAAATTCGAATCAGAAAATGTACCCTCCCGAAAAATGCGAAAGAGGGGGATGAAAACCAATCGGAAAAAAATCGAGGAAAATACATCCTGTATTATTAATTTTTTCCTTCACCTTCTATATTAATTTTTACATCAAAGTGGTCATTTTATTGATCCGATATTTTTGTGTAGAAATGGAAAAGAATATTTGTGTTCATTTTAATTTTTTGTCCGAATAATGGAAAGGCAGAAAAAAAATCCAAAAGATCCCGACCACTCGGGGGGATTTTTTGGTTTTTGGTCAGAAATAGAATTGTTCCACCTATGTACGATCCAGGTGAGAACTTTTGTAGGCTAGTGTACGAGGATAGTCCCAGAAGTACCCGATCTGACGTATAGATGGCAGTTGTTTGAAAATAATGAATATGGTAGAAAGTATCAACCTTATAAACGTCAAGTCTGAATTTTGGCGACATTACGTTGTTTAGTATTTGTTTGGCAGTCATCGATAGTGAACGCTTTCAGTGAAGCTTTTTGTAAGCATGGAAAGAATTGGTCATCGTTATGTGATTCAATACTTTCATTTAAAAGATCTCGGTCCAACCAATACCAAAGTGGAGCTAGATTCTACTCTGGGGGAGTCTGCTCCTTCGTTTACAACAGTAAAATATTGGGTGGCAGAGTTTAAACGAGGCTGTACGAGCTGCCAAGATGAACATGAAGGAAGACTCAAACCAACGGACTGAAAGGGCTCGAGAGAGGAGGAGAGAATCGTCTCCAAAGAAGGCGAAGACAGTTCCATCTGCAGGCAAGGTCATGGCGTTAGTTTCTTGGGATGTGCGTGGGATAATATGCATTGATTATCTTCAAAAAGGAAAAGCAATCAACGGTGAGTACTATCCGAACTTACCGCAGCGTTTGAGTGATGAAATCGAGAAAAAACGGCCGCATTTGGCGAAGAAGAAAGTTTCGTTTCATGAAGACAATGCAACAGTTCACACACCCGTTATCGCTATGGCCAAGATCAGTGTTAGAGTGCGAATTGCTGAAAGAGAAAATTGCCAACAATGAAAAGGTGGAGTCTGCAGTTGATCACTATTTTGAGGAGCTCGACGATTTTCACTATAAACAGGGTATCGAAGCTATTGAACATCTCTAGGAAAAGTGTATTGAAAGGAGACTATGTAGAGCAATAAAGATTTTTTTTTTCCAATTTTTTTTGTGTTTGCTTTCTTAGGTCGGGTACCTACTTCTGGGACTATCTTCGTTAAGTTCTCGAACCAAATAAACGAAACATTATCTGCAAAAAATATGTATTACTGTCCTATTCCTAACATACTTACACGAAAAATACATTATAAAATATTCCAACAAAGAAAAAATAATAACAAAAATAATTGTAAGAGAATTGGAATTTTCGGCATAGAAACAAATTCACATTTGAACACGTTTTAACACTTTTTCTTTCACTTACCTATACGTTTCGTCAAATATATTGGCATCATCAGGAGATGATCAAAACTTTTTAAATCATATTTTAGTATTACTTGGTGAAAAGTGTTCGAATGTGAAAACAATAATAATGATCCTTTCCATTGTTCTAAAATTCGCTTTATTTTCAGGTGAATGCACGAGAATGCCAGAGAATTACTCCGACGAAGTATGGGAGTGTGCGAAAAATGTCTCGAGAGATATCAATGTTAGCGTCGACCCAATGAGCTACGTCTGGTGCTTTAGAGGAGACCAAACGCAGGATCTAGAGACCGCCATACTGATAACAGTTATAAACGCCATACTGTTTGTGACAGGGTTGTTGGGAAATATAGCGTTTTGTATTGTGATCATCAAACATCGAACTCTTCATTCCCCGACAAATTATTATTTACTGAATTTGTCGCTGTCGGACCTCACTCTGTTAGTATTCGGTAAGTTGTGTACTACCTTTCTTATTAATTACTATACAGCCATATATTCGTTAACAGAACAGATTGGAAGAGCGGTATAATCGAAACTGGTTAAAAAATTTTAATAGACAATTTTTTAACAAAACATGACCTTTTTCTTGAAAACTAACAGTGCCTCTGCAACGATAGCTCCACAAGATAAGATAAGTTCCACAATAATATCAATTATGTAACAGAAGGGGTTACATATACAGTGTGAGTAAAATGTAAGGAAAGGTGTTTCTTTGAATATATGTTGTTATGGATGTTATTTTTTTAATGGCATGGTATGATTTTCTTTGTGTTTTGGAACAGCATTTCTTCCTGGATACGGGACCATACAATAATTGTATGGTCCCGTATCCTATTATAATTATTATAATAGGGTTTCGTAAGAAAAAAAATTGAAAAAAAAGTAAATTTTTCAAAGCACCTTTCCTTACTTTTTACTCACACTGTATACAAGAAAAAATGTATTTTAAAATCGTGCTTACAATTTTCCAGTGTTTTGCACTGAATTTTATTAACACTCCGTACTTCTTAATAGGAGCAAGGAAAGTATTAAAAAATAATGTAGCTCATTTTGTATATTTTAAGTTACACTGTATGCAGTAATTTAAATCATATCACTAGTAAAAATATGGCAAAATCACTTATTGATAATGTAAAATATTATTTTTTATCAATTATGCTGTTAATTGATAATAAATAACTTCTTCGGAATTCAGTATTTTATTGATAGTATTTCGAGACTTCTACAAGTGATTAACATTTAACCGGAACTATTTGTTATGTAATCTGTATTATTATCTATTTGTGCAGTGTGTCCCAAATTGGTTATGCATTGATATCTAGAGTATGATTGCAGATAGAACGATGGTTACCTAAATGGGGAAAGTTTTTTCTGGGTTTTTTGGCTTTTTTGACTTTTTTTTCAAATTCGATTTATCTGTAATCGGTTTTGAGATAATTTTAAAAACTGGAGGTGTGTTTTAAGATGTTTTTGTGCACGTTAACCGGTGTATCAAAATGCTAGAAAAACGTATTGTTTTTTTTCTTCTTCTGGGAGCCGTCCTTTTCACCGGATTGCACTGCAGCCTCTGGGGCTTATTGTGTGCGCAACCTCCCATTCTTCTCACACCACCCATTCCAGTAGCCGGGTCCCGTGTACAAGCTTGTATAACTTCCCTGCCGGCTGGGTGCTGTAATCTTCTGGACAAAGTTTGGGGTATCCATATATGGCCTACCTTTTGCGATCTAAAGTCTCGCAATCACACAGTATGTGGTGTGCTGTTTCCGTTTCCCTGTTGCAGAGCCTGCATTTCAGTTCTCCGTTGAACAGCCCCATTCTGTGTAGGTGTCCTTTGAGGGCGCAATGTCCTGTTAGGAGGCCTACAGCAGCTCTTATCTGAATCCTATTCATTTTAATAGTTCTTCAGTTCTTTCCTACATGTTCCTTTTTTCCGTGTCTTTGCCTGGATATAGAGTTCCAGTATCCATTTTGTCGATTTCTGACCCATTCTCCTATTTGACCCCTTACTATACTCTTTGGTACTCCCAGGGACGGTTCTGGGCCAGTAAATGGAGTAGACGATCCTTTTCTCGCTGACTCGTCTGCTTTTTCGTTGCCTTCGATTCCTGTATGTCCTGGTACCCATATCAAAGTTACTTTGTTGTGGTCTGCCAGTCGTGTCAGTTCTCTTTGACATTCCCATACCAGCTTTGACGTCGCCTTTGGGTTTGTAATTGCCTTTAGGGCAGCCTTGGCTGTCCGATAGTATATCGATCCTCTTATTTGTCTAAGACCTCGTTATATTTTCTTTAGCACAGTGCAGTATTGCATATACCTCCGCCTGAAATACAGAGGTATATTTTCCAAGTGAAATGCTGTACTGTAGCTTTTCCGTTTCGTTGTAAATGCCAGCACAAGTACCCTGCTGAGTCTTTGACCCGTCTGTGTACCAGGTTACTCTATCAGTTCTGTTCCTGTTGTTGTTTACGTTCCATTTCTCTCGGTCAATCATTTATCGAGTTTTATCCCGAAGTTTTTGTTGTGTGTGAATTCAGGAGTCATGTGGTCTTCCTTCATCTCTAATATGTTTCCACCCACTAGACTTTGATTCTGTTGTGCCCCAGGTCTTCGTAGATACCACTTGGTAGTTCAGGTAGCCTGAAAAATCCCATTCTTGCCTCCCCCATAATCACTAATTGAAGAGGGGGCAGGTCTAGTAGAACTTCCATTGCTGCGGTTGGCGTGTTCCTTATCGACCCCGTAATTCCAAAGCAGGCAAGTCGTTAAACCTTGCTTAGTTCGATTATTGTTTTTGTCTGCCGCATCTTTGGCCACCAGACCAGAGATACGTATCTAATCATGGGTTTAACTGCACCATGTGCACCATGTTCGGTCTAGCTCCCATGTTTTCCCATGAGCTCGTTTCGCCACCAAAAGTGTCGTTTCCGCCCTCCTTTTAATCCTTGTTAGCTGTTGGTTCCAGTTAATTTGGAGTATAATATTACTCCAAGATACTTCACTTCCCCCCGACAGCTGTATCTGTTCGCCTTGAAGATTTAGTTGTCCTAGTTCCTCCAATTTCCTTCTTCTGGTGAATGCTATGATGGTTGTTTTGGATGGACTAAGTATTAGTCCCTCTTCATTCGTCCATCTGCTTACCACATTCAGGCCCTTTTGCAGTTCGTCTCTGACTGTGTTATTGAATTTTCCTTGGTCGAGTATGACAATGTCATCTGCATATCCCAGGTCAGAGTAAACGTATTTTTTACTCTGACATTAAAAAAATATGTTTTTTCCAAGTAGGCTATAATGTACAAATTACAAACAAAAAAGTCTAATAAAAATTATTTTTATTTGTAAATTTACGTAAATTATTCCATTAGATGTCTCCTTATCTAAATACTCTGGTATCGTTTTTTAAAACGGAATTTTTTAACTTATAATTTGATTATTGCAAACTACCTCCACGTGTTGCAAAAACAAATAATACCCACTCTCAGACAAACTGTAGATGATATACATATGTAAATTAAATTTGGTTTCACTATGATGGCTTCCCAGCGTAAAATAGCTAGTAGCCCAATATGTAAAGTGACTTTTTTTTAAAAAAGGTCTAAAAAACATCCAATCCATTTAACCGTCTCTGTATCTCAAACAATAACGAACATACGAATGCATGCAATATAAATTTGGGACAAACTGTACAATATAATAATACAGTTGTATTTTCTTCACAGCCGTTTAGAATAAAGCATAATTATTTTTACTCAAACTAATCCTTTTCTTTTTGGGCATCTGGCGTGATGTCGTATAATTCGTTATGGTTTTAGTTCATGTTTTCTTCTCCTTCTTTATTGTGGCCATTAGCGAGCCCCTTATATATATTTTTTATTTTGTGAGCTTTTAGCAACTTGTTTTTTTATAACAAAATAAGTTCAAGTAACAAGGTAAAATAATAGAAGAATGTTTTCATGAAGTAAGGGTCTATAATTACAGTTATTATAAGTACTAAATAATGACATTACAAATGATCGAAGACTCGCTTTTAAAAATACATCAGTAAAAAACCGTTAAGTCTATTGGGATAAAAAAATATAAACCACTTCTTCATTACTACTTCCAATGCTTTTCCCTCTTACAAAACAATCACTTTGATTTCTCTTTGGTTTCTGAATTATATGAAATAAATCACGTGATAGTGCCGCAGTTGAAAACTGTATTAAATATTCATCAGCATCACTGATCACACTAAGAACACTTTATTTCGCCTAGGATGTTCAGAGTTTTGTTTCCTAAAAATTATTGACTTTTGCCTTCCACAACACTTAAACTTAACTTAAAAAAATCTCAAATTAGAATTAAAAATTAGAAATGGGTCTGAAGAGGTTAGTGATGATACCCTTTAAGTATCGTATAATAATGAGTAGTTTGGTTGCTAAGGTCACATATTTTTACAATTTTACCTTCGCCCTAGGCCCATAGGGGAAGTAGTAACTCTTGAAAAAAAATTAACAACAGTCAAACAACAATAGTCAAATGACAAATCAACTGAAAGGCCTCTTAATCTCTTTTTTAGTTGTGTTTTATCTTCTTATAATTTGGTTCAGTAGGTCCTGAGAAAATGCGTTTTAAAATGATTTGCCAAAATAACTAAATATTTCAAGCGATCTTTCAGTTGACCATTGTTGCCATTTAAAACGTTTTAGGGATTACTACCCCGCCTATGGATCTTACGTGAATGAGGTGAAATTGCAAAAAATATGTGTTCCCCTAGCACTCAAAACCAACGTATTTCGAAAATTCTATGACATATCATTGTTTTCCAAAATATTCTGGACGGAAACTTTTCGTTGGACCACCCTGTATATTGCCAGAAGGGTCCAATATAAGGATAGATATGAACACAAATACATATCTATAAACAATGGAGCACGTAATTTATTATTTGTTTTATCATATTTCGTGACTCGTCTATTCTGAGAGAAAAAAATATTTCTCAAGTCATATTTTTTTATTGAATGAATTTACGTCACTGTGGATGTCGATTCATTACTTGATGACAGGTTAACATCTTACAGTGATTTTAAATGTTTTGAAATTCTATTAAGGCCATCTGGTTTTTTGAGTATTAAAATAAAAAATCGAAATATACAAGTTTTTTCGTGTTAGAAAATATTCTTTTATATTATACGGGGTGTGGCTATTAAATAACCGAACTGCTGTTATAACACTTTTTATTCATTACCAATTACAGTAGCAACTTTTTCACCTTCAATGTACTCCCATTGATGATCTCTACACCGCTCCATACGACTTTTCCATTGTTGAAAGCAGTGCTTCTGTCAGCTAATTCAGAATCTCCGTCGCTTTTGCTTTAACCGCTTCCACACATTTGAATCAAAACAAGCCTGGATGAGTGTCAATGTTATTTAGAATGTCAGCGCAAATGTTCATCTTTGATTCCTTTTTGCTCGGGAGTGAGACGATTTGGCATATTTTGCGCAAATTTTGCGCATGTTGAACGATTCATGCAAAATTTGGCAAACACATTCTTTGGTGATTCCTGTTATTTCAGCAAGCCCTCAGATGCTTACACGACGATCTTCGCGGATTAATTTACCCATATTTTCAATGTTTTCGTCCGTTTTGACGTTGAGGGCGATCCGCGGATCGTCTTCGGTCGTTTCACGTCCTTCTTTAAACCGTTTAAACCATTTCAATACTTGTGTGCGGGATACACATTCATTCCCGTATCTACACTTCTTTTAACATTGCATAAGCTTCTGTAAGAGTTTTCCCCAGTTTAACAAGAAACTTGAGATTAACCCGTTGCTCCATCTGAACACTTAACATTTTTTCGATGCGTCACTGTTGCGTAGACTAATTTAAGGACCGGTACTTTTACTCCCTGACTTTAACTAACCAGACGATAAGAAAATTTATACAGAAAGTGTAGAAAACACTTTATAGTCTAACCGTCTGTTGAATTAATCCGCCTTAACCGGGAGTGAAACTGTTCCTATAACATTAATTGAAGTCCAAAATATCCAGTTTTCAAGTTGCCAGCACCTTATCTACTTGAAGACAGTTGCTATTTAGTGGTATAATTTATTTCTCCAAGAACTGGACACATCCGACGATACAATACGGAGAAATATGTGCGATTCTACAAAAATAAGACAGGTCCCCCGTTTCCAGGCACCGTGTCCGGCCAAAACCAGATACGTTTTTTTCTAGATACGCGGGTTGTACATTTTGCCCTATTCACTAGCTGTGTACAGTCCTATTCACTAAACATGTAACAGCTTAGTATATGGACGGCTGTCCAGAGAGTCGTACAATTTTTACTGACGTTAATTATCAATTAAGATGGATATTAGCGCGTCTGAAGAAGGAAATATTGAGATAGTACATTTTTTGTAGTAACACTTTAGATATAGAACTTACTTTTGTAGTAACTAATAATAACGTTTTGTAACATTTCATTGACAGTATAACAATAAAAACTAAAATTTAGAACGGTACTAATTACTCCTTCTGCAAAAACCAGACAAGTCCAGTTAATTTTTTTTCTCAGAATGTGATGTTTATACTTTATTTTTTCATTATGTATAGGAGAAGATATTAGTGGTACCTAACTCTATAAAAATTACGAATTTTTTCTACGGGCTAAAAAAGAAGTACTACTTTTTTTTCAGTTTCTGAAAATTACCTTTTCGGACTTTACCTTTTACCTTTTTGGAACAATTCCTTCAATTATTTATCAAAAACATAGATTATAGATAGATATTATGAAGTATGGTAATATTACAAGGGTAGATTTAATTGCCACATGTACCATATGAGTAAATTCTGGTTAGGTGAAACAATAAATAAATAAATAAATAAAAATAAATCCGTTTACTCATCTCCTTTGATGAGTAATTGCATAATTACAATGTTTTCTCTCGTTCCACGTAGATTTCTCGTTATTTAAACAAGGATACCCAAGACAAAATCATTTATTTTGTTGATTTATAACTGCAATGCTACTCTTGGAGCTTTCAAATTACATTTCACTCATGTTGTGAAATGTAATCGTTGAAAAAGGTTTTTCAACTTGATTTTTGCAACAAATTGGTGGTAGAAATATTTTTAGAAACCCATAGATCAACAGAAAAGGGGTGTGATTCGTAGAATAGTGACTAAAAATAAATAATACCAGCAAGTAATAAACAAAAAGGCAGAATTGTTGTTACAAACATTTTTATTAAACATAATAATATGTTATTAAATATAATAATAACCTTACACATCAGTAATTATGTGCCTAATTCAAACTTTTATTATTGTGATTTTTACATTTTTTCTTTGTTTCAAACGATAATTAAAAATTCTATGAACATAACTTTAGTAGAAATAGAAATTTCGATATTTCGATAGGGATAGAAATATTTTTCGACCGCTTCCGAGACTTGTGAACAATCTTGTTTTTTGTTGCTATAACGATCTTCTATTTAAAGCCATCCCCTAATATACAGTGTGGAACAGCCAAATGGAATAAATTCAGTAGCTCCATTATTATGCACTTTTTTTAAAAATCCTGTGACACGTCAATTTCTAATTCTAAAATGATATCTTGCGACGTAAAAATGTCATCCCTAAATTCAACCCCCTTTAGGTGATAGCTACAACCCCTAAATTTTCAAGTAGGGGCTTGTGATACTTCATTTGAAAGGTCTTTTCACTCTCTATTCAAAACTGCGATAGTTTTAAGTTTTATTGCAGAAATTAACAAGAAAAAAAGATAAGTTTCTCAAGCGTAGGAAATTCGTTACATTAAAATAAAACTTTTATAAGTAACACTATTTGTCAATTTTGGGCTCTGAAATGTTAATAATAATGTTAATACTATAAGATAAAAACTTACTAATAAATACGTACAATTGCTTGACAATCGAACGACACCGAGCAAGCAGCAAAAAACAAACCTAAAATTTAAGAAGATGGCCATTATCAGCTTTAGTGAAATTATTTAGAAACGTGCTTGTCATTGTAACAGTAGTTAACAGTTATCAGTGTTAAACTTTTTGCTTTAGTTTTCGTGTTGCAATTCAGAGAGATGGTTTACCTAACAGAAATGCATAAGATAACGATTCTTCAGATGATTGGTTACGGAGACAGAACACGAACGTAGGCCGAAGTTGTTCGCCTATTTCAAGAAAAATATCAGGAGTTGCTGCCGATATCTCAAGGTACCGTAAGTAAAATAGAGAAGCAGTTTCGGGAACGTCGACATGTATGGCAGCTAAAGAAAAATCCTTCCAGTAAACTCAATGATAAAAACTTCAAGAAAATCCACATACGTCGAGTCATCAAACAGCTTCAGCATTAAATATTAGCCATTCCTCGATTCTCCGCGTATTGACAGAAAATCAGATGCACCCATAAACTGGTACGAACTAACGAGCTCGCGAAGACGATTTTGATAGACGAATTCTCTTTTGTGAACAAATGATGCAAATGATAGATGACAATACTTTACAAATATAAAATGTTTTATTTTCGTATGAATCTACATTTACACTTCACGGCCATATTAATCGCCAAAACTGTCGTTACTGGTCGAGCCAAAATTCTCACTGGACGCGGGAACTACACACGTAAAACCCTTAGAAAGTTAATGTTTGGGCAGGAATAATTGGAGAAAATATTATTGGTCCCTTCTTCATTGACGGCAATTTGAATGGAGAAACTTATTTAGCGCTGCTCCAAAATAAAGTTGTATCGACGATGGCAAACTTGTATCCAGCTGAAGGCAACCCACAACTTCCAGTTAATGCAATATGGTTCCAGCAGGATGGTGCCCCAGCACATTACGAAGTCAATGTCCGGCAATATCTCCACACAATCTTTCCAAATCGCTAGATAGGGAGACGTGGTTCTGTAGAATGGCCTGCACGATCACCTGATCTCACCCCGGTTGACTTCTTCCTATGGGGATATGTAAAAAGTATGGTCTACAAAACCAAACCCGACGATTTAGCTGACTTAAGAAGAAGAATAGCATATGCAATTAGGTCGATTACCCCGCAGATGTTAACTATCGTTAGAATACATTTTTATTTACGTCTAGGATGCTGCCAAGATGCTGGAGGCATGCATTTTGAACATCTGCTGCATTAATAATGATTTGTTTTTTATTTTCATGTAACGAATTTTCTACGCTAGAGAAACTTTTTTTCTTGTTAATTTTTGCAATAAAATTTAAAACCGTAGCAGTTTTGAATAGAGAATGAAAAGACCTTTCAAATGAAGTATTACAAGTCCCTACTTCCGACTTGAAATTTAGGGGCTGTAGCTGTCACCTGAAGGGGGTTGAATTTAGGGATGACATTTTTACGTCGCAAGATGTCATTTTAGAATTAGAAATTGACATGTCTTAGAATTTTCTAAAAAAATGCATAATACTGGAGCTACTGGATTTTTTGCATTTGGCTGTTCCACACTGTATGTAAGACGTGAGTCTCATGCTCCGTAATGAGTCACTATTATTAATCATATTAATAGTCTTTTTCCCATTAACAGGTCTATTAATATGGCCTTATTAACAATAATAATAATAAGAGAATGATTGTAGATTTATAATACCTTTTTTTCCAGGTCTTCCTTACGATATTTCCCTTTACTGGTACCAGTACCCATGGCTTCTCGGGGAAGCAGCGTGTCGTGCAAGGGCTCTTATTTCCGAAACGTAAGTATTGGGATTACATAAAAATCGACATATTGAATTATTAAAAAAAACTGAACAAACAATGAAAAAGAAAATCTTCATTCTTTTATTCCTAGAGTGTTACTTTTATTATATTTTATTTCATGTAAAATATGTATGGTTTTCTTGTTCTTGGGTTAGTTAAAATGTTAGCTCCTTTATCATAATTAATCATGTTAAAAATCGATCTAAATCGGGAAAACCTAAACCTACTACAAATGGCGGTATCAAATTAAATATGCTATTAGCAAGTGAGGAAAACCCAAAAATGTGAACTACATGAGATAGCTCTTGAGAACAGCATATGCCAGAAGTCCGTTGTAAATATATTGAAGTCTGAAAAACTGAAGCCCTATAAAATTCATTTATTTATTCATGTGTTAACGGAAGTTGATCAAATTCACAGATGACACCACCACACTACTTGAGGATATAAGAAAATGTATTTGAATTCAATTTTTCCTGGATGCTGGATAGGAAGAAGGGATGCAATTAAATAGCCAGCCCGTTCCCCTGATTCACACCTCTCGATTTTTTCGGATAAGGTAATCTCAAGGACAAAGTTTACAAAAGCAGACGTACAAATGTAAATGAATCAAATGCCACATGAATTCTTGTAATACTCATTGCGAGAATTCGGATACCGTTTAGGATACTAACGTCAAATTTTTCTCATTTATTATATTTTGCAGTTTTCCTTTCTTCTATCCAGTATTGAGTTTAATAAAATTCAGTTGAGTTAATGAAAATTTTACAACTGTTTATTATATTATATACATACAGGGTCTCTTCTACATACAGGGTCTCCCCGGATTGAGTTACCTATAGGTGAAATGGACAATCTATTTAATTTTTTCGACAAAAAGTCATTCTTCATTCTTCATTCTGCGCCTTTAGTAAACATAATTATTTTAAAGGGAAAATGGCTATACTTCAAACGTATAACAATGATAAAAATGGCGGAATCTTCAAGATACTTAATGTTGACTAGTAGGCCATGCTTTCATATTTGAGTATTAAATTTAATTGCAAACAATTTTTCTCAATAACTTTTTTACATAGCGTTAATATTTATGGTACTTTAGATTATTATTTAATTTTTGCTACTTTTGAACACCCTGTATGTTAAATTGAACAAACAACAAACTTTCTGGACGTTTCAAGACTAGCAAAACTTTGGTGAAGGATGACTTTTGTCGAAAAATTAATTTTTTTTGTCCATTTTACCTATAGGTAACCCAATCCGGGGACACCCTGTACATATAATATATTTATCATATTTATTGCCAAAGATGAATAAAAAAATATTTCTAGCCTGTCAACTTTTTACGAAGGTTCTAATATGAGTATGAGGGTCTTTTGCATCTAGAATTGTATAAGGAATTCAAAAATGTAAAAATATACAGGGTGTAATCTTACCGTTCCTGTTGAAACGGAAGTGAGGCAATGAAACTGTAACGATTTTTCGAATTCTTGGATTATTTTACAGAGGGATACCTAAATTTATCCAAAAGTAACAAATCACTGCAAAATTATCCAGGTGCTTCCATACTTTTTACCAACCATGTGTATATTTGAATCTAATTTTGTGATACATGTATGTATGTCATAAATGAGAAAACTCGAGTGTAATAAAAATATAGGAACATGTTTATAACCAGAAAACGTTTCTCCTTCAATTCTATATAGGTACTTACTTCAACCAAAAAAGATATCTTTTCAAAAAGATATCCCAAATTTTCGATTTCGTGGCATCAGTTTATAATAATTATTGTGAAAATTGTGGGTAAAAAAATATCGAATTGATTATAAAAACAATTAATGCATACAAGGTTACTCAGTTATCACTTACGAGGTGTGTAAATTAAGTAGTGAGACTGGCAACGTAGCGCCTGATCTAACAACACTGCGGCTATGGGACTTGGAAAGGCGGTATGTTAACATGTAATGCACCTGCAGTACAAGTTTGAACTTGTTAGAGTAATTTGTTTGTTCTTTGTGAATGTTTTCGTAAACCGGTCTTTCCTAGTGCGTTTTAAAAATAAATGACATTAATTTTGAGTAACGGTGTGCTACCAGATTTTACTTCAGACTTGGACACAGCGCAATGGATACTTTTGCAAAACTTCAGCACGCCTACAGAGACCGTGTTTTTTCAAGAGCCCAAGTTTTTCGGTGGTTTAAGAGGGCTTTCCCGCTTTTTCGCTGGAAAAAAAGTTTTTTTTGGGAATGTTTTTTGAAGAAAGTATAAAACGGATTGAGACAATTTTTTTTTGAATTAAAAGATACAGGTATGTAGGTTACATTTTATTTATTTTTTAAACCAAAATGGCGGCCGTCGATCCTTGTTCCAATGCAGCTACTTCAGGCGGACATGTCTCATGTTAATGAGAATTTTCTACGACGCAATTCATCTGAAATCAAAAAATGAAACATTTTTATAAAATATAGGGCTGTTGTTATTGTTTATCATAGGGTTTTTTTTTGAAATTCAAATTTTACGCGATTTGATGCAACTTTGAAAAAAAAAAGTTCGATTTTCACCTTAAATTTCTACCTTTAAATTGTTATTAAAAATCGAATTTTTGCAATATCAAAAAAAAATCCTATGTTGATCACTAATGCATAATTTGTGAACATTTTAAAAGGAAAATCATTAAAATCGGTTAATTAGTGTTAGAAAAAAATCTCATTCCAGTTTCAAAAATGTTGTTTTAAGAAAAATGCGTTTGAAGTTTTTTTTACGTTTTTTTTTCATATAATTATGAATTTTTTTACTTACAGTTCGTTATCAATTCGGGGCCCGTACAGGACACCCTCCTCTGCCTTGTAGACCTCATTTTGGCTTCACGTCAGATAGCGTCACGCATTTTTTCCACTGAATCCGTATTTCGCCGAATACGGATAATAAGTAACGGACCGTAATAAGTTGTCAATTCGCCTATTACCTTGATGGTCAGTTTTCCTGTACCTCTTCCCTCGAGTCCCTTGTTTGTTTTCTTCGCATTACGGAGCCTGGTTCCCATGCGTTTTTCTCCACATGACCGACATGTTCCTTTTTCATTACTTTCGGATCGTTGTTGTACGGGTCCAAATCCAAAATCGCCTTGAAGGTCTTACTGTCCCCGTCGCCACTATACTGAGCATATTTTACATTAAGCATTTCTTCGGATCGTTGAAAACTTCCTTTACACTGTCCACCTCCATTTTCCCTGCGTGACTCTTTTCATGTGCCGGGACCGTCGTCACTAATCTGGCTGTAATTCGAAATCTAATACGCGGATCACTTTAAAATTTCAGGACAATAAATTTGAATGTAAAACGCATCGATTTCAGAAAAAAAAACGATTTTTTGAAACCGAAAAGCGGGAAAGCCCCTTAAGGCATTCTCAGAAGGAAAAGAGTCGATTGAAGATTAACCACGCAGGGGAATTTTTCACAAAGAGTTTGTGCCTCCAGGCCAAATAGTAAATCAACATTTTTACAGAGAGGTTCTTGAAAAACTTGAATTGGGTCATGCGTATGAAACCAAACATCGAGAACAACTGGAAGTTGCATCACGACAATGCGTCTTGTCACACAGACATTTCAGTAAATGAGTTTTTAGCCAGTAAAACATTCCTGTGCCTCCTCAGCGTCCTTAGTCGCCTAACTTGAGTATGTACTTGAACCTTTTTTTCTCTTCCCGAGACTGAAAAATCACCTCGATGTCGTTTTGGGACCATAGA
The DNA here is from genome assembly GCA_029963805.1 of Aromia moschata. Classification (NCBI taxonomy): domain Eukaryota; kingdom Metazoa; phylum Arthropoda; class Insecta; order Coleoptera; family Cerambycidae; genus Aromia; species Aromia moschata. The sequence continues at coordinate 79,821 of JAPWTK010000693.1, forward strand.
AAATATTCAAACTGCTGTAACCGACAAGCTGAAGGATATTCCATTAGTATATGAGTTCCAGCACTGCTATGAGGAAAGGAAGAACCGTCTCCAGCGTGTGACTTCCCAAATAAGTTAATTTGAAGGACACAATACTGAATTGCAATTCTGTTCGAATACAAAAATAATTAAAAATCAGTCCCATTACTTAATTTACACACCTCGAATGCTCAGTTATGAAAATAAATATGAATATAAACATATATCATCATCATATTATCAGATATTTCATCAGTTTAAGATAAATCCTGGAAAGAGATGATAAAAGGCTATAGACTTAATCATCTCGCAGTTAAAAGGCTCCTTAGTCAGAGTCTCTTAGTCAGAGTCATTAAAAAGTTGTTAATTACATTATTAGATTTTTGCATAGGCTTCAAGTCAACACCTTTGTATGGCATCTCCAGCAGTACAATTGTGTTGTTTTTATTTCTATATTTATAGGGAGCATTTAGCTTCAGATGCTAAATAGAATATTACGTCATCGTAGTCTGGTAATTGTTTTGGAATTTTAAAATTTTAAAAGTGTCCTAGGAATTATTTCAATATTGATTTTTTTGTACGTGCTTGTGAATGGTAGACACTTAGCTGTTTCATTTTGTTTTATTCATATATTTTTACTTTTGATTTAACAGAACTAATATTTTTCTAATTTCGTCTTGTGAGTAAAAAATTTCATTTCCATTTTTTTTAAGTAAAGTGAAATAAGTAAATGAGAAATTGAAAAAGTACAAAAATACAGCATTTCTACATGTTAAGCATAATACGGGTGTTCTATATGGTAAATAATAAATTCTTAACATAACACGCTAAAAAACTAAAAAAAGTAAATCAACTGCCGAAAACCGTATCATTTATGTTCACTCTTTGAAAAGATATTGACGATCAAAATGGATCAGAATTGTTTGTTTACGTCCAAAATACGATGTCCTTAGAAATTAAATAACTAACCCATTTTGAAAGTAAAGTGTAACAAATACAGGGTATACAGGGTATGCAGGGTGTTCAAAATAGCGGAGAATTTTTTACGTTGAAATTTAATACATTTCAAAAAACACCCTGTACGAACAGTAGCAGGTTTTTAAGGAAATACGAAAAAAGTAAAACCGACTGGCGAAAACCGCATCCTTTTGATTTCGCTCTGTCAACAAATATTTACTTTAAGGCACCTGGTATTCAAATAGACTTCATTCATCAAGAATTTTAATTGGTATGACAACAATTTTTAGCAGTTATTAGTAATCATTTCCTGTTGATGCCGACGTGGTTTGCAAAACGTATCGTAAATATAGCGTTGTGTTTTTCAGTGTTGATTGGAAAAGTGTGTTTATTAACAATCGTCTTATTTCCAGGGCTTCCTACGTTTCTGTATTGACGATTGTGGCCTTTTCAACGGAAAGACACTTAGCCATTTGCCATCCCCTGTACAAGCTTGCCATATCGAGCCTTCAGCGTGCCATACGGATAATAATAGCTTTATGGATACTGTCGTTTATGTTTGCATTCCCGTTCGCTGTTTATACTGGGGTGGACTATATTCGTTACCCGTCGTCGAATGACAGTATACCGGTAAGTGTCAACCTCTCACGTACTGAAGTTTTAGCGCACCACACTGATGCCAGGTTGTTATAAAAGTATTCAGTGTTTAGAAATAATTTTGACTAGCATAAGGATTGATGATTTGTGTTTGTAAACTGTTGTGTTTTTTAAATAACTGATTTTTTCAACATTAAAAAGAGAAATGATTTTAAAAATGTATGTATTTGGTTGATGCATATATCGCACCCTCAATACAAGACTACCACAACTCAAAAATGTCGATTTTGAGTTGTGTTGTGCAAAACGATACTTATATATCAGACTTGCTTGTGCAACAGTAACATAACACAAAATCTAAGGATAGTTTTTTTATTAGCAGATATATTAGTATGCTCCGAAAAAAAATTATTAATATGCCAAATGCAAGACTAACATATTTTAAGTTGTGGTGGTGCTGTATTATTGATACGCACATGAGCTGCCAGCTCGTTCAACAGCAATTTGCAATGTGTTACTATTGCATCAAAGAGTTTTCATTCCCGAAATGTTTATTTACGCTCAAATTAGACTTGTGGTGACTCGTTTGGTTTGTTTTCAATTTGGTTTCCATAAACCGAAACAGGATCAGTGTAGTACTTGCGACAGTTATATGAATTCAAATGATGAGAAAAAAAGCGAATTAAAGCTGGAAGTTGAGAAACATTTAAAAGATAAGGAGTTATCACGAAGGGAAAAGGCTAAGGACATAATAGAAGTTTCAGAAAATAAAGATGGAAAAATCGTAGCGGTGTATGATTTGGAGGCTGTACTTACCACGACTTCGGGAGAAGTATCATCCTTTTACTATAAAAGTAAGATTTCTATGTATAACTTGACAGTCTAAAATACTGCTGATAAAAATTGGCACTGCTATGTTTGGAGTAAAAATATTGCCAATCGTGGAGCCAATGAAATAGCCAGTTGTGTCTGATCTCTTTTGAAGAATGTTTGTACCGGAAAAGAAAGTGTTATATTTTATTCAGACAATTTCGTTGGCCAAAATAAAAATAAATTTTTGGCTGGAATGTACATGTACGCAATACAACATCTTAATATAAAAAAAATAAGTCACAAGTTTCTAATCACAGGCCATACGCAAAATGAGGGTGATTCTATGCATTCTTGCATAGAACGAGAAAACGAAGAGTTCTGAGGGGAAGTCCTATTTATATTCCACAACAATGGATACCGGTAATCGCTTTGGCGAAAAAAAAATGGCTTTTTGTATAAGGTTCAAGAGAGGGACACCAGAGATTTTAAAGATTTTAAAGAATTAGCCAGTCAAATCGGAAAAATTTTCTCGCTTAACACCAAGAACGAAAAAATAAATTGGCCCAATATAAGAATTTTGGAATTTAGAAAGGAGTCCCCATTTTCAATTTTTTATAAATATAACTTCAATCAAACATGTTTTTTCGAGATAGTAGTGAGGGGTCGTAAAAGTGGCAGTACACTTAAGTACCATTAAGGGTTGTATTTAATTTTTTATTTTTGTATTTAATTTGAATTAAACTTTTTTATACTTACCTTTTTATAGTTGTTTTTTATTAGTTAATGAAAAAAAAGGTTAGAAATCGCACTTGAGTAACTTTTTCGTGCCCTGTTTTACATTTTTCTTTAATAAAATACTACCACATCTCAAAATAAGTCATGTATTTAATTGGTTTATTCACGATTATAATTATAATATAAAAACATAAACTTTTTAACAATTGTCATCTTAATGCAAACACTACAAATAATTTAAATTGTAAAAATAAAAAAGAAAAAACGCATATGAACAAAGTTACAACGAATTGTTCCAACCGCCAAAACTTTAAATGCGTTTTCTCAAAACTATCAATTTTGAGTTGTGGTAGTCTTGTATTGAGGGTGCGATATATGCAAGTACAAAAAAGAACAGAAAAAATTGGTAGTAAAATTTAGTAAATAACTCCCACTGAAAAATATATTTTTAATGGGAGGAGAAATTAGTAGAAAAAGTCATACGGTAGTTTTTAAATTTTTAAAAACCATATAAAAAAAATTCAAGATTTTCTGACAAATACCATTAGGCAACAAATAGTGGCAGTGCAGTTTTTTGTACGTAAATATTAATTATTATAAATGTTAGGAATAGTATTTGTGTTCAATGCTACAGTATTTGTAACGCTCTTGGTAGGAATACGCTTTCTAGGTGATTTCAAAAGTTCATTGTTTGAAATGAATAAAAAATGACGGCAATATCATGGATTATCTGGAGGATTTATGTCTAATAACAATTCTATAATTTCATTAGTTTAAACACCAAAAAAGTCATGGGGGTGACCTACTTTCGAGAATAACCAAGTATACGATGTGTGTAAATTAAGTAATAAGACTGGCAATCTATTTGTTTGTTCTTTGCGACTGTTTTCGTAAACCGGTTTTTTCTAGTGCGTTTTAAAAATGTGCTATCAAGTTTTGCTTCAGACTTAGATATAGCGCAATGGATACTTTTGTAAAACTTCAACACGCCTACGGAGACAGTGTTTTTTCAAGAGCCCAGGTTTTTCGGTGGTTTAAGGCATTCTCAGAAGGAAGAGAGTCGACTGAAGATGAACCACGCAAGCGAAAGGCCTTCATCTTCAAGAACCAGTAAAAATGTCGATAGAATACGGGATCTTGTGCATTCAGTTGACAACAAGAATGATCGGGGAAGAAGGGGGATGAGAAAAATTTGCACAAAAATGGTTCCAAAAAACCTTTCGAAGGAACAAAAGGACATCAGGAGAGAAAGGTGTCTTGACTTTTGGAATCGATTGAAAATGGTCCCCATTTTATGGAACGTGTGATGACACTTGGGTGTTTGAGTTCGACCTGGAAACTAAGACGCAAAAAACAACAATGAGCAAGTCGAAGATCAAATGTATGCTGATTTGCTTTTTTTGATAACCAGGGAATTGTCTACAAATCAAAAAGTTTGTGTGTCTAGGCCAAACAGTAAATCAACACTTTTACAGAGAGGTTCTTGAAAAACTTCGAAAAAGGGTCATGCGTGACCAAACAATAACAACTGGATGTTGCTTCACGACAATGCGCCTTGTAACACAGCCGTTTCAGTAAACGAGTTTTTAGCCAGTAAAAGCATTCCTGTGGCTCCTCAGCCTCCTTATTCGCCTGACTTGAGCCCTTGTGACTTTTTCTCTTCCAGAGATTGAAAGATCACCTCATGTAACGTCATTTTAGGACCATAGAAAACATTCAAACGGCTGTAACGGACCAGCTGAAGGCTGTTCCAGTATATGAGTTCCAGCACTGCTATGAGGAATGGAAGAACCGCTTCCAGCATTGTGTAGCTTCCCAAGGAAGTTATTTTGAAGGAGACAATACTGAATTGTAATTCTATTCGAATAAAAAAAAGAAATCAGTATCATTACTTACTTTAGACACCTCGTATGTTTTACAATTTTCTTAAATCTTACTTGGCAAAAATCTTTTGAACTGTATTCGGAACATATAAATTTCAGTTTGATTGCTTGGCACTGTCACTGCAAAAAAAACTGGACTTTTTCCACGACACACCGAACTACTATATTTTTCTTGTCGCGCGTTTCGCCAACAAAATTGGTGAACACACGTAACTAAACAATTTTTTTATCAGCTTCGATTTATGTGGGTCAGTTTGAGGAAACGCTTGGTTGCACTTAAATTAAACATAAACATTCATTTCATTAAAATTAACTATGTTCGCTTTGTAGCTAATTAATCATCTGCAATCCCACATAAGATTTTAGACCTACTGTAGAATAATGTATGAAAGTTGTGTAACTGGGCTGTCAATATTTTCTAGTCTAATGGAAACGGCAGATACAAAGCAACTGCTTGCCTTCAGTTTCGTAGACCGCAAAATGACAAATATTTACCTATCACAAAGGCATTGTACATTGTAAGATCCTTTGTGGCATTAGAAAGCCTTTAAGTTGCTAGGGATAATATAATTCATATCGATCAGGGGCGTTCTCTATGGAAGCTAGAGAAACGCAGCTCTCAAGATCGAAAAAAATTGAGAAACATTGAAAAGGTTCATTTACAGACGTGGTGAGTTTCCTTGGAGAGCGTGAAGTTGGTTTCAGAGATCATAAAGAGTCTGAAAAATCTTCAAATAAAGATTACGAGGGTCAGTCCAGAAAAAAGCTTCCCAATTTTCTCTAAGAGCTCTATTGGCTCGTTTGTCGCGCTGAGTCACTCCGCTTGACTTCTTGATGTTAATTCTTTTACAAGTCCCTGTGACTTTTAACTTCTTGTATTATATCCCTCCCTCTGCTTCCTATCTTATATGTTGTTTTCCAGTCCTTAATTTTTAGTGTTTTAATATGTTCTATTATTTGATCTTGCCATGTTTCTTTCGGCCTACCTCTTGGTCTATATGTAGGTAATCAAAAATTTATTAATTTTTTGATCAGCACTGTTGTTTCCCTTCTTTGTGTATGTCCCCAACATGTTAATCCTTGTGCTTTGGTTACTCTAACGATGTCTCCTTTCGGTTATTTTAGTTCCTCTATTTCATTGTTATTGAGTCTTCTGTATTCCCCATCTTGTCGACGTTGTCAAGCCAAAACGGCATAAACGCAATCTAGTGAATTTACAGGAGACATATAATATCAATTAATCTTTTTGATATACGTCTTAAAAGATTGCCTAACGGTTAAAAACGTGTATTTTTTCTTTATATAATTTTAAAAAAAATCAATGTGACTGTATTTGCCTACCTCACACAAACAATTAAAAATTAAAAAAATGGCGCGTATGCCAAATCGGTACTATTAGTATTATTTTTTACATCTACAGAGGACAATGCACGTGTTAATAAAACAAGTACAAAAATAAGTTTCTAAAAATGTATTGCGTATGTCTTCTTTGATATTTCTGATGACACGTTGATGTATTTTCTGTAAATATGTTTTGCGCAATGTGTGGCTACTCAGCAATGGAAAACCGTATACATATATGGCAAAAAAATGTCTAAAGTAAATATTGTCGACCACCTTCCACGAAAGCCTACATGTGCAAAACATTATGCACAAATCAAACTTAAATTCCTGTTTTGTAACAGTACCAGTAATATTTTGTTGATGGTACTAAAGTTCCGGTGTGCATTACTAGGCACGGTCAGTGGCGTACGCATGCACGGGCAAGAAATTCACGCATACATAATTTATAATGCGCTTAAAAAATATGATTTATACTTTAATTATCATAGAGTTGTATATTGCCGACCCTGCGTTGTGGCACACTTTCCGGATCCTATACTCGTATATTACATATTGGGTGAAATAATGAAAGTGATTTAATGATACTCATAATGATAATTGTAAAAAAAAGCAGCCGCAACAAGAAACTACGAAACGACATGCATTTTTTTGAACGCATGATATACTAGTTCTAAAAATATTATATTAAATATTACATCTTACATTAAATAAAATCTTTATAAATACATTCACCATTCAGTCACGAATTTGTTTCAGTAGTGTGAAAATATTTTATTAGTTATTTTGAATTTCTTATTATGGAGTGTTATTTTGATGTCATCAATCGATGACATTGTGAACAAAGGGCTGCTAATTAATGAAAGATCAGTAAAATGGCACATAGTGGCTCATAGTAAACATAAACAGATTATTACACCGTAAATTTAGAAGCGAGAATAATAGATATTTAACGCCTGTTGTAAACAGCAGGCAATTCCTATCAATAACCATTAAACAGTAATCAGAATTAGTGTCCGTGTAATAGGTATTTGTGATTTATTATACACCAAAATTATTCAATACTGTAAACCCTAAAAATTATTTACAACAAAGTTTGTGCAATACTCGACAAAAACAAAATGGTGCGTGTTACAAGAAGAATGTGACTCAACTAACAACCAATCGTAAAATATCCTGATGCTTCAGTATTTATTAAACGTTAAAAATACGAGGAACTTTTAGTTTTTAGTATCGAGTTCTAAAAAAAACGGACGTTTTCCACGAACCACCGAACTGCTATACTTTTTTCAAGGCGCATTAGGCATCTTCAGGAGAAGATTAAAACTAAATTCTAACCTACTTAATTTTCCGTCACTTAATTTGCTGTAACGTCTGTCTTTGTTTATCAGAGCGAACAGTGGACTGTTGGGTACTGGACCATGGTCCTTATTCATCCACTGTTACATTTTATGATTTTCAAACTTTCAAAAGCATCCAACTGTCTACTGTTTGTTACATTTCTAATTAATTTTAAATTCTTTATGTCTATCCTATTGTTGTCAAAAGATTGTTGGACAACACAAGATGTTTCCGTTCTGCCATATTCTAAATGAGCAATGTATTCTTTAAATGTAGACAAAATAGCAGTGGCGGCTGGTGATAAAAGGCATAGGGGCACGTGCCCAGCCCAAATTTCAATAGAAAATATTTATTTTGTGTTAATTTACTATAAATTGCTGTTACAATATCAATTAATTGTATACGACAAACTATTCATATTCTAATTATTATTCCTTTTATACCACAAATAATGATTTTTATCACATATATATGACAGACTATCGATCGAGCCACCGTAGTCGCATTTCGCCGAGGGCACACAATATTCCAGCCCTCGTTTTTAATCGGGCTTTTTCGGTGACTAGTAATATTTGGAGAATCAGCTGAACGGGTCACACTTGTTGAGTGACCTTTTTTAGTGATTGTTTATTTTCTTCGCTGAGAAGTGAGTTTTTACTGTTTTTGATTGTGAAACGTTTCCAAAATGAATTCGGTGGACTTTTTATTGACTAATAAAGATATTACATACGAGATCCGAACGGAAATTAAACGGTTAGGAAGGCCGATACCGGATTTGATTATTTCCAAAACAGATGTAGGAAAATCGCGAAATTATTAACGAAATTTTAATAGTAGTGTCCACGACAGATTTAAGTGGTTATGTGCCCTAAAAGAAACAAACTGTATGTGTTGTTTTATTTGTTTAGTGATGGGTGGCAACCAAAGTGTATTGACTCAAGAAGGGGTGAGTGATTTAAAACATTTAAATGAACGAGCTAAGAAACATGCTAGCTACAATGAAAAACATTTACATAACATCTTAGATTTTAGTGTGTTGGGAAAGGTAGACATAAGGCAACAGCCTGATAGTGCTTATCGTGAAAATATAAGACGTCACAATGAAAATGTGGATAAAAACAGACATATTCTAAACCAAATAATTAATTGTATTAAATTTTGTGAAACAAATCCGGGACTTTAATGAAAAGGCGATTAACATTTTTGTGAACAATAAGGACAGGCGAGCTGATTTCCTCTACAAATAACGATAAGATACCTATATCAAATTTTTTCACATGTTGCCACCCATTATTTTAATATATTTAAGCCCTCAATATTCGTGCCTCATAATTATTTAAAAAAGCTATCAAATCCCAAAAAAGTATTCTTGTGAAAGTCTATATTTTTTGTATAAAAGAATTTTTCATTGAAATTCTGAAGTGTCAGTAAAACGCATGACCTTGAAAATTTTAAAAATTTTCGCCTGCGGCGCCATTGGTAGCTAATAAGTAATCCTACTGACATACCCTGTGCCCACCCATGTAACACACCCACGAGCAAAATATATATTTTTGTTTGCTCAATATACTTTTAATCACAATCTATACAACTTACTTCGTATATTCCAGACTTTTTCGTTATTGTCTATTTTATTTGTGGGTTGCCCAAAAGTGTCAAATTATTTTTAGAATTACAAACCAAATTGATATTAATAGTTTTAAAAACGTTATCTAGTCCACGGGTGAATTTAGGTTCATATGGTAAGGAAACAAATTTCGAATTGTCAGTATCTCTACGAAAAGCCGTGGAATTGTACAGGGCTCTCGTAAAATTACGCTTCCTTATTAACGTCTCTACCTTAATAAGGTTACAGTCCAGTAGGCAGAGACTTTTATGTGTTCTTGAAACATATAGGGCTAGTTTTGACGGTTTTCGGTTGTATTTTTTTTTTTTCGTAGAACACAATGCGCGGGGTCCACAATTTGCGAAAAAAAAGTATTTTTTTCATAAATTAATCCGCTTATATCTCCGTTCCTTGGCATATTTATATAGCATATGCGTTTGAGAAGTTGTTCCAGTACCCACTCCAGGATCGAGTTCTAAAGGAAAATATTTTATTCTTTCTGACCATCCTAATACCGAGATATTTTTTTCTACGAATTTATTTCCGTGTCGAATGTCGATGAAATGGATACGCTCTAAAATAAATTATACGAGATTAAATCGAATCCGAACTAATGGCGTTATCGTTAAAATTTTATCGCCTCTCTCAACTATACACTGATTTATTACGTGCAGCCACACACAAGAAATGAGGCATTTAGATTTATTAGCTTGATACCTCTGCACCATATCCTTCTGGAAGCGTAACTAGGATTAATTGCCAAAAATTAAGTTTTTATCGTCTAAGGTGGTTTTTATTGCCTAATTGGACGTAATTTGGATGTTGCCTAATGTAATTCAAGCATAAATAAATCTTAAGCAATCCCAGGTGTGCATATTAAACTCTTAAGCTTCACTTCACTACTAATTAAAATTTATACATTCACACTTGAACACTTTTCCATTTATCATAAAAACACTTTTCTGCACTCAATGCCCGTTTCGCCAACATATTGACTTCATCGGGAGGTAATTAAAAGTATCCAAAAATATCTGGAATAGCATTGCCGTGGGCGGAGCTTGTGTAGTACACATTTCTGCCGCTAGGCGTGTATAGCGCAACTCATTGCCAGTTCAGTGCCGCCTGTGTTGTCGACCTGGCTTGTTCATCTGCAATGATTGTTTTTGCTAGCGCTGTTTTGTTCTTGTTTCGTTTTTTTATGATGGCAAGTTTAAGTGAACAACGTGTAGCTGTGAAATTTTGTTTTCTACTCGGTAAACATGTTGCTGAAACTGTTTTATTATTGAAAATAGCTTATAAAGATGACGTTATGGGAAAAACTCAAGTGTACGAATGGTTTGCTCGGTTTAAAAATGGCGACATGTCGATTGATGACAAACCTCGTTCTGGACGTCCATCAACTGCCCGAAACGACGAAAATGTTGAAAAAAATTCGAGAGCTTGTGCTTACAGACCGTCGACAGACAATTGATCAACTGTCAGAGATTAGTGGATTATCTTGGAGCTCGGTTCAGCGAATTTTAACCGAAGATTTGGGAATGAAAAGAGTTGCTGCCAAGTTTGTTCCTCGGGCTCTGACTGACAATCAAAAAGAATGTCGAGTTGAAACATCTCGTGCTTTGAAACAACAGCTTGAAACTGATCCAGATTTTCTGTCAAAGGTCATTACTGGTGATGAGTCATGGTGTTATGGTTACGAACCAGAAACAAAGCAACAGTCAAGCCAATGGAAAAGGCCATTGTCACAAAAATGTCGTCAAGTCAAATAAATCATCAAAACAATGCTGATTTGCTTTTTTTGATGCCAAGAGCGTAGTTGGTTCAGAGTTTGTTCCTTCACGTCAGACCGTCAATCAACCCTTTTATTTGGAAGTTTTAAGAAGATTGCGCAACAGTGTTCGTCAAAAAAGACCCGATTTGTGGCAGACAGAGACTGGTTCTTCCACCACGACAATGCACCTGCACGCACAGCCATCTCTGTTCGCCAGTTTTTGACTAAAAATGGCATGGTTCCGCTGCCCCACGCACATTACTCGCCTGACCTGGCTACGTGCGACTTTTCTTATTTCCACGACATGAAAAGGGGCATGAAAGGACACCGATTTGACAACATTGAAGAGGTAAAAAAAAACAGGGAGAAGCTGTCAGCCATTTCTAAAAATGCCTACAAAAAAATCTTTTGAACAGTGGAAGTACCGGTGGGACAAATGTATTAGTTGTAATGAAGAGTATTTTGAAGGGGATAAGGTTGTTTTGTAAAGAATTTGAAAATATATAGCTTTTAAAAAATAATTCCGGTTATTTTTGGGTACCCCTCGTACATATGGGCGTCGACTAACTTCTCCTCATCTTAAATGGAACAACCTATATATTTTAACACAATTTCGAGTCGAAAAGATGTACAATAAATAAAAGATATACAGAATGATATCTAAAAAATTAGCGTTCCTGTTAAACGTTCAGTTAGGACATTTGTATGTAGGTATATTGTTTACTGTTTAGGTATCTAAAAATATTAAACCTAGGTAGGTATGATAAAATACATTCTTTTCAAATAATGAAAATATGTAAACAAAATAAATATAAAATCAAAAACATTATGACGAAGTCATAAAAACGGGGTAGGTATAACGCAAAAAAATCCTTTATCTTTGAGTGAAGATAAGGAAAAGGGATTTACCTTTCACAAACATTAATTTCTCTCAGCCGTTTCCGAGAAAAACTGACTTCCTGTGATAAATCGGTCACCCTGTAAATATTACCTTCCATCTCTTGTTTCAGAACACTTTTAAATACTGAGGGAATATATTAGATATTAATAATAATAATAATAATAATAATACTCACCCTATAATTACTCCGAAGAGTAACCCCTTAGGGTCCTCTCAGGGACCTGTGCGGGAAAGGAGTGGCTATTATTATTTGCCATGGCGCACTGGGAGCGACTTAAGATTATTTCGGTAACGCATTTGCTTTACAGTTCTGAAACCCAGAAAAATCATACCAAATCTAGGGCATGTGCGGTTGGATTGGCATCTAGGCATCCACACTAGTGTATTAGTGGTTGCATATCAAGCCCTGACGGAGAAATTGAGATAATTAAAAATCGCTACCCCAGCCGGGACTTGAACAACGCGCACAGAGGTATCGCGACTGGAAAGACGGTGCTTTAACCAACTCGGCTACCCGTGCCCTTATAATGAGCATATAGATAAAATTACTCATCGTTGCGATGAACGTAGCATCATTATCTCTATAAATTAACCACACCTAGTTATTAGTTGTGCTAACGCGATGGGTAAAGTTGGACATAAACGTTGTTCACCTAAATTCATAAATTTCAACGATGTACGGTAGTGAAAATTATTATACTGGCCTTAACCGAATTCTGAACTCAAACTGCTGCCGATATATTACTTAGTTATGATGAAGCATTTCATTCCAGTATTCATTAAAACTTTTTTAACGAGGCGCCAGTTAAAGAGAATAAAGAGGAGCAGTTAGTTATTAATGTGATTTATGTACAGGTTATATAACAGTATACAGACATGTCTGGAGAATGGTGGGATACAGGTTATAAAGCATGTACGTATGTGCGTTAACATTATTAAATCTTAAGAGCAGAACTGTAATGTGCAATGTGAAAATGAGCGAAAATTCAAATGAGATTCGATATGCTTTATTGTATAAATATCGTTTAGGCTATAATACAAATTAATTACATCGAAATCTAATGGCCACATATGGCGACAACATCCCGCAAAATATGATTCGCACGGTTCCAATCTGGCGACTACAGTACCTACGAAAAACACGATCTGGTAGGCCACCTCAACTGAACATCGAGCTCTTACGTACGATTGTCGAGTACACTCCATATGGTACCACACGAGAGATGGCACGAGAGCTCAGCTGTAGCCAGGCCATGGTAGTACATGGACTCGAAACGCTAGGCAAAGTCCAAAAGTTGAGCAACTGAATACCACGTTTATTAAGCGAAGAAGATCGCTAGCATCGAAGTGATATTTGCACACAACTCTCTCGCAGTCGTCGTTTTGACTGATCTTGGAATAATCTTGGTACGGGGATGAAAAGTTGGTGTTTACATTATGTAAATAACAGCCCTAAGCACCAATGTGTACACGCAGATGATCCAGCACAATCAGTTTTTAAACCTTACCGGTCCATCCAAGAAAGGTTATGTTGTTTGGTGGTACCTACGTGGAATATATCACTGGAAACTCTTGGAACACTATACCACCGTCACCGTCGCTGTCTAACTCCGCAATTTGCTTGCTCAGCTCGATCTTCTGCAGCCGCGGCTGGACAAAGTTATACTACTGCACGATAATGCGCGTTCCATGTAGCAAAACAGACACGTTTTGAACTCTTGCAATTAGGTTGTACCCCATCCATTGTATTCATCAGACCTCTCCCCCACTGACCGTCATTTGTTCTGTGCCCTCAGCAAATATTTAATAGACAAATCATTTGACGATCGTCACCTTCTGCAAAGAGTCATACACAACGTTTTCAATTTACAACCGCGTGAGTTTCTTTCTTCATAGTCATCAGATAAATATAAAGTAGGTATTTTTATATATAATATATTTTTTATATCGAAATCTGTGTATCGAGTTTATATGTTTGATGGTAATTGCAGAAGCTGTAGTTTGAATTGTGTTTTCACATGTCTCCTTACGAAAATACGAGAATTTCCAACTCCACTAGACGGCACTGTTTAACAGTAAGTTTTATGACAGTTGCAATTTGCTTTTCCAAACAACTAAATAAATGTTTCTTATTGTATTATTTTTGTCTAGCCTGACTTGACTACACGCCACTGATTATTTTGCGTTATTATAATACGCTTTTGCTAACCACAGGGCAGAATTATCTAATGTCAATTTTCTCTCTGAAAAAGGCCAAACTTCCTCTTCCTTTTGACTATCTAACGAAGCCTTTCATAAAATGGCAACGAAAGTATGTAAAATTGCCTGAAATGTCCGAAAGTATCAATCAAACAACAATAATACATCCAATAAACGCCATGTAAGTTCCGCAACTCGTTTAACTTATTTTCCCTGCAAAATTAAATTCCGTGAGCAAATTAACGGGACATACATTTCAAATGATGTGAATTTATCACATTCTAACAGTCCCTTTTGTAACCAACATTACGTAATTTGTTCTGTTGAAGATTAATTCGATTAGTTGTGCCCCAGATCATTTTTTCTCGCTTCCGAATGGCTTTCTCGACAAATGGTTGGGCCCATTTGCCGAAAAGAGAAAGATCTGTGCGATTAATACATCGAACAAAGGAAAAAATCGGAAGTTTTTGTGCATGTATGTATTCAAGGAAAACAAATAAAAATAATCAACAGTATACATCATTTCTACACCTATGATTCTTGACCTGTCTTGACTATATCTTCTGTTGGCTATGAATCTTGTTGACTATGATTCTACACCTATGATTCTTTTAACAACTTTTCATTAAAAAAAGGATTTCTGTATAATTTTATTTAGGATAGTACAAACATATTAATATATAAAACTGTTGCTTTTATTATTATTTTCTTCTATATTTGTTTATTAAACTTTCTTTAGTTCTATTTTGTATGTCGTACCTTGAGGATTTTTTAAAGAAAAATCGAAAATGCAGGTTGTTTAGGACTTTGTTGTCGTTTTTTCCATGTGTAATATACAGCGTGGTAAAAAAGTCGCGCATAATGCTTGTAACTTTTTTAATAACCTGTGAGCAATGTCCTAAATAAAATTTTTCATCAGTTTATTTTCATGTTCCTGTCAACATGAAATAATTTTGTCTTTTCACGTTTGGTTGTTGTGAGACCAACTTTATTTTTTATGACAACCCTTAGGTTTTCTCTTAATATCTGAAAGAGCAGCCTTTTCGCCTTTTCTCATTACTGTACAGGGTGACCGATTTATTATATAAAGTGAGTTTTTCTCGGAAACGGCTGAGAGAAATTAATTTTTGTGAAAGGTAAATTGCTTTTACTCACCTTCACTCAAAATTAAGGCAAAAATAAAAAATATGCCTTAACGACGCTAAGCATCGCGACGCCTCAGAAAAAGTTTTTCCGCAACATACCTATTTTACTTTACCGTTACAAAGCTATATTAATTGTGTGTTCTTTTTTTATTTAACATTTTTTTTATATCTTGAATATTTATGTATAAGTTATGGCCGGTTTATTATTTAGTGCTCTATCTGTTTTTCTCGTAAGCTGCTAGCTAAATGAATATAATTTCTGTATATTCTGTAAGAATGTGTCAATTTATTTGCATTCATTAAAAATTAAGACGGAAATAAAAAATATAGCTTAATGATGCTAAACATCGCGAGGCCGAACATTTTTTTAGTAAAATACCTACCTATTATTTATACTTTCTTTATTTCAAAAGTTATGGCTGATTTCCCGATGAATTACTTTATAGTTAATGTTGTAACATTTGGAATTTTCCGACGCTATTGCTCGTTCAGCATATCCATAATACATAAGTAAATATATTTTTTACAACAAAATATATATATAGTAAACCTAGATTTTGATAGCTGAAATACTGTGTAATTTATAATAAACAAATATCTTTAAATACCTCAACAATAAATCATATACATAAATGCTACTTAAATATTTACAAATGAGTAAATAAAATAAGGCAACAACCAGAAAAATTAAAAATTAATTATTCAATAAATATTCAATATACATACACCATTGTTATTTAAGCACAACTCGTAAAGTTTTCTTAGTTCATTAGAAGTTACTTTTCTCAAGATATTTCCACCTAGTTCAACACAGGCAGCAATAATTTTTTGCTTCAAATCAAAACACAAATTATTTTGTGCACAGCCCATTTGTCTTTATTCAAATTCAAAGAATAATAGGTATGTATTTACTTAAAGTTAAGCCAAAAATTGTTCTTCACACATACTTTCACAGTTAAATACTAGAAGTTTTGAAAGTTTAATATTAGTTTTTTACATTAAAAGATGTCAATGGTGTGACATTTAGAAACGGACTATTTAGTAGATTGATAATATTTTTAAGCGGATATTTTAGTAGACAGACCAAATAAGAATTTGGGGATCGGACATAATTTTTGAAATAACGGAAATAAAAAAAGAGTTGTAAAGAAGGTTTATAGTTAAAAAAAATCGAAGCGTCGCAATGCTCAGCATCGTTTTCTATTAACATCGTTAGCAAGCTATATTTTTTATTTGTGTATTAAAAAGCAGAACCTTCTGGCTGTAGTTTTCTAAATGTAAATTGTTTTTTAATAAATTTGAAAGTAAATTGATATACTCTTTACAGAAATTATATTCATTTAGCTAGCAGTAACTATTAGCTCACTAGTGCACTCAACAATAAATATTAGCTATAACTTAAATGTAACCATATCAAATTTTTAGTGTACAGTAAAAGAGAAAAGGTTGTTCTTTCAGATATTGAGGAAAACCTTCGGGTTGTCAAAAGAAAAATAAAGTCGGTCTCCATAACAACCAAATTCGAACAGGCAAAATTATTTCATATTGATATAAACATGGCAAATAAACTGATGAAAAATGCGTGAGTTTTTTGCCACGCTGTATATAAATGCCTCTTGTATATTTTTGGTGTTGTGAATAATTCTGAAATTTGTATCAGTTATAAAAACCTATCATGGATGAAAACAATTAAAACGTTAGAAACGGGCATATGTGTGTGATATATATTATTGATTATAAGCACTTGACTGACAACAAAAAGGTAATTGTGTAAATTAGTAAGTTTTTTTTTGCCGACCTATTTTGGAAGATCGGCTCAAATGTGACAATTAGTTCTACGTAAATTATATGCAGTTTTGATTTCTGTTAACAAATATGTTACATTTTAAATACCAAAAATCTTTATTTTAAATCTTACCAAAATATAATATGCCGTATTTTTTTTTTCAAGAACTATGTATAAGAACCCCTGTATAATTTCAGCTACAGTCCAACAACAATGAAATGAGCCATCCACGTAACCAAGGTGAAAAGGGCATTCGCAATGCATGTAGTTCTATTCATCGTCAGTTGCCGTCAGAAACTACAGATTCACGTTTCGCCTTTATTAGGTCTCATCAATGCGGTATATCCGACGGTGAATGAAAACGAATGTACATAATGCCTTTGTGACTGGCCTGAGGAATGCGGCCGGTGCAGAATGACGATGAGTGGAATTATTCTCCATGAGCTTAGCGGGCCTTCCGTTTGCACTTCACTCAGAATGCACTTTGAGAAAGGTATCCGAGCGCACAGTGGGACAAAACTGTAGTTTTTTTACCCAAATCACTCTAGAGATCGTAAAAATAAAAATTTTACGATACTTTTTTTGTTTAAATGAAAATTAGCGTCAAGGTTTTAAATGTATAAATATTTTTGACATTTTAATTTTAAAGGTGATATTATCCGATTTTGTTTATGCTGACAGCTGCCAAATTAATTGTCAAATATAATAAAATAAACCTATTTTTTGTTATACGGAAAAAAATGTATAATTTTAAAGAAAATACATATGATATACTTTAAAGCCTTTCTATTTACCTAAATTATACTAAAATTTAAATATGACAGCTGTCAAAACAACTATCAAATTACTTAAGATGCCGTTCATTTATTATTTTCAATACTTAAAGTGCTTAATAGTTCATTTTCTAAGGATTTAAGGAACACTGGGCAAGGAATGAATATCAAATATGACAGTTATCAAATATGAATGTTAGATGACAGGTATCAAAATATCTGTCAAAATCAAAAATAATCATGTGTATCCTGCATTATTACAAAATATATAAATTTCTACACAAAAAGATGTAGAACTTGATTTAATATAAATTAGTACCATAATTATCGATCATAAACTCCTTATTTTTACGATCTCTAGAGTGATTTGAGTAAAACACTACAGTTCTGTCCCACTGTGTGGCGATTGAGGCTAATTTTGTCAGATTCACCGAAACTTGTCAAGTCCCATTCCACTAAGTATAGTGTTTCGAATATCAGTTTAAATATAACGATATAAGTAAAAAGACAATAGCGCCAAATTTACTTTGTAAACATGGCTGCACCGACCTCGAACACGTGCATCCATAGGCTAGCCATAACTTAGTTTTCAATGCAATGCAAGAATTACAATATTTTAAAAATAGTCCATGTATTAACAGTAATGTAACATGTAAGACTATATTGCACACTTATTAACTAATACACTATGATTGAAAGTAAAAAATTAATTATCTTTTAAAGTCTCTTGATTTTATTAAGAGCTATCCAAAAAAGAATATCATGAGATGTCGAGATGGAAATGTCGAAGCTCAAAGCGAAAACTTCTTGTCAAACGTTTCAAGTGGCTGTTACAATTGTTAAATAAATAATGACTGTCACATGATGTAACAGCCTTGATAATTAACCTTTAGACTGACGGCATTTTTCCCTTATAAATGGATATTTTTGAGGGGCAAAGTTTGTATATATAAACATCTAATACATCTAGAGTAGTTGCCGAGGTCACGGGTGGCTCATATTTGAGCCAGGCCGGCTGGCAACGGTCGAGCCAATGTTAAAAATTTTCAGATTGTGTAAATTACTATATATTTATTTTTAACCGAATGTGCTTGATATTATAATGTAATAAGCTACCAAAAAACACCACAAAATATATTTAGTCACCAATAAAACCACTCAAAAATGTGAAAAAAGCGACAGTTACACTGAAATAATATTTTACATATTTTCAGACGTATATATTTTTATACTTATATATTTATATAGTTATAGGTGGAAATTCAATGTTTTACATTCGAATTCAATCGAACACATTATATTCAAGTATCGCTAAAAAAATATTATTTATCCTAAATACAGTAATTCAAGTAAAAAAATAATAAATATTCTATGTAAAAAAAAAATAATTTGAAATAACCGATAAAAAGTCAATAACCGTTCAATAAAGAATTTTGAAAATATCACCCCTTTCGCTAGGGGTGGTTTCGGCATCTCAATCAATTGCTGAAAATTTTAGGGTACATTTTACAGATTTTACAGCGAGCTTCCGAAAAAAATCGTGTTAAGTCAATACCCACCTAATAACGAATTTTTGAAAATTTCACCCCCTCGCTAGGGGTAGTTTCGGCATCTCAATCAATTGCGGAAAATTTTAGGATACATTTACACAGATTTTACAGGCTATTTACTAAAAAAATTCAGTAAAAAGTTCAATAACGAATACAAGTTCAATAACGAGTTTTTAAATATTTCCACCCCCTCGCTAGGGGTAGTTTGGGTACCTCGATCGACTAGAAAGAATTTCAGTTGCATCCTTTAGAGATCAGAGAGCCTATTAAATGGGAAAAATTCACTATAATATCTGTATTCATCACTAAAACTATTATTTTTTTACTGTCCCATATATGAGCCAGCCGGCAGTCTAAAGGTTAAATAAGATTATTTTAAGATAGAACAGAAATACGCTTTTTTGCTCGGTCAACTTTGATGACGTTTTTTTTTGATGGCTCGTTATTTATACTGTTGTAATATATACTTTTCTAATAATATTGTTACAAATAGTTCTTGAGCTTGAATAATATGTACTTGTAGAAATTTTGAAGTAATGTTGTTTATTTCTTATTATTTTAAGGTTTCATCTAAAAGACTTAATCCGTTTGGAAGCAAAGGTGTAGAATATGGGCCTGCAAGGTTATGTGCCAACATTATAAGCGTTTCGTGTTCCGTTCATTTTCCAGAAGATCTTTTTTTTAATATGTAATTTCTAAAACGTTCTTTTTACACCGATGTTTTTTTCACATTAAAACATCACTGAATGCTTAATATAAAATAAAACAATTTCAATACACTACAAAGAAGTTATAAATAATTTTTACATTAATTATACCTATAATAAGTATATTTTTTGTTAACATCATGAATCTACTCCATAATCAGATTTATTAATACACTTGCTGGCATTGAAATACGCACTGATATGTGACCGTGCGCATAGCGCGAAAACCGGTTTGCTGCGAATGTGCTTCCTTATTGTCTTACAAAATGGTGGACCTTCAAATTTTCCCTCCACTTACGTCCTACTGCCTATCTAGTTAGTATGCAGAACAGTCACTTTAGCCGCACGACGGTAAATGTGGAAGTGGCACAGTTCAACAAATACAGTAAATTAGACGCACTTTTTTACTTGAAATAATTTTAGGAATATACGAGGTATGGCTATTAAATAACCGAACTGATGCTGCTGCTAGTGCGCTGCGAGCGTGTCGCGACAGGTTTGGTCTGGTGATACTTTACCCACAATGAGCTCGCTGGACAAGCCAGTGGGTCGCTCAGTTTGACTGTAGCAGTCGCTTGAATTAGTCTACGCACCAGTGATGCGTCGAAAAAACGTTCAGATGGAGCAACGGGTTAACTTCAAGTTTCTTGTTAATCTGGGGAAAATGTTACAGAATAGAAAAAATAGTAAATTAATCCGCGAAGATCATCTAAGCATTTGAGGGTTTGCTGAACTAACAGGAATCGACAAAGAATGTGTTCGTCAGATTTTGCATGAATCGTTCAACATGCGCAAAGTTTGCGCAAAAATGGTGCCAAAACTCCTTACTCCCGAGCAAAAGGAATCAAGAATGAACATTTGCGCTGACATTCTAAACAACATTGACACTGATCCACGCTTGTTAGACACGGTGATTATTTGTGATGAATCGTGGTTTTTTACTTATGACCCCGAAACAAAACTCCAATACATTGGAATAGCTCGAACTCGCCAAAGCAAAAAAAGCCAGGTTGAGAAAATTCAAATTCAAAGCGATGATGATCGTCTTTTTCGTATTCGAGGTATTGTTTACGTTCACTGGGTCCCTAAAAATGGGCAATCAACAATTTTACATCGAGGTACTGATGGCCCTTCGTGAGCGTGTGAGAAGACGAAGACCCGATTTATGGAAGACCAAATCATGGAAGATTCACCAAGACAATGCACCGGCCGGTTCTGCTTTGTCTGTGAAGGCGTTTTTTGCAAAATACGGTATTACTGTGTTGGAACATTGTGAACTGTGACTTTTTTTTATTTCCCAAGGTCAAATCGGCGCTGAAGGGGACAAGATTCGAATGTGTGGAAGCGGTTGAAGCAAAAGCGAGGAGGTTATGAACCAGCTGACAGAAGCGGACTTCCAGCACTGCCTTCAACAATGGAAAAGTCGTATGGAGCGGTGTAGAGATCGCCAAGGGTAGTACATTGAAGGCGAAACAGTTGCTACTGTAATTGGTAACGAATAAAAAAACGGTTATGACAGCTCGGTTATTTAATAGCCACACCTCGTACCTCTTAAGGGGAGTGTGTCAAAAATGACACAATTTTCTCGAATTTTTTTTCATGGAAGGAAGTAAATAAAGAATTCAATTTTTTTGGTACTTATTTAATGGGTCTTAAAGTATGTTAATTTTTTTTTGTAAAAAATAATATAATAGTAATTGTTTATTTATGCTGAAACATGGCCGCCTCAAAAAAAAAGTATCCAAGTGGGCGCCACTCTAGCGCTTGTAAATATTATCTGAAATCAGAAATTCAAAAATTTTAATGAAATATATTACATTTGTTGGATCTTGAAGCTATAAAATCAATAAAAGGCCAAAAATTGAAAAAATGGCGGACATGCAAATTTTCGGTAGCGTTTTTCGAGTATTTTTTCGCTCTTCAAAGTGCTATAAAAAAATAATAATAAATATTATAATTTTTTAGGTTTAGGATCCAATAAATTTAATCTACTTTGAAATTAAAAAAAAAATAGTCATATGTTCAGTAGTTTTTGAGATATCATGGCGCCCAGTTTGAAAAACATGGTTTCGAGAAAAACGCTTTTTAGCAAGTTCCGGTACCTACACGAATTTTTTGATTAAATGGCATAAAGTCATAGCATATATTCCGACATCTGGTGGCGTTCGAGGTAGTTATACATACTCGACCATGAAGGTGGGAAATTAAAAAATATTACGGAAAACACGCGCTACCGCGCGTGGTTCCACTTCTTTTTCTATAACTTTTTTTTTTAAAATAATTTCGTACAAACCGTTTTGGGAATATATTCTACTGATCAAAAAACGCAAAAAAAAAATCGATTTTTTGGTCGGTTTTGATGAGAACCTCACCTAAAAAGTCGAGAGAACTTAAAACACCCTGAATGTATGTCAAAATAATAAATTCAAAATCACTATCGACCACTATTTTTTGTCGAATAAAGTCGCGTATAATTTGACGTTCTATAAAAGCCAACTTTTATAACTCCCTTGTGTAATTTCGCTCATCTTCGACATTCACAGTGTTAATTAAATTAGCAACTTTACGTTTAGCCGTAAAATAGGATGGTCGTAACAATGCGTTTTTTTAACGAGCAAAGTTGCCTAGTTATAAATTTTAAACTTCAAACGAAGTTAAATTATACCGATCGTGTATGAAGTAGTGGCATATTGCAGTGGCTGCGACGATGAGTTCTGCCACTTCAGTTATTTCCGTTAATTATACAGTTGGTTACAATGCATTACTGCAGCATTTCCTCTCCTCTATAGTGTGCTCGTTTGCTTGCCTGCCATATTTTATCCCGTTAATTAGAAGCATCGGAATTGATTTTCGTCGTCGGCTAAGTGTAAAGGTAATTCGTCAAGTTCGCTTAGTTAATTCGAAGTTCTACGTTTATGACAGTTTGTGGAAGCATGCTGCGCTACTTATAAACTACTGAACAAAAAGGTAGCGGTTAGTACGGTGATTGTTATTAGAGCACAAGCTATAGCAAGGAGAGGTCTTGATAACGAAAATGAAAAAAGAAGGTTTGGGAAATGCAGCTTATAACGATTTTAAAAAAAAAAGACGTTTTCAAAAATCAGCTTTTACAGAGGCAAAAATGATCGTACAGAAACGATCGTGGGCTCATTTTATTCGCGAAGACTTGTACTTTCATGGTATTGAAAACCAAATCGCTTTTATTTATTTTTTTGCATAAAAAAATGCGTTATAAAATTGTATCATTTTTTCTAACCGGTTTTTTTTCGAATAACTTTTTTAAGTTTGGTTTTACATTTTGACCATTGCATATTTGAAAACTGCCATTCAAAACACGCATTTAAAAAAATGAAGGTCCTACGACCTCAGGGAGCCGAGATAATTATTTTGCCGCTTACAGCGGTATATACGTCCGACGACTTCATTTTTAAACGAAATAGATCTCAGACTTTTATTTTCTTAAAAGAATATTTCAAATCATTTCGCATAGATTAAGTTGACATAATTATTTGCGAAAGAACAGCGTTGGGTGCGGCACGCACTAGCCAACACACGGCGACAGAGTGAACGGACACTCCGCTTGGGCCTATCGAAAACTAAACACGATTCATATCGATCGAGCTCGCAAAATTATCTTTTCCTCAGCTTAAAAAAATTATCTCGGCTTCCTGAGGTCGTAGGACCTTCATTTTTCTTAAATGCGTGTTTTGAATGGTAGTTTTCAAATATGCAACGGCCAAAAAATGTAAAATCAAAATTAAAAAAGTTATTCGAAAAAAACCGGTTCGAAAAAATGATACAATTTTATAACGCATTTTTTTATGCAAAAATTAAATAAAAGCGATTTGGTTTTTTAATAGCATGAAAGTGCAAGTCTTCGCGAATAAAATGAGCCCACGATCGTTTCTGTACGATCATTTTTGTCTCTGTAAAAGCTGATTTTTTAAAACGTCTTTTTTCTTAAAATCGTTATAACTCGAAAAAATAAAACTTTTTTGAAGTTTTTGAAAAAAGCGTCATTTTCCGCTTGTCTTGGGCTGTATTTCTAGTTAACAAGAAGTATGTTCAAACAAAAATTGGAATTTATACAGCAAAAATACGAAAACGCGAATTTTGATTTTTTTTTGGTTATGTTCGCCATTAAAACTCGAGTCGCAAAAAACGCTATCTTTCTTAGAATTTTTTTCTTTATACGACCATATTTTTTTGTTTGCTGATAACAATTAGTGACCGGTTGAATGGGCTACCTCTCACGCGCAGAGGCCAAACTGATTGCATTCGCTCACTCGCGAAAATAAACAAAAAAAATAGAAATTTTACTAATAATTAAGTGTTGCTAATATTAATCCTAATTAAAACTACTTAACAAAAACTGAGTAAGGAACAAGGCCTATGGCGGAATTGATGAATATATTTTTAGGATGAATACACTTCCGGTTATACCGGAACTCGGCATCAACTTCCTTATTTTGGAACACTGTATATTCTACAAATTCATAAAGAGCACGAAATTGAATCGAAAACATACATATAAACTACTGCAAACAATTAAGGGAGCAAGAAAAAATTGTGGATTTTTTTAGTGATTTTTGAAGGGCTGTATGTATGTGAAAAAATGGTCGTATCGAGATGATAAAAAAAGCATTTTAAAGCTCCAGGATTCTAGTTTTCAGATCTTTAGGCCAAACATTTTTAGGAGCGACAGTTATCGAGCAATTCTGAGGAATAACACGAAAAAAAATTTTGCAAATATTTTGCGTTTTCTTTTCTGGGTCCACGGCTTCGAACAATTTTTTCAGTGAAACCATGGTATAGACCTGAGCACCCTGTAAACATAGAAAATTCAATTTTTTTCCACTTTTTTCACAATGTGGGCATCTTTTACCCATTGAATTTGAAAAAGAAAAAACAATTTTTTTTTTAATTTTTGAAAAAAAATATTTTTGAAAACAATTTTTTTGCTCAAATTTTGATTTTTACTCATTAACCGCCGGTATTTGCATCACCCAAAGCGTACCACGTGGAGATTGCACGGTCGGATTTACCTTCTTTGTGCTTACGCACGTGTGTGTGTGCGCGTGTGTTGATTCATTAGAAAATTTTTTCATAATTTGTTAAAAATTAGAGAAATTTTCTAAAATTTTTCATTTTTTTTTAAATTGAAAAAAAATTGTTTTTCTTTTTCAAATCAATGGGTAAAAGATGCCCAATTGTGAAAAAGTGGAAAAAAATGAATTTTCTATTTTACGTCAGTTACAGGGTGATCAGAAACGAAAAATCTGCTCCTATATTTTTTTCTGAAATTTTGATCAAACGGTCTGGAGAAACCATTCGATAGATCGATCTGCCGATTTGCAGGACCATTCGGGGTACATTTATGGTATAAAAATTCGTACAAACATTAGATTCCCCATCAATATTCGCAAAAGATGCGGTCGACTTAGCAAAACAAGTGAAAAGTCACTTTTTCCACTTTTTTCAGGTTAATATTGAGGATGAAAATTTTTTTTCAAAAGACATGACATAGCCTTGTAGGAAATTTATTCCAGATTCTGAAACTGCCATTCAATTTTCTGTCCGATGACTAGTTGCTGATATATCGATGGTTAAAGCCAAAAGAATCATTTTGCATTCAAAGTCGGATATCTCCGGAACAAATTAACGTAGAGAAAAATTTAAAAAAGGAAATTGAAGCTGAATAAACAGGCTCAGGTCTATACCATGGTTTCACTGAAAAAATTGTTCGAAGCGCGTGGACCGAGAAAGAAACGCAAAATATTTGCAAGGATTTCAAAATGCGTTTTGAAGCTCCAAAAAAAAAGAATTACATAATTTTTTTTGCTCCTTAATTGTTTGCAGTAGTTTAATAGGTTTATTTACATACACGCTATGTTTTAAATAACCCCACAAAAAAAGTCCATGGGGGTTAGGTCAAGCGGCGTAGCAGGAAACTCTAAAAAATTTGATTTCTAAAAAAAATATCCTTTAATTTTTATCAAATTGAAGCGCGACTTTACGGCCCTCATTATATATAATAACATACTTGTATCTAAACGATTAAATGTATACTTTTTTATTACAAGGTTTTCGTATTTTTTTTTTTAGAACTTGAGTTACTGTTGCCAAATATTTAGAAAATATTACCCATTGCACTGGAAAGAATATATATTACAATGTTGCAATGTTTGGCATAACAAGGACAAAAGTGCAAATACAAAGCATAAAGTAGGTACATTAATATTTCGTCAAAAGTCACTGTTTGTCGATGACAAACATTAAATTACAACCCAATACAACTCAGTATACGTTAATACCCCTTAAATATTTAAAAAACAACAATGGTTAAGAACGTTTTATAATATGTACTTATTTATTCAACATCATCGAATAAGATTTCATACTGTAAGTTTAAAAAATAGGCTTTTATTTCGAATATAGAACTAAAATTGGGGCTACAGAAATGACAAGTGTTCACAATGAACTTTCAATTACCCCATTCTGTTTAAACCACTTTATATACGACTACCAATTACAGCAAACAATAAATTTTAGGTACTTAATTAATGAGGGTGTATGTTGGAGGCATTTTGTTCATTTATATTTATTTCTCTCTTGTCCTGCTTTTTCGCGATTTGGTATGGTTTTAAAGCAGTATAATTAAATGGACTTTGGTGATGTTTGTTGGGCTGCTAAATAATAAAATTCCTATACTTTTTGCTGTGCGAGTTATAGAGGTAGTGAAAATTAAATTTGAACACTTGTTCGGACGTTCCACGTAACTGGAACTCCTGCAACTGGAAATCCTCATACGCAGCTCTCATCAATAAGGATTTTGTAACTCATAAGGATTTTGCATAGAAATTTTCCAAACCTTTTTATATGGCATTTACAGTCGTTTTGATATTGCATGCATTTTATATTTAACGCTACTGATTGCTAGCGGCTTAAGGTAATGAAGGACGTCTGCACTTACCTCCCAGGTCTCCAGGAGGTTAAACTTAAAGTACGAGGTATGTAAACTAAATAACGGAAACTTATTTTTATTTTTTTCGAATAGAGTTCCAATTCAGTATTGTCTCCTTCAAAATAAGTTCCTTGGGAAGCCACACAGCGCTGGAGACGGTTCTTACATTCATCATAGCAGTGCTGGAATTCATATACTGGAATAGCCTTCAGCTGGTCGGTTACAGATGTTTGAATGTTTTCTATGGTCACAAAATGTCTTCTCTTGAGGTGTTTTTTCAATCTCGAGGGAGAAAAACGTCACAAAGACTCAAGTCAGGCGAATCAGGAGACAGAGAAGCCACAGGAATGTTTTTACTGGCTAAAAACTCGTTTACTGAAATGGGCTGTATGACAAGGCGCATTGTTGTGATGCAACATCCAGTTGTTCTTGATGTTTGGTCTCACACGCATGATACTTTTTTAAGAACCTTTCTGTAAAAGTGTTGATTTTCTATTTGGCCTTGAGGCACAAATTCTTTGTGGACAATTCCCTGGCTATCAAAAAAGCAAATCAGCATGCATTTAATCTTTGATTTGCTCATTCTTGCTTTTAGTATTGAAAAATACTTCTGGGCGCGTATTATGGAGCTGTCTTGCGAAATATTAACGCGAGCGACATGCGACCTCGACATGCGACGTCGACATGGTCACGTGACGACCTTGCTGTGTGTATAAGTTTATGTTTGGGTTACATGTGTAGTCATCTACAATTTTGATGAGTTGATGACTGTTCAAGGGTCAAAGGCCACCGTCGAATGCTCGAGATTTGCTGATTCGCTGAAATGGCAAAACGACATTTGAGATGCATGGCGCTTCTGAGCACGCACAAAAACTGGGGCATCTATCCTTTTTGCGTGGGATAGACGCCTTCAAATTTAACAAATAAGTTGTTTTAAAGAGTGCTAAAATAACATTTGAATATTTCTAATTAATACATATATTGATTGTAAATACAAAAATGTAAACACTTACTTTATAACATTAACAGTTCCGGGCGAGTAGAGATTATATGTAATAACCTAAATTCACAAATCTGTCGACGCGTAAAATTGTTTTCGTTGCACAGCCCACGACTCATCTGTTCAAGAAAGTGCACGTTTTTTTGACTGACAGTCGGGAGGGGGTCAGATTATATTTAAACAAAACAGGGTGGGTGTGTTGTCCATACAGATCATTACGTGAACACTTGCGCATCTATCCCTACGGCATCTATCCCACGATTACCCTACGTTATGTAAGCACTATATTAAACAATTGACAAGAAATTGTATCAGCTCAACAAGGCATTGAATATCCGACTTCTTAAAAACTGAGACTGGCTGGTAGAGGCGGCTTCTCTTACGAATACCCCATTGAACGAAGTTGAGGATTGACAATGATGTGAGGAGTCTATTGCGAACAGTCCTCTTCTTTGCCTAGGGACTTTTTTGGCATCTACAATTCACCAAAATTTGTATTTGTATAAACTGCCGATTAGGACTATCAGACACCAACACTTGTGAAATCTCACATCCTGGTAGGCAATGTTGCGTTAAACGCCGATCTCACATCTACAAGATATTCATAATTTTCTCGGTATATGTTATTCACACGCCGGTATTGTGCTATCCATCGGTGTAGATTTCTGCCTGTTTGCGTAACTACATACATATGTATATACAGTGCGTCCATAAAGTGACGCATAAATTCATTATTAGCTAAATGAACAATAGTATTGAAAATTCCCGAGACAGGTCAATTTTTGATTGCGATTTACTATTTTGTCACATACTAATTTAATATACAGGGTGTCCCACCTTCGAGTAATGACGCCACCACCGATTTTTTTAAATGGAACACTACATTTTTTTCAATTTTCGGATGACCCTGGCCAGAGCTGAGTCCGGGAAAAATGTATCACAAGTTGCTTCTATCTATTACAGGGTGGACAACAGTACAAAAAATTACAAATTATGTATTGCTGATTAAACGCACTAAAAAAAATTAAATTAACGTTATTGTGATACAAAAATACAACTACTTTAATAAACACCAGTTTGGACAAGACGCGCGAATGACGCGAGGCGCGATACGTGGTTCGTTATTTTTTTGTCATTTGTTTTTTGATTGTCATTGTCATTTTTTGCCATATTAAAAACGGCTATTTAGAGTTCACTTTTGTATTGTTAACGCTTCAAAGTAGGTACTTTAAGTGAAACCTAAATCTAATTTATTTAAAACGTTTTGTTGAAAATGCCTTTAAATGAAAGGGATAGGATTGAAATTCTAATGATGATTGGTGTTGGCGACAGAATGCGGACTCAACAAGAGGTGTGTAGATTATTCCATGAAATGCACCCAGATCGTGAACCTGTTTCACAATCTACAGTAAGCAGAATAGAGCGAAAATACAGAGAATTAGGACACGTGAGGGATGCACCAAGGCAAGGTAGACCTAAAATTAATGAAAATGTTCAACAAGACGTAATTTTGTCGGCACTAGAAAATCCACATTGTACAGTACGGCAAGTATCTAGGATTTGAATATTGGAAAGTCTTCAGTATCGAATATTTTTAAAAAGGTAAAATACCATCCCTATAGAGTACGCCTCATCCATGAATTGGCTGAAGACGACTTTGACCGAAGAACTGAATTCTGCGAGTACATGATGGACCACAATAATCAAAATAACGGTTTCATTGCTAATATTTTATTTTCTGACGAGGCAACGTTTTTTTTGAACGGGCATGTTAATCGGCAAAACACCCGCTACTGGTCTCAGGAAAATCCACACTGGATGCAAGAATACCATACGCAACATCCACAAAAGGTCAATGTGTGGGCTGGTATTGTGAGAAATAGAATTGTTGGTCCATACTTTTTGATGAAAATTTGACAGGAGCATTGTATCTGAATTTTTTTACAATATACATTAATTCCTGACTTGACCCGGCTATTTCCTGATATTGAAATAGCCAATACTTTAGACGGCAGAATTTGGTTTCAACAGGATGGTGCACCACCACATTTTGCTATAGCTGTGCGCGAGTTTTTACACAGAACCTTTCCAGATCGGTGGATAGGAAGAAGAGGATCAGTGGAATGGCCCCCTAGATCACCTGATCTTACTCCACTAGATTTCTTTTTATGGGGTTATTTGAAATCTAAAGTTTATACTAATAGACCCGAGAACATCCGTGAGCTCAAAGATCGAATCAGGCAAGAAACGTTAAACATAACACCTGCTATGTTACAAAATGTCAGAAGCAAATGTATTGCCCGATTCGGTCATTGTTTAGCAGTCAACGGAGAACAATTTGGAGCATTTATTGTGACTTTTCTAAAAATACAGAAACGTATAACTTTCTAATGAAATTTTTTCATAAACACTTTATGTATTGTTGTCCACCCTGTAATAGATAGAAGCAACTTGCGATACATTTTTGGACTCAGCTCGGCCAGGGTCATCCGAAACTTGAAAAAAAAAATGTAGTATTCCATTTAAAAAAATCGGTGGTGGCGTCATT
Organism: Aromia moschata; assembly: GCA_029963805.1. NCBI lineage: Eukaryota > Metazoa > Arthropoda > Insecta > Coleoptera > Cerambycidae > Aromia > Aromia moschata. The sequence goes on from JAPWTK010000693.1 coordinate 110,456, forward strand.
ACTCGAAGGTGGGACACCCTGTATATTAAATTATTATGTGACAAAATAGTAAATCGCAATCAAAAATTGACCCGTCTCGGGAATTTTCAATAATATTGTTCATTTAGCTAATAATGAATTTATGCGTCACTTTATGGACGCACTGTATGTAGGTATGTATGTAATAATCTCTTAGAGCATATCCCTGCCCCAAATGGTTTTCAAGAATACGACGGGCCAAATTCATCGCAACTGCGTCTACATACATTTTCGATACACTGCAGGTAGTCCACGGCAGCAAAAGTTTACAGAATTATTTATTCTGTAAACTTTGACGGCAGCAAGGCCATTGTAAAGGCACATGATACGATCAACTTACTAATCGAAAACATTTTGTTAGAATATGCACGGCAAAGAAATCGCAAACCTGACTGAATATCACATGCAAGATAACCCGTTTAAAACGACAAGACCTTCAGGGTCAAACCGCCAAAAATCGTAACGACAAAACTGTGTTTATTTTTATTATAATTTACTTTAGAGATTTCTACCAGCTGTGTCTGGTATTTTCAATACGCCTACGATACTTACGTAAGATGCCAGATCTATGAATTTTTTAGGTCTTGGAGAGCTTGAAGTGTGCCATTCCATGCTTTGGCACATGGTTTCCGGGTCGTACTCAAACACCCAAGTCTTATCACCAGTAATTAGCACGTTCCATAAAATGGGAATAATTTTCAATCTATTCCAAAAAGTCAAGACACCTTTCTCTCATGATGTCCTTTTGTTCCTGCGAAGGTTTTTGAAACTATTTTTGCGCAGATCCCCAATTCGTTAATCAAAATCTGATGAACAGTGATGTGATTCAAATTTAACTCTTCCCCGATCATTCTTGTCATCAACCGACGATCTGAACACCGAAGATCCCGTATTCTATCGACATTTTCATCGGTTCTTGAAGATGAAGGCCTTCCGCTGAGTGGTTCATCTTCAATCGACTGTCTTCCTTCTGAGAATACCTTAAACCACCAGAAAACCTGTTCTCTTGAAAAAAACACTGTCCCCGTAGGGTCTAATATACGTTGCGCTGTGTCCAAGTCTGAGGCAAAACCTGATAGCACACCATTGCTAAAAATTAATGTCACTCATTTTTAAATGCACCATAAAAAAACGGTTTACGAAAACAGTCGCAAAGGACAAACAAATTAAACAAGTTCAAACTTGCATTATATGTTAACCTACCGCCCTTCGAAGTCCCGTCTCCGCAGTGTGGCTGGATCGGGCGTTACGTTGCCAATGTCATTACTTAATTTACACACCTCGTACATTCCTGATCTTATGATAACCTTGTATTGTAAATTAAGATTGAAGATACTAAAATGGTATATTTTGAAATAATATTTATTCAGGTCGCCTAAACATTGCAAAGAAGCAAGAAGTGTTTCAAGATGTATAATTTTTATTGTCGATTTTGAAGTGGTCAACTAAGTATATATTTTACTTTTTCGTAAAGTATACAGCCCGTATACCTTAAAGTTGGGCTATACAAAGGCCCAGTAACAGCTATTTAACAGAATAAAACAGAGTTAATAAATCGGAAATAACGTTGGTGGTCCTAAATTTCGTCTAGAGATCAATTGAAGGGATAATAAAAGAGGAAATGGTCCGCCTCGAATGCGTAGAAGCTGCCATCAAAGACTAAACTGTTTTCGCACGAAATGCTGTCAGGCGTCTTTCCCATTCTGTGATCCATAAGTAATACACGAATTATAGCACATGACCAATAAATTTAGAGGGTTTAAAAAGGGTCATTTTTCTCAGCCGCTGTTTTAGGAATAATAATAATAAATTAATAATTAATAATTCTACTAATAAGAAAGAAACTAACGATGTACAGTGGGGCCGATTCCCGAAAAAGCTGGCTAAAAGTCGAAAAATCAAGATATTTACTTGAAACTTGGTAAATAGGGGGTTTTGGGGTCGCTGATAACGAATTTCAACTCAAAATTAAAAAAAAACAAAATGGCGGCTATAAATACTAAAAAGCATACCTATAAATCGTAATTTCTATTGATTATTGGTTTAATTTTTGTACACATACGTTTTCAAAGTCGCTGGTTAGTAATCTGAAGTCAAAAAAAAAAAAAAAAATGGCGGCTACTAAATACTAAAAAGCATATCTATAAACCGTTATTTTCATTTAATTTATGTGAAACGTGGAATTTATAGGTTTTCGAGGTCGCAAATAACGAATCTGGTAACAAAATAAATGACAGATGTAAAATGATTACAAAATTTCTAAAATCCATAATTTTTATTTATTTTATGAAAAAACTTGTGACAAATGAATTAAGAAGTACAATACAAACCCGAATGTAAGCAGCTAGTAGCAACTAGTGGCAGCTAATTTTTACAAATTTTGTTACATAATTATATAAACTTTAATTTAAAAATTTGTTTCCACTGCGGAAATCCGTGGGACTTTTAACTTTTTCTCTATTTTTTCTGAAACGATTGCACACAAATTTTCATTATTTTACACTTCAAACATTGCGTTACTGCTAATTTATATTTATTTGTTATAATTTTTGACAAATAGGTAATAAACTACATGTTTTCATATAAAACATCCATTTTGTAGAATTAAAAAGTTCAACGTTACGATTTTCTACGAATTTTTGAATATTACGCCTGCCATGCATACTTAATTAGCGCTTATAAAAGGCCGTTACATATTCTTTAAACATTACTCAATACATCTATCTACTTCAAATCCCATAAATTAAAACTTCATTTTTCGACTTTTGGCCAGCTTTTCGGCCCCACTGTGCGATGTCAGCTAATTTTCCGAAAATATTCCAGTGCATTTTATTGTACATCATACGAGTGTGTAAATTAAGTAATGAGACCGGCAAGGTTAACATGTAATGCACCTTCAGTACAAGTTTGAACTTGCTGGAGTCATTTGTTTGTTCTTTGTGACTGTTTTCGTAAACCTGTTTTTTTAGTGCGTTTAAAAATAAGTGACGTTAATTTTGAGCAACGATGTGCCAGCAGGTTTTACTTCAGATTTAGATACAGCGCAACTTGGATAGTTTTTGCAAAACTTCAACACGCCTACGGAGACAGTGTTTTTTCAAGAGCCCAGGTTTTTTCGGTGGTTTAAGTCATTCTCAGAAGGAAGAGAGTCGATTGAAGAAGAACCACGCAGCGCAAGACTTTCGTCTTCAAGAACCGATGAAAATGTCGATATTCTGTAAACGAGTTTTTAGCCAGTAAAAATATGCCTGTAGCTCCCTCAGCCTCCTTATTCGCCTGATTTGAGCCCTTGTTACTTTTTTCTCTTCCCGAGATTGAAAAATCATCTCAAAAGGAAGTTATTTTGGGACCATAGAAGACATGTAACCGACCAGCTGAAGGCTATTCCAGTATATGAGTTCCAGCACTGCTATGAGGAATGGCAGAGCCGTCTCCAGCGCTGTGTGGCTTCCAAGGAAGTTATTTTGAAGAAGACAATACTGATTTGCAATTCTATTTGAATCAATTACAAAAAATCCAGTCTCATTACTTAATTTACACCCCTCGTATGTGTTAAAAACGAAGGCCATTGTAGTTATTTATTTCTTGTAAATGGTACTAGACATGAATCATATTATGTAAATACATTACAAATATAGATGGAAAACTGTTGAAACTGAAGCTATACATATAAAGGACAAAATATGAATAACAAAAAAAAACTCATGCATGTCATATTAACATGCAGCAAAAAAAAATCTAATGCATAAAATTCGGTTAATTGCATTAATTTCCAATTTTTGCGGTTATAATTGGATCTTATAAAGTAATACAAAAATCATATAAGGGTATCAAAATTAAATTATGTTGACAGTTATGGAAAATTAATGCTGGGAAAAATTTCCAAATTGAGCGCAAATTTTTAAATAGCAAACTTTTTTTTAATAAGTAAAATGGATAGTTTTTGAGATATTTCGGTTTAAAAAAATACAACTGTGAACTCTTAGACAAAAATGTCAAATAAACTGATGAAAATCTTTTATTCAGGACACTTATTCATATATACAGTTATTAAAAAGATACAGGCATTATGTGCGACTATTTTCCACCATTTACAATTGCTGCATTTCAATTAAAAATTGCAAGAATTGTAGCAATCTGTTATTTCTGCATAAACCCGCATTACCTTTTATACGCCTAGGGTACACCAATTTTCCTGTCAAAATCTCTCAGGGCCCAAATTAATACATTCTGCTATCTATATGTAAATGGGATACCTTTTATCATTTTAAAAGTATTACATATCGATTGGGTACTGTATTTCCATTTACCAATTAATTTTCTCAACCTACAAAACCCTTCCTTGACTGGAAAAACAACTGAATATTCATGAATGTTTTTTTGATACATGTATGTGTAATATCTGAGGATGTCATGAACTTTTGCCCACACTAGTACTACAATGGGTTTACATTAAATCTGAAAATGATATTTAGATATCTTTTTTAGACTATAAACCTATATTTTTGAATATAAACCATTTTATCACTAGAATGGGTATAAATTCAAATGCCTGTTTTGAAGCTTTATAGAATTACTAGCGACTCGCCCCGGCTTCGCACGGTTTACGACATCACATTAGAAACGTCTAAATTATCAGTGTTTCTCTACTATATTATGCATGTATTATAATATAAACCTTCCTCTTGAATCACTCTATCTATTAAAAAAAAAAACCGCATCAAAATCCGTTGCGTAGTTTTAAAGATCTAAGCATACATAGGTAGTAGATAGGGACAGACAGCGGGAAGCGACTTTGTTTTATACTATGTTATGATTATATTACCTCTTAATAATTGAGGGCATCAGTGAAATAAGTGGACATGTCCATGCATAGGCAAATTTGAGATGGTATAGACCAGGTTTTATATGGTCAGCCTAGGTTAGTTAAGAACAAAGTTGAACATGTAATGGCAGTGGCAAAAATGTTCCTGCTGCTGATACGACGTGTGTAAATTAAGTAATGAGACTGGCAACGTAGCGCCCCATCTAGCAGCACTACCAAGGGCGGTAGGTTAACATGTAATACACCTTCAGTACAAGTTTGTCTCATTTACTTACGAGTCATGTGTTTGTTCTTTGTGATTGTTTTCGTAAACCGTTTTTTCTAGTGCGTTTTAAAAACAAGTGACATTAATTTTTGAACAATGGTGAGCTATCAGGTTTTGCTTCAGACTTGGACCCAGCGCAACGGATACTTTTGCAATGCTTCAACACGCCTACAGAGACTAGTTTTTCAAAGATCCCAGGTGTTTCGGTGGTTTTAAGGCATTCTCAGAAGGAAGAGAGTCGATTGAAGATGAACCACGCAGCGGAAGGCCTTCATCTTCAAGAGCCGATATAAATGCCGATAGAATCCGGGATAGAAGATCTTATGCGTTCAGATCGTCGGTTGACGACAAGAATTATCGGGGAAGAGTTAAATTTGAATCACACCTCTGTCCTACAGATTTTGACTAACGAATTGGGGGTGAGAAAAATCTGCGAAAAAATGGTTCCAAAAAACCTTTCGCAGGAACAAAGGACATCAGAACAAAAAGGTGTCTTGACTTTTTGGAATCGATTGAAAATAAGATTCCCATTTTATAGAACGTGTCATTATTGGTGATGATGGGAAACCAAGCGCGAAAGCATGAAATGGCACACTTCAAGCTCTTCGACATCCAAAAATTAAGAATGAGCAAGTCGAAGATCAAACGCATGCTGATTTGCTTTTTTTGATAGACAGGGGATTGTCCAAAAATTGTCCAGGCCAAACAGTAAAACAACACTTTGATAGACAGGTTCTTGAAGAACTTGAAAAATAGTCGTACATGAGACCAAACATCAAGAACAACTGGATGTTGCATCACGGCAATGCGCCTTGTCACACAGCCATTTCGGTAAATGTTCAAGCTTAACAAACAGTAAATATTCAATCGAGCTGTAACAGACCAGCTGAAAAAATATATACGAGTATATAATAAATGTAATAAAAAACATATACAGCACTGCAACGAGGAATGGAAAGACCATCTCCGCTGTGTGGCTTCCCAAGGGAAGTTATTTTGAAGGAGACAATACTGAATTGTAATTCTATTCGAATAAAAAAATAAAAAAAAACAGTCTCCTTACTTAATTTAACACCTCGTATGTGGTATTAGAACCAAATTCACGAATCATACTAAATGTCCTACTTGTACATATTTTTTTCGTTGTATTCTTTAGTTTTTTTTATAAATACAATAAAGCAAAAAATGAAGCTTGTAATTGTTACTTGTAATATTTTTACCCCGATTTTGTCACTGTTACTGTGTAAAAAAGTGGACGCCCAACACATTTTTTTCAGAATCATCAAGTAATAACTAAAATCAACTAACACGAAATGTGAATCTCAGATTAGTTACACACGTAATGCATAAAGAAACAAACTGACTTTCCCAACATATCTTTAAAAGAAAAAACTGTTTTGTTTTTCTCTCCTGAGGTCGTACTTCGCTATGGTGGAGATTCCCAAAGTTCAGTGACATTTTTCTTACTAAAGTATCAATAGATTCATTTTCAGCTCCATATCATTTGTAGTTCTTCGAAAATATTTAACATGCCACTCACCGTGAATCACCCTGTAGACACGAATCTGTTCATAAATAACTAAATAATCAGAAGGTTGTAATCTATAAGATTTATGTCTCTTTTGTTTCAGGAATCCACGTTTTGTGCCATGACGTCCCAGCCGAAGAACATTCCTCAGACAGAACTGAGTACGATTATATTTTTTATAATCCCCATGATAATCATTTTATACCAGTACATCAAGATGGGCATGTGATACGAAGCACCACCAGCAAGGACGGCGGATTGGGCAAGGTGTTCATGGCTCTGTGCACGGAAAAAATAAGAAACACCAGATGCATTCCACAACTGGTAAAAATGTTGTGTAAGTATTGCTTAGTAACTAATTATACAGTACGAATCACCCTAATAGTAGAATGAAGGGGAATTGATAAGTCAACTTATCAATCAAAACCACTCGCGATCCAATCGCTGGCGCAGGCGTATGGCAGGCATCCGGTTTGTCGGTAGAACCTTTTGGGTTGAAATTTGGAATACCATTTATTTTCAATATTACAATAAAGACACATTATTATTATTATTATATTTTATTCTGATTTAGTGACTGGTAGAAAAGTAGGTTATTACGAGGGTATTGTACTAGAGTGAGACAGAATTTGTATGACATTCTAGGTTGTTGGTTAGCTGAAGGGGGCCTATTTAAATATTTACTGTAATTGCATTTTCTTTTCCATGTCTGAACTGTTAATTTTGTTATATGCAAGTACGGACTTGTAATAACGCTTTTAGGGCCGAATCTTTCGCCCATGTGAACTTTTTACAAATAATTATTCAATATTGTCATTTGCCAATGATTTTACGTATGTAAGCTAAAACACATACGCCAGTACATCCTCCTCAAGAAACTAGCCGCATATTACTAAAGACTGTTTTACACATACCAATTTATTGCACAATAAATTGTAGAATTTATTTTTCAATAATTTTAGTAACTGTTTACCTTTTCAATATATTTATAACAATTTATTGGCCAATTTCAACACATGTGCAGATGCTACTAATATGAACGTGGTGATTACGTCAGATTTCCGGCGAATCGCAACAGAGTTGGACTCAGGTTATTATTATTGCAAATAAACGTAGTAAAAGAGCTAACTATTACATGATGGATCCGTATTTAGGTGTAGTAACGTTAGTGGTTACGAAACATGGCACTTAAAGAACTTACCCACGAAGCATATAAAATTTGGGCCCAAAACGCGAAGAAACTTGATTCCAAGTTATAAAGTTACAACGACAATTAGATTTTTAATTACAGTTATAAAAGTGTACTAGAAAAATTAGCTGGTAATGTCCTTACAGTTGTGTAAGTAAATATGGGTTCGCTAGTACGTAAGATAAACAAATTTTCTAAAAAATAAGAGACAAGAAAGGTTTTGTCACGAAGATCTAAAGATAAACAATAGTAGGTACTTTTAATACAAAAAGTAATATTACTGTAGCATAGTGACCTATATTGTTGCAACTTTCTTCGTCTCTCGTTAGACAGTTGCAGTTTTTTTTACTTAATTGATATTTATTAATTTATATTTTGATTTTTATAATATTTAATTGATTTGGATTTACTTGTACCTATTTTGAGACACGTAAGACTCTAATATTTCGTCAGACTAAAGGTAAAATTCATTAAGTAACACAAAATCAGCTGTAACAAAACTGTATCGTTCAATAGACGAAAAAAGTTGCAGAAGTATGCTCTGTAAAAGATAATACGCTAGTTAACAAGTAATATTACTTTTGTATTAAACATTTTATGAGTTTTTATGGGTAAGTCCTTTTAAGATTTATTTTTCAGTGACCACTAATATAACCACACCTAAAATACCGTCGTGTAATAGTTCGCTTTCTAGTACGTTTATTCGAATATTCACTATTGTGTATATTATATATTATTCTGATCTAGTGACTGGTTAGAAAAGTAGGTTATTACGAGGGTATTGTCTAGATTGAGACAGAATTTTATGACATTCTAGGTTGTTGGTTAGCTGAAGAAGAGGGCCTATTTAAATATTTACTGTAATTGCATTTATTTTCCTTGTCTGAACTGTTAATTTTGTTATATGCAAGTACGGACTTGTAATAACACGCTTTTTCAGGGCCGAATATTTCGGCATATTAACTTTTTACAAATAATTATTCAATATTGTCATTTTCCAATGATTTTACGTATGTAAGCTAAAACACATACGCCAGTACATCCTCCTCAGAAACTAGCCGCATATTACTAAAGACTATTTTACACATACCAATTTATTGCACAATAAATTGTAGAATTTATTTTCAATAAATTGTCCAATTCTAGTTTTGTGTTTACACTATATTGCAAACTGTTTACACTTTGCAATATATTTGTAACAATTTATTGGCCAATTTCAACACTGCCAATTCCCAATTATTAAAACCTAAAGTTATCATAGGTTTGTTCCTAAGAGAAACCGCGTATCTCATTATTAGGTTGGTACAACGAAATAAATGTAAAAAGTTACTAAATATTCAAAAATTGGCCTAATATGCCTAATTGGCATAATTCCTAAAATGTATTTGCTTTGAACTATCGCTTTGCAAAAATAGTAGTCTGAGTCCGACTCTGTGCGATTCGCCGGAACTTTGTACGTAGTAGCAGGGAACCGTTCTTTCTTGTTTCGCTGTTGTCATATCAACATAAATTCCTGTTAGATATTTTAAAATTGTTTCACCGCTGTTCAAAGTAATGTTAGCTCTTTATATTTTTTCTTTTCTATATTTTTAGTTTAACAGCAGTTAGATTGAAAAAAGATAACTAAATTTTATTATACGTATGCAACACAGTCTGAAAGAAGAATTAAATTTTAGGATTTTTATAAAAACTTATTATGCAGAGTTACAGTTAGTTCTGGCAACGTTTCTCTTTAAATTTCCTCTAAGAGGGGGACGAGGAGATTGGGTTGTTGTACGTAAGTAAATTCGCCTAACTTTGGCATAGAAATGTACCATTTAATATGTATATATGTATATATTTAATATCCACCTATGTATGTACGCAGTATGGTAACTCATACTGTATACGAGCATGTCCTTGAAAATTGGCAACGTATGGTTATAATTATATTTTTTTGATAAATTTTGACTGAAATTCCGATTAACTTATTTAATACCCGTAAATTTATTTTTTTTATCGAGATTTTTTAGGAATCTATTTAGTCTAAAAATGCAGTCTTGCTAGTTTTTTGCTCAAAGCTTTCCGGAATTTCAATATTTTCGAATTTATTTTGAACATCATCTCTTGCTTTGTTTAGTAACTACTCGTACATTATGTAAGGATATTTTATGTCCAAAGTAACAACTACCTTCGAAATGAAAAAAGTATATTGCTTACATCTCAGCAAAAGTGAGTTGGGTGGTGGATGATGGAACGTTATAAAACGTCCCATACCTCATATAAATTTCTACTTTTTTTTCTGTCGCTATAACTAATGCCAAGAAGAGTGTAAAATATATATACATACTTAACTTCAACATTTTATTCTACAGAGCAGAGCGTCTCATACCTTTAATTTATGTCAAACTGATGATTTCAAAACAAGTGAAATATAGTTTTACTTTAGATATAAATTATGCCTATATGTACATATTATGCATATCATGATTGGAAGGTTTTGAGAAACAAATTCGCGTCAGCATAAACAATTTTAATTCAGTTATACAGCAAGTGCGTAAAGTCGTACATAAATTCGTTAAAATGAAAGTATATATTTTCCAAAAAAAAAAGACGCTCGGACAAGTCAATTAAATTTTTCATTTTGACGTACTTCATTTGTTTTTTATATTGACAGCTGTCAAAGCTAAGACGTAATCGAATTCTATATATCTAACATATCAGTCTAGCAACTATGGATATAATATTTATCTGTCAGTTCCCTTTACTCGACGAGTTATTCTTTTCTACCTTATAATGCTCGGCTTTTAAATTTTGGACGTTGCAATCATGTATGTCAATAAGCCTACTAGTATAGATAACTTAAAAATTGATTAAGATACAGAAATTCAAAAATACTCGCGAAAATGGTACGTAACACGGTTGAAACATTTGAATCGCGGCTTGATTACTGCCAAGAAGCCAACGGGGCATAGTTTGAACATTTGCAAAGACCAGATTAGGATAGGTAGTATTAATTTTATTATTTTTATTTTAGAATTCTGTTTTAATAAATACGTTATATAAAAATATTTAAGAATGCTTTATATTATTTATTTTCAATTAAATTGATATGAATTTCAGAAATTTTCTGGAATTCTGGATAACTGCTGAGAATGTGTTATCTCTAATGGCTCAGCATATAGTTGTAGAAGCTCTTGTGTCCGGGTGATTTTTTTAATAAACTTTCCTTCGTTCTTTATCGAATTTTAACTTTTGATCGGTTGACATTTTAAAATGGCTTCACAGAATCAGTCAAAATTTAGGAGTATCCATTAAATAAGAGCTTTCAAATGATGTATCACAAGCCATATGTTGTCACTTAAAAATATCGATGACGTCATATCTTTGACAGCTGTCAAAATGGCGGCAAATGAATAATTTAATTGACGTGTCCAAGCGTTTTTATAAAAAAAAAATATATTTAGATTTTATCGAATTTATGCGCGACTTTTCTCCCTCACTGTATGTATAAGATACTAGAACTTTTTTGAGTATCCATGGCTTCTTGCATTTTTGACATTTACATATCATAATTTTCTCGCAGATATTAATTTAAAAAATATTAAGAATACTGAATGGTGAATGAATTACGAAAAATTACTTAGAAACAAGTTTGTATAGTTTCTTAAACAACAGCACAGGTATAGAATCTCTTCTAACACTATTGTATATTGTGTAATGTGGGGTCAAGTCTAGTGAAATAACTAACGAGCCATCCAAAAAAAAAAAAACGTCAAGGTTGGCCGAGCAAAAAAAATTTGTTCTATTCTTAATCTTAAATTATAACCTAAAACTTCTCTAATCTATAGTTTATAACCTCATTGAACCGTCAAGGCTGTCACATTTTGTGATGGGTACTTATACTAGGTATATAAAAAACAGAAATAAAAAAATAACATCTCAAAAAAGAAACTATATTTTCAAAAAAAAAAGATACTATTTAAACAAAATTATGACCGCCCATATTTGCGTTGCTGAAGGTCTTCCATATTGCCAAGAGGAGTTTCAAAAATTTAATTTTTTTTAGATACGGCCAGAAAAAAAATCACAGAGAGACAATCACAAGATCTAGAGGGGAATACTGTCTGCGTGTTCAAACTAATTATACGATCTTCGAAGAACTATATATAATTAATTGTTTCCCTAGTAGTATGCGGACGAGATCCATATTGTTGAATATAACCTCCTTGCAGTCCGTCGTCATGTAACATTTGTACAAAAGGTGTTAAAGATTTCTAAACGGTACCCCTCCGTATTCAAGAGTTCCCTTAAAAAAATTGGTCCAACAATCCTCCTTCTGCTCAGCGGATTCGAGATAGCTATGGAAAATAAAAAATCACGATATACGAACTCTTAAGTACATATTTTCATCAATATTAGCAAATTTTCCACTCCTTTTCGGAAACCGTCACTTGTTGATGTCGATTGAAATTGCTTATCACGCAATTGCTTATACTGCAAATATCACTAAAACGAGAAATATTCATTACATGATAAAGTGATAATAACACATTTTGGTATTTCGAATTTATTTTGATACCATTATATGGACATTTCTCAATTCGGCAACAGAAGTAAATATTCTCTTTCCAAGTAAATAGCTCATATATATTCTTTTTATCAACTGGTATCTTGATTGCACCAGTTTGAATCCATCCAACTGAATCAGTCAAAATTTGATATCATATGTATCATTAGCAACTCCCAAATCGTAATTGATTACGGTTTGGGATGGACAAAAACAAATGGATAGAGATTTTACTCCACAACTGATTGAATTAAAAAACTTTTCGTCGCCATATTGAGTTCACATCTTGAATTTTTTTAAATACAATTTTGGTTTCATAATTAGGGATCTCAAAAACCCATCTGTACAGTTTTCAGTCCGATTTTCGAGCAAATTTGAGATTTTGTCCCACATACTGGATTCGCCATCTTGAATTTTTAAAATCTGACTTCACGATTCGTCCCAAAAATCCCAAAATACTGATGTTTGAACAAAGACTAGGAACTTTTTTTGAGCCAGTATACTGAATCTTCTATCCTCTAAAAGTTAACAAAAACTTATCAATAATGACATATTTTTGAAATACTTAAAAAATACTTAATTCAACCAAATAAAAATATACAGGGTGTTCCATTAAGAAAAAGTATATTTGCTTTATTCTGAGAAGATTGACGATAGGAGAGAAGAACTGACTACACCACTAAATTCTACATAAAAAAATTGTACGGAATTCCGTGTTTACATTTACAATAAGATAAAGAAGAGTGAGTTAGAGGGGGTGTCCGAAAAGTGAAAATTTTCAGTTTCACACTGTATCTCAAAGTCATTCGTTTCACAAAGAAGTAGGACAGGAATGCGCAAACCCAACTCTCTACCTTTAAAGACAACTGACGTGACGCAAATTGGACACCCTGTACATACACAAAATCACAGGGCAGGCAGCGTACACCACATATTTTCTAGCGCATATATCTGAAAAACTGTAATTGAAAAAATATAGGACTCTGTTCTTGAAAAAAACATACAGTGTGTTTCTTTTAAAAGTGTCGGATTCATTGCCACAGGCACGTATTTTTTTTAATAATTAACACTAATAATAGCTTCTTTTTTGTCCAAATTTTTATCGCAAATAATAACGGGGACAGTGAGGGGGAGGGGGGTTCAATTTTTCCATCGATTTTTAGTGCGATGCGACTGGGTGAGACCGGCATTTTCCTCTCTGTGTATTTACCACCCGAGGGCTCTAGGCTCGGACTATAAATTACCCAGCGGGAAAAGACAAAGCCTTTCTCTCCTTGGTATACAAGCTGCCTATGGAATATTAACTACCTGATGGAATAAAAATGGAAGAGGGGTTATCGGATTTAAAACTGAATTTCAATACAGAATCAGACGTAGGCGTAGACGTCGTACATACAAATCTTATAAACTTTTGGCGGCCAACACCACCAAAAGAAAAAGGCAAACAGTTTTTTTTAAACTCAATTTGTTACGTTTAATACTTAACAGTGAAGAAAAATATGTACGGAGGTTTTTTTTTTACTTTTTTCAAGAAAACTTTTAATTCCGCATTTTTGATTAAGATTCTTTTACAAATATCATGCGTCGTCATCAATAGAGTAACAAGTTTTAATTCATCTTCATAGGCGTTGCCTATATTAAATTAAATGAAAACATGGATCACTGTTGTACATCCTTTATATAAACAACTTACCTCACATGTTAAGTGACTTAGTTCGGTAGTAGCTGTTCTTAATAGTCCAGTAGGCAGGGAGCTAAAATCATCAAAAACTGTTCTTGAAACAAATAAGGCTAGTTTTGACGGCTTCCTATGTATTTTTTTGCGTAGAACACAATGTGCAGGGTCCGTAGAGGTGAAACCGTTCCATGGCATATTTTATATAGCATATGCATTTAAGAAGTTGTAGCCTATTGACTTTCCAAAATATTAAGCCCAACTCGAAGTCTCCAATTGCTATTGTTAACTTGCAAATGTCTGCTGAATTTGAAAAAGTGCTTTTTTTTCACTATTTTTTTACTTCGAAAGTAGGGCGACTATGATCATGAAATTTCTTGGAGAGACTGCTATTTGTAGTATGAAGATGCAAAAAAAAATTGCAGCTCGATCCGTTAATAACTTTTCGAGTAATTAACGATCGCATTTTTTGCAAGCCTTAATTAACAATGACGCCATTTCTTTGTTTATTGTACGATATTGACCGGGTCGGGCTAAAAAAATCATAAATCTCCTCAAGTTTGCGAGACTTTTTGAGATTTTTGAAAAATATTAATATGGGCCAGTTTTATAACGTTTTCTACTCTACTACCTTTTTTGGCGCTTTTTTTTATAATAACTTGAAAGTACGCTTCAAGACGCGTATTTTAAACAAAAAAATGGGCGTCAAGAAATTATAGTCACAATTCCGAGAATTTCGAAGCGGCAGCGCTAAAACAATATATATGTACGTCTCGTCAAAAAAGGTAGACGCGTAAACTACAAACAGCAGTCCCTCCAAGAAATTTTGTGATCATAGTCGCCCTACTTTCGAAGTAAAAAAATTATGGAAAAAAAACACTTTTTCAACTTCGGCAGTCATTTGCAAGTTAACAATAGCACTTGAAGGCTTCGGGTTGAGCTTAAAATTTTGGAAATTCAGTAGGCTACAACTTCGTATTTATATGCTATATAAAATATGCCAAGGAACGGAGATATAAGCGGAAATGTGAAAAAAACACGTTTTTTTTCACAAATTGTTAATTTAAAAAATTAGCGGACGGTTTCAGCTCTACAGACCCCGCGCATTGTGTTAAAAAAACGCCAAAAATACATAGGATACCGTCAAAACTAGCCCTATATGTTTCAAGAACACATAAAGATCACAGTAGTAAGAGTCTTATGGTTCAATATGCAGATGATACCACCAGAGTCTTTAGCGAGTGCGACGAAATCTAAAAAACAAAATTTTAGGTACATTAGATACAATGGAAAATTACTTTTTAGCTATAAATCTTAAGTTGAACAAAAACAAGACTTGTTTAATAAAATTTTGAAATAAATGTGCAACAATATGATTTACCAGTTATCCACACATATGGCTCAATAATTTCTGTAGATGACATGATATCTAAACTAGACGCTAGGCTAGACTAGAAAATACATGTTGATTTTTTAGTCTAAAAATATAGCTTCTTTTGTTTTGCCTTAAGAACTAATGCAAAAAAAGTTAATAAATGGGCAGCTTTCATGGCATATAATGCCTATACACAATCAAAAAATTAGATATGACTTCTGGGGAAACACTTCCAATGCGAATATAGTTTTTGTTTTGCAAAACAATTTTTTTTCAGATATATATTAAATATGCAGCAAACAGAGTCATGTAAAGAAAAAAATTGTAACAAATAAGATACGTACCTAAGTTAGCCTGTTTATATATGAATATATAGGTAATATTTTTGTGCTAATAATGTGTTGTTCAAATATGCAAGAAATCTCACATACTCTATTCGAAATCGAAATGACTTGTCAGGAACACCATAAAAAACACAATAGAAACAAGATTTTCTCACAAATACCATTCGATTACAAACAGTGCTGTGTATTTTTTTGCTCTTTGTGAAATAGAATTAACGTAGAAACATTCAATTGTAATTTTAATTAATATTTCAATGTTATATGTAAATTACCGTTCTATTAAGGGTAGCAATTGGCCATTATTGTCTCGCACTTTTTTAAATAGCATATGAAAGATGCTACTTACTCCTGGCAGCAGCTGTTTAACTGTTCGGGAATTTCACAAACGGAAGTCTGACAAGTATACCATTTTGATTGTTCCGAAAATAACAGTTTTTAAATAGAAGATAAAAATTTGAAGCTAAAAAACACAAACCACCATTAACTTTTTTAACACAACAACTTTGGACCTGCTGCCAACTGCACAGTAACGAAGTTAATTTACAAACGCGAAATTTAAGGTTCAATAAAACATTACATTATAGTTTTGATTTCAATATAATTGAGTGATGGTATAATTGCACACAGTGTCGTCAGTGACGTACATTGGTTTTTATTTTGTACAAAGTATAAACTTGTTCTTCGGCTTCTTTCGAATTAAATTGTGAAACTACAAATGTTTTTATAGCCTCAAAATGTTACACATAATAAATCATGGCATTTAATCATGTACACAGTGTGTCCAGACTTGGTGATGTATGTATTGCTATCTTGGAAACTATAAGAGATAGGAAAACAATTATATGGGCAAAGCTGTAGCCAATTTTATGAACAACTTAGTTTTCTTTACTCTTGTTGGTCTTTGAGATATTTTGGAAAAATTGGAAACATGTGTGTACGAAAATCTACTATAACTCAAGCTAACTTAATCTATTATAACTTGCTTTTATACATTTTTAAACTCCAAGACCACATTATCAAGGCAACGTTTCGACTGAAACTTTCATTAACTTTTTTTCTTACAGCAGCCATATTCGATGTATTTTTTAAAAGATACCCAGTTTTTCTCGTTCCAGCTGTACCTACTTAACACTTGAGCAAAAAATAACTTCCTACTAACAAAACACCTTAAAAATCCCTTTTAGGGAAAGTGCCGCAACTTGGCAACACCGCAATGTAAAATTAACAAACTGTATACAATTTCCATTCTAAATTGAAAATAGGTAGAAAAAAGCAAGGTTGTCAGATATATTTTCTAAAATTGCTAAGCTCACTATACAAGTATACTTCATACTTCAGTAAACTGTTAGTTCGTGACGTACTTAGAAAGCTAGTTTGGAAATATTTAAAAAAAATACATAGATATAAATTTATAGACAAAAAAATTATAAATTAAAACAACTTTATGTATATTACTATACTTAAGAAAATTTTGAAGTTGAAAAAGTGCTTTTTTTTCATCATTTTTTTACTTCGAAAGTAGGGCGACTATGATCACAAAATTTCTTGGAGGGACTGCTGTTTGTAGTTTACGCGTCTACCTTTTTTGACGAGACGTACATATTTATGTATTGTTTTAGCGTTGCCGCGAATGCAGCAGCGAATGCCGATCCATTATACTATTGGATTGCTTTATATCTAATACATTACTTAAATACTTATTCGGTCCACTGTGCCATAAAATTTTTACGACGTCGTTAAAATGATTTACGACATTAGGAATTCTACTTGTTTAAGACGCCAGTGACGTGTATTTCAGCTAGATTTATTAACACAGACAATTTTTTGAGATTGTCTGAGCATTATTTACAGCAAATTATATTACAAATATTAAGAGTTTTGTATGCAGGCTAATTTTGATCTCCTATATTGATTTGAATAAAAAAAATTATTTCACAATTTTTGAATTTATAAAAGATATATGCACGCCCATGGAATCATAAAGTTGCACCGTTTTTTTTGTTCCCCAGGCGTATTTATAATTTTCAATTAAAAATAGAAGGACTATAACTCTACTTGTGTTTTACTCTGCTCAGGAAAAAGGAAAAGATAACGCGAAATTACTGACGTATAACTAATTAAAATTAAATAACTAAACTTAGAAGTTATTATAATTCTGAACGCACTGTACATAGGTATACACCGGTCTTGTTGAAATTGATCTCTTGGAGACTTCGGAAACACAACTTTTGCCCAGTTCAGAGATTACTTTCTAACCTTAGAGATTACACTCTAAACGGTGGCTTCAGTATCTGCTAATTAACTGATCTAATTATTAGCACGATTAATGTAGAGACATCCAAAAAAAACGTCATCAACTCTGGCTATGAACGAGAGAGATGGAAATAGCGGTCACGTCTAAGCTTTTCGGTTATGTCAAACTTTTGACAAGTGACTGTCACAATTTGTAAAATAAACAATGGCTGTCATACGATGTGACAGTCTTGACAAGTAAATAAGGTTATACATTTGATTAAGAATAGAAATACGTCTTTTTTTTCTCAGCCAACTTTGATGACGTTTTTTTTTAATGTCTCTATATATGCAGCACTGGCATTCACAAACATTACAACTTGAGAAGCGAAAATTTCACATTGTTAGTATTAAGACGCTAATTCTAAAACTACATCTGTCGGTGTCACCAGTGCACTGTTGCAATCTTTTACATACAAACAGGTAGGGCTGTGAAATAGAATTTATGCTCAACACACGTCATATAACCCTATAACATTAGCCACAAAATGTTTTTTTTAAGTGTCGCAAGTAAGACCCAATTATACTGGCCGATGAAGTAGAAGTTGTTGACATTTCGACTCTAGTGCATATTAGTTAGTAATGAGTTAAATTAAAAAAAAATAATTTAGGTAATAACTTTTGGTGTAAACCTCGTTAGGCTTAACTAAACATTAAACACATTAAAATGTGTAATGTGGAAGTAGGCTGATGTATTTCTCTTTGTTAACAACGCATGCGATAATAGCAAAATAATGCGTCCTAATTATGTGACCCGAAATTCCAGAATTGCTGAAACAAATAGAGATGTTTTTCCATGAAATAATTTACAAGAATTTTCAAGTTATTCCAAATCTATGAAAAATATTTAAAAGAAACAGGACGCATCCCAGAGGCGTCGTATAGTATCGTATACACGAAAGAAACTACAGTGCAGCCAGCATAACTTTGCCGCGAATTGTTGGTCGTATTCTAAACACTATTTTGTTTTAAAATACTAGGCTCAGATCAGGTGATGTTGGTGGCCATGAATTTTCAAAATGTTTGCTTATAACACGACATTGAAAAACAACAATTCTTCTGCAGCTTGGACATCACTAATCTTTGGTTTTCTTTATCTCAGAGATCGATTATAGACCCTGTTCTTTCAAATTTGCTAATCAAATCACGGTACCCTTTTTTATAGGGGCCTGCTCTCAAACCCATACTCTTTTTTTAATGCAGATCGTTTGAATTTACTTTAAGATCAATTTTATTTAGAGAATCATTTTCTAAATTTCAATCGCTTTGTCTTGACACTTGTGTGAGTAGTTATCATAACGAACTTTTTGTTTTCCATGGATATATTAAAATTTAATTATTGTGGCAACTAGAATCCAATTCCTCTTTTCAATTATTTCAGTTTCCTAAAATTGTATAATAACTTGAAGTGTATCCCTGACTTTATGATAACTTTGTATATTTTTTGAAACATCATCTACGACGTGTAGATTAAGTAATGAGACTGGTCATTTGTTTATTCTTTGTGACTGTTTTCGTAAACCGTTTTTTCTAGTGCGTTTTAAAAATGAATGACATTAATTTTGAGCAAAGGTGTGCTATCAGGTTTTGCTTCTGACTTGGACACAGCGCAACGGATACTTTTGCAAAACATCGACAGGCCTACAGTGACAGTGTTTTTTCAAGAGCCCAGGTTTTTCGGTGGTTTAAGGCATTCTCAGAAGGAACAAAGTCGATTGCAGATGAACCACACAGCGGAGCCTTCTTCTTCAAGAACCGATGAAAATGTCGATATAATACGGGATCTCGTGCGTTCAGATCGTCGGTTGACGATAAGAATGTTGGGGAAGGGGTTACATTTGAATCACACCACTGTTCATCAGATTTTGACTAACGAATTGGGGATGAGAAAAATCTTCCCAAAAATGGTTCCAAAAAACATTCGCAGGAACAAAAGAACATCAGGTGAGAAAGGAAAGACTGTTTGAAATCGATTGAAAATGATCCCCACATTATAGAACGTGTCATTACTGGTGATAATACTTGGGTGTTTGCTGCGCTGTGTGGCTTCCCAGGGAAGTTATTTTGAAGGAGACAATACTGAATTGTAATTGTATTCGAATAAAAAAATAAAAAACCCTTATCTCTCTCATTACTTAACTTACACACCTCGTATAATTTAAGCCACATATATATTAAGTAGTTCAATACATATACATCCAAGTAATTGTGTTTATAGTCTTACAATCCACAACCCATACATGACCAGATCAACCCTGGCTTACAACGATAACAATAGCGCACGGAAACCGAGCATTTTTTCTGCCAAGTCAGATTGGAAACTTCTGTTGAAATTAAACCTATTAAAAACTTTCTTATCGCTTCACGTGCCACAATCCCGTTTCGAGAATTATTTGAAACGATATCAGACACGAAGAAAATCTGGATTATGGGTTTTATTTTACCATTGTTCTCATTTCCGGTAGAGAAAGTTTTACGTAACAATGTCACCAATGCGAAATACATAGGAGAATAGGGATTTACAGCACTTTATTAAATCGAATTTAATGACGTTTGAGCGCCTACACTATCCTTAGGCGGACTACATACCGGACGATGTACATTTAATATGACGATGTATCATATGATCAAATCGATGAGCGAATTGAAACTACCGGGTGTTCCAGAAAATTTTGTCTCATTTTGATCGTCAATATCTTTTGAGAGACCGAACTTACAAGAATGTGGTTTTTTGTCAGTTGATTTACTTTTACCATCTTAAAAACTTGTTACTTATGATACAGGGTGTTTTTGAAATATGGTCGACTTCAACGTTAAAATCGCTACTCTTTTTAATGCAACACCCTGTATATGTTTACACCAAACAAAAACTGAAATCCACTTTACAAAAATGTACGAGGGGTGCAGATTAAGTAATGAGACTGTATGTTTTTTTTTATTTCTTTATTCGAGTAGAATTACAATTCAGTATTGCCTCCTTCAAAATAACTTTCTTGGGAAGCCGCACAGCGCTGGAGATGTTTCTTCCATTCCTCATAGCAGTGCTGTAACTCATACTTATACTGGAATAGCCTTCAGCTGGTCGGTTGCGGATGTTTCAATGTTTTTTATGGTCACAAAATGACGTCCCTTGAGGTGATTTTTCAAACCCGGGTAGAGAAAAAAGTCATAAGGATTTAAGTCAGGCGAATAAGGAGGCTGAGGAGCCACAGAAATGTTATTACTGGCTAAAAAACTCGTTTACTGAAATGGCTGTATGACAAGGCACATGGTCGTGATGCAACATCCAGTTGTTCTTGATGTTTGGTCTCATATGCATGACCCTCTTTTGAAGTTTTTCAAGAACCTCTCTGTAAAAGTGTTTATTTACTGTTTGGCCTGGAGGCACAAACTCTTTGTGGACAATTCCCTGGCTATCAAATATGTAAATAAGCAAGCATTTGATGTTCAACTTGCTCACTCTTGCTTTTTTTTGGATCTTATAGAGCTTGAAGTGTGCTATTCCATACTTTGGCGTTTGGTTTCCGGATCGTACTCAAACACCAAAGTCTCATCATCAGTAATGACATGTTCCATAATATGGGGATCATTTTCAATCGATTCCAAAAAATCAAGACACCTTTCTCTCCTGATGTCCCGTTGTTCCTGCGAAAGGTTTTTTGGAACCATTTTTGCGCAGATTTTTCTCATTCCCAATTAGTTAGTCATAAACTAATGAAAAGTGGTGTGATTCAAATTTAACTCTTCGCCGATCATTCTTGTCGTCAACCGATGATCTAAACGCACAAGATCCCGTATTCTATCGACATTTTTATCAGTTCTTGAAGATGAAGGCCTTTCGCTGCGTGGTTCATCTTTTTTCGACTTCCTTCTGAGAATGCCTTAAACCACCGAAAAACTTGGGCTCTTGAAAAAAACACTGTCTCCGTAGGCATGTTGAAGTTTTGTAAAAGTATCCGTTGCGCTGTGTCCTAGTCTGCAGCAAAACCTGATAGCATACCGTTGCTCAAAATTAATGTCACTTATTTTTAAAACGCACTAGAAAAATCCGGTTTACGAAAAAAGTCACATATAACAAACAAATGACTCTAAAAGGTTCAAAGTTGTACCGAAGGTGCATTACGTGTTAACCTACCGCCCTTCTAAGTCCTGTCTCCGCCGTGTTGCTAGATCGGGCGCTACGTTGCCAGTCTCATTACTTAATTTACACAACTTGTACATACGTTTATTTTCACTTTTCAAGTGTATTCAAAAGATACAACTGGGGGAGGTGAATTTTGACTAGCACTGTATATACCTATTCGTAACGCAACCCATGGCATGTCTCACTTATTCGCCCTAAAAAAGATTGTCTGTTTTATTAAAACGTATGTAGAAAAAACCTGCTATATTCCGTCTGACATACTCTTGTGACAACAGAGATTCGAGATCTTTATCCCCAACCAGTCCATCAAATCGAATGCCATTTTTGTCCTTCTCTTTTGAGACATATTACATTTTTTTTCATCCATCTTCGTTTTTTGTGTAAATGCAAATAACGTTCAGATCATCTGAGGTTTTTGCTTTCAAATTGCCAATTACTCAACGGCTGTTCCTGAAACGATGTGATGAGAAAGTCGGCTTCTGCCTGAAACCGATAGTCGAATTTCATAGGACGGATTTTTTTACACACAATACACACAAGTCGTGGGAGTGGGTACACACATTACGTTAAAAACGTATTGAGAGGCAAAGTGGAAAATCAGAGTTTATCAGTAAAGACAACATTTTTTAATTAACCACTTTTATACACAAAAACTCGGTAATTATGGGCTTTTTATTTTATTAGTAAAACCAATAACATGAATGTGTAAAAAGTACAGCTTTACAACATTTCTACAGTGTATTCATTTTATTTTGTCCGATTTTTATATGGCTGTAAAAATTTTATTTTTTAAGCTAGAAATTCAGCGAAAAATTAGCCTGTACAGTTTTTTGTAAATGTTTATGACGTAGTCCCAAAAATGTTAATAACTGTCAAATATCTTTAATGAGGTAACCTAATTTCAAGTCGATCGAATGAAAATTGCAGAAGTTATTTGTAAGGATGTTGAAAAACATGGTTTTGAGATAATCGCGTTTAAAGTTTTGAAAGGTCTAAATGTTATGCAGGTATAGACTGACCATTCGATTAAATTTAATTACGTCTGTACCAGCGCCATCTATACTTAGTATGAGTAACATTTATAAAAGTACTAACTGAGCTCAGCGACTCCAAACTGCTAGTATAAACGTGTCAAGTTATTTTAAAAATTTAGCTCTAAGGGTCATTTAAAAAAATTTTTGGACAATGGTTATTATTGAATTTCATTTTTGAGTTGTTTTATGTCATTTAAGCTAATAAAAAAATTCAAATAGGTGTAACCCCTTAATTAATAGAAATAAAAGGCACATGTGTCAATAAGTGTCAATAAAGGCATGTGTCAATAAATTTGACATTGTTTGTAACATTTTTGACAATACGGACGGTATTTATATTTTTAATAAACAAATTGCTGAATGTAATAAATAGTTGATACAGTTTTACTTTTTTATTGTTAATAAGTGCAGAGTGAACATTTTAAACAATTATTTAGATTAGAAATACCTTTCAAACGAGGTGTCACAAGATCCCCCTTTCTATTTCAAAAATATGGTGGATAAAGTGATGTATGTCATTTTTATGTTAAAATAATAAAAATAGAGTGATTTCAACAATTTTTTGAGTGGCGTCAATATCTTGCTCCGTTTAAGGGTGCTAATGTGACCGCCTAAAAAAAAGGTGATTTTGGGAATTAAATAAAAAAAGTACTGCATCAAATGTTTTAAAATTTTGAGGATATATTTGTACATAAATATTGAATACATAGTAAATTTTTTAAACAAAAAAATGTAATTTTCAGCGAGTTATTCGCTATTTCCCAAGTCTCGAAAAAAAGTTCCTCCACTGCTGCAGTGATTGCGGCCTTCACAGTGGCTGGAATAAAAAAATAAATAAAAAACCATTAAACTAGAAGGTATTGCCTATGCAATGACCCAGGATTGTGAAAAAAAGGGAGTTTAAGAAAATGACAGAGTTTTCAAAAAAAGTTTAAAACTTCTCTCAAAAATCTGATGATTTTTGGCGTGCCAAAATTACATTTTTCATACAATCGAAAAACTGGAGGGTCATTGTATAGAGAAACATATACAAAATAAGCAGTAAAAAAAATCAAATCGATCGGATGATTTGTAATCGAGTTATAACTGCAGCAAATTAGAAAAATGCAGTTTGTAGAAAAACGCGTTCAAAGATAAAATGATTGATTTCATTGTTATAAATAGATAAATATCATACCTAGAGCTAATCTGCTATTTCAGGCCCATGCAATTCACCCTCCTCTTCTTCAAAAACCGCCTGTTGGAATCCTATTATAATGACTTACGATGACCAGTGGCGGGTTTACATAAGGGCACTTTGGGCACGTGCCCGGGGACCCCACAATCCAGGGGCCCCCACAAGTTGAATAACCCATATTTTTTGTCTCCTACATTTTCGAAAAATCAAAGAACGTGGAACATACACATACACATTGATCATTCAAATAATAAAACTTCTTCGAGAGAATATAATAATTAATAACCGATATATAATTAGATAATAAAAAATTTGATTTTCTTACAAGGGGCCCCCACAGAATTCGATTTTCTTACAAGGGGGCTCCCACAGCCTTCGTGCCCAAGGGCCCGTTAAATATAAATCCGGCGCCGACGATGACGACAGAGTCCAAACAATAACTCAGGTAGGCCCC
Source organism: Aromia moschata (assembly GCA_029963805.1). NCBI lineage: Eukaryota > Metazoa > Arthropoda > Insecta > Coleoptera > Cerambycidae > Aromia > Aromia moschata. The sequence goes on from JAPWTK010000693.1 coordinate 135,325, forward strand.
GTAGCAAACGTAACTTTCTAACCAATGAGCGGCTACTCTTTAGAAGGCTGTAGTTCAAAAAATATTTGAGATACGCACGTGAAATTTTAGTATGTTATTTTTAAAGGTATAGACTATCGAAATATGCAAAAACAAAAAATCGATTTTTTTTTCAAAGTTTCACACTAGGTGTGCCCCTTAAAAGATAAAGGGGGCAATGGCCCAAATATGGACCCTTGTGGCACTCTTGATGAAATTATTTTGAAGGATGTACATAAATCAATTGTAGACACAAACTGTTTGCGATTACGTAAATAAGATCTGATAAGTTTTAACGCATTTTCATCAAAATTATAATAATACAGTTTAATACATACATAATAAATTATAACGAGCCGAACGAGAACCAACTCTAAAATAAATAATGGAATTCATTTTTAATGTTCCACTTGAAATTTATTTCATAAATGGTAGTAGAATCAATAGAAACTGGGTATATGGAATGGAAACTGGATAGTAGAATCAATAGAAACAATTTCTTCAAAACAATAAACTATAATCTGTGACAATTAATAAAGCTTTTGATTTTTTTAAGGTAAAGAATTGCATTACATTCTCTACATTTGTATGAATTATTTAAATGATTGATTATTTAAAAAATTAATTCCAAACCAACATTCAACAAAGCATTGAACAAGGATAATGGACTCTAGGCGGAAAGGATAAAACAAAAATGGGTAGTTCACTTTTTCCTTATTAAATACATACTTTTTAGCTTATAATATTATCAATTTCATGAATAGCGTTATAAATAACAATACCAGCATTTAGTAAAAAAATGTATTGTTCAATTCCGTCTTATTTTTTCGCGCAAAGATGGTTGCCATCAGTGGCGGTGTGCTATAAGGTGCGCTGGTGCGCGCGCACTACCGACATTTTAGCATTAATAATTTTATTTAGTAATTAATGGATGCATTCTTAATTTATCGCCTTTCCGCATCCCTAGCGTTAATACCATCTCAATATTGTTTGGCCGCAGCGTTACGAATCCACTAGACGCTAGGTCTTTATTTCCAACGCCACTGGTTTCCGATCGCGGCACGGGAATCGACAATACGATCGTGGATCGTGCTTCGGTGCAATACGAAAAAGCGAACGCGTATTGTTACTGCTTGCCCCTCCACAATTAGCAAAAGTAGTGGGCGAATTCTATAGATATGATGTGCGGAGTTTAAGAGCGCACGAGAGTTATCGATTAGTTTGTGAATTGTTTTCGTACACAGCTGTTTTATCGCTCACGTTTTATAAATATAAACTCGGGTTTTAGGTTAGAATGTAGTTTGAAATAATGAATTCTATTCAAAACTTATTAAAAACTCCATTCTCTAGCTTGAGTTTGGAGGAAAAAGTGCAAATTAAAACTCTAGGTAGGCCCACTCACAAATTAATTTAAAATTAGCCGTGAAAGGAAAAAATAAACAATTTGTAAGAACATTTAATAATGACTTATTTAAAAAAAACATTTGTGGTTAAGTGGATGCGATGTATTGAACGCAGTGTTTTCCGTGTGTTTTGTTTGGCGGAGAAACACCTTGGTCCAAAACTGGAGTAACGGATTTAAATCACATGAACGAGAAAATAAAAAAACATGCAAATTCTGCTCGACACATGAATAATGTTTTGAATTTAGTCATGCTAGGCACTGCAAATATTGCCACAATGTTCGATTCTGCTCATCGACGAGCAGTGGCAGCACACAATGAAGCGGTTTCAAAAAACAGGTATGTTTTAAACATTATTATTAACTGTATTCGTTTTTGTGGAAAATTTCAACTGGCCCTAAGAGGACACGATGAATCGGAAACATCATCCAATACAGGCATTTTTCGTGGGTTGATTGATTTCAGTGTTGAATTAGACGAGACTATGAAGTATCATTTACAAAACGCGTCGGCTTTTAAATGAACTTCTAATACTATACAAAACGAGCCACTTCAGTGCATGCTTGAAGTTTGTCACGATGAAATAACCATTGAAATTAAAAAATCCACTTTTGTTGCTATAATAGCAGACGAAACTACAGACGTTTCTACAATTTTTCAGTTGGCTTTAATATATCGTACATGGTGGGTGGAAAGCCTGTAGAAAGATTCTGGAGTTTTTTAAAACCAGTAGGACATGATGCAGAGTCATTGGCGGAGTGTTTAAAAAGTGAACTAGACTAGATTATCGTTATTTTTATGTATGGCGCACCCCCAATCTTAGGATCACGCACCGCCACTGGTTGCCATTATTAGAATTTATATTGAACCTTATTTATATTGATTTATCAAACTATGACATGTTTGAATAATTGAGATAAGGAGGAAGGGAAGAATTTGTAATTGTTTAAGTTTAAAAAAATTATTGTTGTATGTAATAAATCGCAAACGAGAACTTGTTGTCTCAAAAGAATCATTATCTCCTGAATGTAATGAATTGTGAACCCATGCAAAATTGACAACTTTGATTATCGATATCTCAAGAACCAAATGCTACCTCAATTTAAAATTTTCAGGAGATGAAAGTCTCATCATAAACTATTATATAGCATAGATTTGAAGTTAGATTTCAAGGGCTGCCAAACAGGCGGTCACTCTTTTTTGTGATGGTAAACATTGTTAGTAATACGCCACATCGTTAGGAGAAGGACCTCCACTTGGTCAATAAAATATATTAAGTATATTTGTCTAACATAATGTATCTAATATATTGTATTGGTTTAGCAAAATTATTGGGAAGGTGCGGAGTTTCCATCAAATTATTTTACAATTAAAAGATGCGGTGAAACAAAATACTATGCCAGGACTACGTCAATTTAGATTTGACGGGCTGAATTCATCACATTCACAATATTTTGTTTACCTAAAAGATGTAATTTACAAATACAACTAAGATGTTCCTGACTTTTTCAATGTCTGTCAATTGAACGAGATAAAGTTTTAAGATTTTATCAAATCCAGACTTTGTCCAAGCATCTTCTCCACGATTTGAAAATAATACACACGGTCAACACAATAATTTATTTAAAGTTAAAGAACCACTTAGCCATTTGCATTTATCATACCACGTATTAACAAAACTATGAGCCGGCTTACCTTGATTAATTAAAGTTTTACTTAGATCTGGCAGTGGTACTCTTAAATCTTTAACAAATAACACAGGCACACAAAAAAAAAGTCCTGATACAGAAAGGAGAAGTACCTTATGGTACGTTTTTCGGTGTGCTAAAAACGAATCTCAGGTCAGAACTGACCCATCACCCTTAGATTTCGCCCCCAGCGCACCCTAGCACTCTCCCAAATGGTCAAATGTTCACATCATATAAAAATTCAAAATAAATATCTCATTCTACGTTTTTTCGGTGTGCTAAGAACGATTCTGAGGTCATGATTTACCCATCACCCTTAGATTTTGCTCCAGCATCCCCCAAAGGGTCAAAATTTTACGTCATATAAATAAGTATTAATTATATTATTATATAAGTATTAATTATACTTATTATAATTAAGTATAAATAAGTCATATAAATAATTATATAAATTAGTAGTACAAATATATATAAATAAGTAAATATCTCATTCTACGTTTTTCGATGTGCTAAGAACAAATCTGAGGTCAGAATTTACTCATGCCTCTAAGGTTACACCTCAGCTACCCCTAGAACCTCCCCCTCCCTCCCCCAAGGATTAACATTTTACTTTATATAAAAATTCAAAATAAATAACTCATTCTACTTTTTTGGGATTATTTTCCTGAAAACTTAGGTGATTACAGTGAAGAGCAAGGGGAACGTTTTCACCAAGATTTAAAGGAGATGGAGAGGAGATACCAGGGTAGATGGGACGTAAATATGTTAGCAGACTATTGTTGGATGCTAAAACGAGAAACTACAACAAAAGATGAAAATTACTATCGAAACCAACTTCACAGGTCATTTGAGGAAAAAAGGATTCGTTATCACCGTAAAAAATAGAAAAGGATCCTGTACCAAAGACATATGTAAGTGATTTATGATTTTTGAATCGTTCTAAAATTTGACCATTTGGGAGGGTGCTAGGGGGTACTGGGGCGAAATCTAAGGGTCATGGGTAAATCATAACCCCAGATTCATTCCTGGCACACCGTAAAACGTAGAATGAGACATTTATTTTGAATTTTTATATAAACTAACATTTTCACTTTTTGAGGGGGTTCTGGGGGGTGCTGGGGCGAAATCTAAGGGTGATGGGTAAATTATGACCTCAGATTCGTTCTTAGCACACCGAAAAACGTAGAATGAGATATTTATTTTGAATTTTTATGATGTGAAAACTTGACCATTTGGGGGGGGGGGTGCTAGGGTGTGCTAGGGTGTGCTGGGTCGAAATCTAAGGGTGATGGGTCAGTTCTGACTTGAGATTCGTTTTTTAGCACCGAAAAACGTACCAGAAGGTACTTCACCTTTCTGTATCAGGACTTTTTTGTGGTCCTGTTTATCCTCATAAGACAGGCGACTAAATTTGTACTTTATATACTCAACAGTATCATTGCAGGTTCGAATATTTATTTGAGTGTCATGACAACTCGTATTGTTATTTTTATGAAACAAACTGCTACACTCGCCATTTACCTCCATTATAAATTTGTATAGTTAATTAAATAAAACATTAAAATAATGACTTACGTAAGTAGTATGGTACATTTTCAATAATTATTACCCTCCTATACCATTCAAAACATTCAAAAAACCCGACAAGAATAACGGCATTTAATGCCACTGGAGTTAAGGGTTAAATTTTTTAACAGACACAGGTGGCTGCGAAACGCAAAAAACGCTACCCCGTATAAATACATATGTGAAAACATTGGCATCGGAGGCTTGCAACCACGGCGATAGACTAGGCGCTGAGTCGTTTATAAGGGCTAATATGTTGCAAATAATAGTGCAGGAACCCCTTTGACTTAGAAATTATTTTTTAACCCGATATATGAATTTAAAAATGAAAGGTAATTAAAGTATTATAGGTAGGTAAATTTATAAAAAAAAAACTTATTTGTAATTTTCACAGGGGAGGGCACTACCTCCTCTGCCTCCCTAACGAGCCGATACTGCTGAATAATCTTTTTCATAATGAATAATCTTTTCAGCTTGCGTCGTGTTGGGATTCTTCGGATGCTGGTTCCCATTCCACGCCCAGAGACTGGTGTCCATATACCTGAGGGACTACCCCTTCTTCGACGAGCTGAACTACTGGATGTACTTCATAACGGGGATATTTTACTACTTTTCGTCGACGCTGAACCCGATCCTGTACAACGTGATGTCGGACCGGATGCGGAACGCCTTCAAGGAGGTGTTCTGCGGCGTGGAACCGGAGCGGAAGGTCATAAATTTCAGCAATTGCCTAACGAAGGACACCAGCCACATATACATCTCGAACCAGAATTCGACGTCGGCCGACGACGACGAACGGTTGCAGCTGGTTAAGCGCGAGCAGATAATCGTCTTCACCCCGAAGCTGCGGAGCCGGATGATATACGAAATCACGGAGGAGTACGAGGCGAAAGATAAGGGAACTGAAACTTGTATATAACTGGTTAATTATAATACCTACTTATCGTTATTTATTATTTGCTAGGTTATCGCTGATATGTTAAAACGGCCATAATGTATTGCGCTAAATACTTGTGTGCAGGGATGTTAAGGAGATTAGACTCCGAATCCGAATCGTCGGAATTTTCGGTTCAAATTGCACCTCCTAAGGCTACGGTTACTATGGATGCAACTTCTGACGAAATCTTGATCTGACGCGTACGTCCGAAATCATCGTCAGAACAAGATGGTTACACTATGAGCGTTTTCTGACTGTCAGTACGTTTCTGCCTCCCAGCAAGATGGACGATCTTGAGTTTTATTTTCTAGAAATCCCATTGATTAAATTATTGTTGATAGGTGGTCGTAAATCAGAGCTTGTTAACCCCTTATTTGCCACAAGAGATGATAAGCTGGAGTACCAAATGCTAATTCCAGATTTATCGGACAGCCCGCAAAAAATTGTCGAATATTTCAGAATGCGACCAACACCTATTCCCAAACATGAGACATCATTTTTTTCTATATCCATGGTGAAAACACCAAAACACTCACAATTGGTCGTCAGAACGCACGAAGAAATCAAACTCGTTTGAAAGTACGGCAAAGTAGGGTAAGTTCTCGGCAATTTTTATGCTGACGGAGTTGTTTTTTGAGGAAAAAAATTCATAAAATGTTGGACTTACCATCTTTTGGAGAGTACCATCTTTCTGTGATACATTCAACGATCTTTTATCTCAACTACTGAATATCGACTATAGAAGCACGCATCTTCTATCAACGTTTCTATTCATTTTATTATATTCATCATTTGTTTCTATTCTACTCTTAGCTTTTCTGAATTTTTTCCTCAAAAACAACTTATTCAGCATAAAAATTGCTGAGAATACTTCATTCACAAATTTAGGCAGAATACCACAGTATTTTTTGCATCAACCAATTTTGATATTTTTTGATACCGTAAATCAAAAATCATCATTTTTTCATTTACCTAACCGCCATATTGGTTTCATCGTTATTGTGAATATTGATATTGATAAAACACATTCAAGTATATTCATTTCAACATAAAATTCCCTATAGAATGGAATATAGTTCGATATTATTTGATCCGCTTGAAGAAATCCAAAAAAATCCGTATTTCACAAAATTTCACGTTATTTCGTCATTTTAGAGAGGTTAGGTTGACTACGAGGTGCGGAAAAATAATTCTTAACTTATATCAACTATCTAGATAAACTGATCATAATGTAAATCTAATTCTAAAGCTCTATTGGCTCGAAAAAAAAAAATGAAGAAACAAAATGTCCTCGAAATTTCGGTGCTTTTCATTTTTAAAGTCGCCATATTTTTTTTCTGAGAACCAGAAACGAAAATTTGACCCCAGAAATCGAAAGAGCACGCCTAAAAATACTGAGGTACATAGGTTTGGTGGAAATATTCTTCCTTTTTGCTATTGAAAACAGAGCTCGAAAAAGAGTTAAAAATTGCGTTCTCTTGGGCGTTAACGGGTTAACGGAGTTTGACAGGCTGCAGATGATGGCAAGGTATTTGTCGCTAATGCCAACAAGTTGTGACTGTCTTCTATTTACATCACATACATGGCATAGCCGACAGTGAGTAAAAGATATGGGAAATATAAAAGATAATTGCATATACGTAAGGTGGATTTTTCAGAAATACCGACGCTAAGTCAAAATTGAAACTACTTTTTGCCTGTCCGCACACGGGGCAACATGAAAGCAATTAAATAGCGGTATATCATCTCACTTCCTAGGTAAAGGAATGGGGACCAACGAATGGAGCAATATGAATACCAATGTACCAGTACATGTACAGCATTAAATGATGTACTAGTATATGACAGTGTTGGGCAGTAGCTAACTACATGAGTAGCTAACTACAATGACAGCTACTCGATTAAAAGTAGCGTAGCTACAACTTTCGACCTTACTGCTGGTAGTAATTAGGTCGAAATAGTGATTGGCAACTTCAAACTACATCTTGAGTAGTTGCAAACAACAACTACAACTACTAGCTCTACCTTCTTGCTGCAACTACTTTAATGGAAGCTACAGTAGCTGTAGTTTGAAATAATAACTACAGTTAGTAGCTGTAGCTGTAGCTATAAGCAAACAGCTACAACTACTCACGATTTACTTACTCGAATCACCGAAAAATGGAGAAACCGTGTGTATTAACAAACAAGCTATATATTATACATAGTTCTGTTAAGAGAATTATCGAATTATTTATGAGTGTTTGGAGAGTTATCGAATTAGTGAATTATTTATGTAGTATCAAATGTTTTGCAACATAAGAATATTTATTCACTAATCACTATAAAATCATCCTATGATATCTATTTCACCATCATATTAATGTATATGGATATGTATAGATATAATGATTTGGCTACTTCGTGAGAGGTAGTCTTGCAATTGCTTTGCGCGTCGATTACAAACCATATCCGAACTATGGTTCGTGTGTCAGATCATCTTCATATTGTGAGGACGTCTTAACCCGTTTCGGCTCTTCAGCGCCTCATCATAACTAATACTATTTGCGACAGAAAAATTTGACAGAGAGATAGTTTTTAAGTTTAAGACGTGCTCTTTCCGATGGTGTCCATGAAATTCCTCCAAAAAAATTATTAATCATGAAAAAAACAGTTTTTTTTTTTAAAGAAAACACGATTTTTTGCACATTTTTTTTAAATCAAATTTTCAAAGGGTTTCCGATCTGCAATGGATCTGGAACCTCACTAACCGGTGGAATAAATGTTTGAACTTTAAGTAGACGTGGTTTAAAGATCGATTTTTTGTTCGATGCGTTCAAAATGGCGCCTGAACTGCAAATTTTTTGCGTAAAATTCCAAGAATTTTTTATTGGAAAATGATGTACTTTTACAAAAAATTGTCAAGAATAAAGTTCTTAAAATCACCCAATAAATGCACTAGAATTTTTTCAAATTTTTTTTAGCAATTTTTTGAATTTTGCAAATAGTCGATTTTTGCAAAATTTAAAACATTGCTTAAAAATTCAGTGCATTCTTTGGGTGATTTTATGAACTTTTTTATTCTTGACAATTTATAGTCAAAATGCCTTGTTTTTGAGAAAAAATTTCTAAAGATCAAATTAGTATCGAAATTTGATCACATTGTGAGGACGTCTTGTATCGAATGTTAAAAGCTTTTCCAGAAAAGTTTCTTTAACCAATAAAAATAACGAAATTTTGCTCCAAATTTGTCACAAAATTAAAAACGTCTGAATAAAATCTGAAACCATTTTTGTGACCAAATTTTAAAAATTCGTCGAAACAATTGTGTTTAATCTCTACAATTTTTATTAAATTTAAACTATAGCTGCTTTTGTCTCTTATTTGACATTTTTTACAGTACGAAAGAAAAGTAGCTGTAGTTCTCTGCTTATAGCTATTTTACATTTTTCACAACTACTAGCTGTAGCTGTTATTTCAAGCTACAGCTACTGCAGCTTCCACAGAAGTAGCTGCGGCGAACAACATCAAACTACTTATCGTAGCTGTAGTTGCAACTACATCCCAACTACAGTAGCTGTAGTTTTGTAGCTGTAGTTGAAGCTACATTTTGCCCCACACTAGTATATAGGTACTTGAATACTTGAATACTTGAATACTTGAATACTTGAATACTTGAATACTTGAATACTTGAATACTTGAATACTTGAATACTTGAATACTTGAATACTTGAATACTTGAATACTTGAATACTTGAATACTTGAATACTTGAATGAACTTATATAAGTTCATTAAGTGACAAAGAAATTTTCTTTTATCGCTTTTATATCGCTTTCGTGTTGCCCATGAGCAGACAGACTAAGCATAACGTAAGAATTATAATTTGCGTATACTTAAAAATGATCTTTTTTGTACTTTACTTATGGCAAACTGAAGGAAAATAAAATACAACACTCAAACCGAACGGTATTTGAATCATAAAATATATCTATTTTTTATTGATCAAACTCGGTAGACAATTCCGTTTTAATAACTTAAATAATATTTTCTGCGGAAAATCTTCCATATTCGATGTTTTGGGAATATAAAAGACTGCTTCATTTTTTGTACAGGATTTTGTGAATAAGTAGATATAAATAAATATGCGTACATATAAATATACTCGTATAAGTAGATATAAATATAGAGCCGTCCAAAAAAAGACGTCATCAAAGTTGGCCGAGAAAAATAAGACGTATTTCTACTCTTAATCGAATTTATAACCTTATTTAATTGTCAAAGCTGTAGCATTATATAACAGCCAGTATTTATTTTACAACTTGTGACAGTTACTTGTCAAAAAGTTTAACATAACCGAAAAGCTTAGACATGACCGCTATTTCCATCTCTCTCGTTCATAGCCAGAGTTGATGACGTTTTTTTTTTAGATGTCTCTATAAGATTTTATAGAGTTAAAGGCTGTTACTTGCCTCAAAATGCAATTAAGTACTTAAGGCCCTATATGTATGTATATGTCAATGTAAATATGTGCATGTGTATCGTAGACGTATTTATAATGTGAAATGTATTTGGAGTGTAACTTTGAAATTTATACAGGGTGGCACATTAGAGTTACGTCCAAAATGAAAGCGTTTAATGTTCATATTCAGTGTACAGTGTTAGTGACTAATGTTCGTGTTATTGCTATGATTTTTTTGAAATGCATGTTCGAACAAAATGTAGCTATAACATAAGTGCATAATAAACAAAAAATAATAGAAAAATCGTATTTAATTCAGGGGACTGTACGTTGGAAGGGTATTAGACACAAGACATAACGTATCAGAAGCCAATCTTAAAAAAATACTCGTTATACGTGGTATTATGTTAGAAAGTTATCAGAAGCTAAAATCTAAAGTCTGTTCATTCTAAAAAAAAAAACATATTAAAATTAGTTTTTTCTGTTTAATTTCTCTTTTTACATTTTCTTAAATGTTTGACTTGCTGAATGAAATTAATTTAGCTTTGTTTGTGATACGAAGTTCAAACTAAGAAAATAAATCTTCTTCTACAACTATGCAACAATTAATACTTTTTCAATTTTCATTGAAAATCTTCATTGTAGCATATCACTTTTCTTCCAAAAAAAACTTTATTGTTAAAATATATTTTTATAATCTTTATAATTTGATTCACTCTTTCTAACTCTGCTTAAAGTTGATTAAAAAATATTTCATAATTTAGGCGATTTTTTTAATGTTTCCAGTTCTCCATAAAAAGGTTTTCATAAAGTCTATTGGTTTTACATATTTTATTTCCCCACCGATATCCTAAAGGCAATTCTAAAATCTTATGTTTCACGGCTGAAAAATCTGCCATCGATCCAAGTTTCATAGCTGTGACTTTGAGGGTTTCTAAGACGTTCCGGATATCTAATAAAATGGTAGAAATGTTAATGTATGACACATAACACACTCATCATTGGATCGTGTCACTGGTAATTAATGTTATAATTATTTCTGACAGATTAGCAACTGAATTTTTTTTTTTCATTGTTTTTACATTTTTTATAAATTCAGCTTCTTGTATACTATGCAACATATTGTCGACTACATTATTTTACATATTCTATTGTCAACCCCCCAAATAAGAAAGCTGAGGTGGATTAATCAAGTTTACATTGATTTTGTAAAGGCGCATGCTCCGTACGACGACGCCATGTTGCTAGTTTAGAAATATGGTGACAGATTTATAATCAGCGACCCCAAAAACACCCTCTTATACCTAATTTGTCATTAATCTATTGATTATTTGAGAAATTCGTCCACCATATTGGATTCGCCATCTTGAAAGTCTGACTTCAGATTCGTGATCAGCGACCTCGAAAACCTCCATATCAAACTTTGCATAAATCTATTTATTTTTACAAATCTTGATTTGTGACTGATTTTTTTTGCTGTTAGAAAAAAATGAGACCCGTTATCTCAACTCTGATGGTGAATTCGGATTCAGCGAGTCAAAATACCAAAGAGTAAGTTGGTCTGGCCAGAAATATACGTTTTTTATTTATTTTTTTCAATGTTTGTGAAAAAGTCATATTTTTTGCGACGTTTTGGTAAGGACCGCCATTTTGAGATTATGTTTGATAATTTCTGCAAAACACCAAATGGCATCAAATATTACAGTTCGAAATAAAAATTTTGATTCTACCCGGAAAAGTATTTTTTTTTTGTAAATATAAAATGGGCAGATGGGGTGGCTGATTTGAAAAAGGATACCCCACCTGTAAAAAATTATTTTCAGCTCTAAAAATAACTGAGAAAGGAGGAGAGGGAATTCTCACGAACTCACCCTGTACATAGCCAAATCCTTAATCACAGGACTAAAGTGCGTTCATAGATTTGAAGTTGGCTACCAAAAAAATATCCTATAATTCTATTATGTTGTCAAAATATTGTCCTAGATGATATTTTATAATATGTATTTATATGTAATACATATAAATACATTTATATGTATTTATATGTACCTAGCTACTTTTGAAACCATTTCATTATTGCAGTTGTACTATATCTGGACTCTTTTAACTTAACTTTAAACTTTTTTAAAATTTACTTGTCTGCAGTGGCGGTGCGTGATATTTCAGTTAGCCATATCTTGAAAACGACGCATGGGACCCACTTCACTTTTTAGGTGATGACTATACACCTCTTACAGAAAGGATTTATAGTGAAAAAACCGTCAGCAAAGTTTGCGAAAAAATTTTCAAAAACACTGGAGCACTCCCTGGGTTCTCAGTAACGCTCTGTGGAATATTTGCAGTATATTTTTTTTCATAATCTAGAAACAAATTAAAGGAGACGTTTTTCTATTTGTTACAAAATATTTTTGTTTCAAAAAGTTATGGCCATTTTAATTTTGGGAAACAAAATGTTCCTATAAAATTAAAATTAAAATGGCCATAACTTTTTTGAAAAAAAAAATATTTTGCAACAAATCGAAAAACGTCTGCTTATATTTGTTTCTAGATTATGAAAAAAAAATATACTGCAAATATTCCACAGAACGTTACTGAGAACCCAGGGAGTGCTCCAAGTTTTTTGAAATTTTTTGAAGTTTTTGAAGTTTTTTCACAAACTTTGTTGACGTTTTTTTCACTATAAATTCTTTCTGTAAGAGGTGTATAGTCATCACCTAAAAAGTGAAGTGGGTCCCATGCGTCATTTTCAAGATATGGCTAACTGAAATATCACGCACCGCCACTGCTTGTCTGAATAGATATGAAATATGAAGTTTAATGTCCACACCAACAGAACATAAGAAACAGAAGATCAAAAGCATCTCTTTAGCGTTCCCTTAAACTAAGTTTACTGCTCCTAATATTTTCTTATTAATACTGGTGTGTTACAATTGCGTCTCAGTATTTTCAAAGCGTACTTATAAGCTCAATTTAAAACAAAGGTTATTATATTTATTAAATCCCATCATATGTGTAATATTTCATCTCTATAAGGGAATGGAGATGAAATAAGAACATAATATGTACTCTCGAGTCCCTCTTAAGGTACCTTCGCTTAATTCACATTTCCTCTTATGTCACTACGTTTCTCCCTATTATGTCACGAAACTCTCCCTCTTAAGTCGCCGCCTGTAAAAGTTTTAGAACTACGTTTGGAAACTGGATTCTCGCATGAATATGTACAATTTTTATTGAAAAAAATGATTGTGTAATACATTAAATATAGACACCTAACCTTTAAAATAGGTTAGGTGTCTTTTAAAATATTTACTTTTAAAATATTCACTCAAGAGGAAAATTGAACTTTGTCACGCACGACTGGGTATACTTACGTTGATTTTTTTCGTTCAGCTGGCTCATTTTTCATTATAACAAGTGCTGTGGTACATCTCTAAAAATGTCTTTTTGCAACTAAAAACACGAAAAAGTTGAGGTTATGATTGCTTTTAAACGTGACTTAAGAGAGAATAAACTTAAGCGAGACTTAAGCGAGATGATGCACGGATTTGGTGACTTAAGAGGGAATCGAGTGTATATATAGTTAACAGGGATATGTTATTATCTCATGATATTATCATGAAATTAAATTAATATAAAGAAGCTTTTCCGACCAGCTTTTCCAATTTTTTTCATCTGTTCCGATTTACTTTACAGTTTATACAGAGTGCTCAACATATAGGGTAAAACTTGAGTTTTTTTAACAAGTATGCTGGTATTCTTCAGAAAGGCCTAACAAGTAACACTGCCCAAGTTGTATTCGCCGATTTTTTTACAACTTTCCAAAAACTTTCATTACATATGTAGAAGTCGCTTTAAACCATTTTTAGTGGCCTGTTTTGATTTTTATTCATAACCTTGTAACTCAAAAACTTGGGGTATTCAACCATGTACAACCAAAAAATGTTGCCGTTTTTCGGGTCTGCAAAATTTTTACGTTTTTGGGATCGGCGAATCTGAATTCGGGGTCCGTTTGACTCAATTAGGCGAGACCTAATCAAGGTCATTTCAAGGTTAACCGTGTGAAAAACAGTTCTCAACATAGTAAACCACCACATCTATACGTTTTCGAGGTCGCTGATTACGAATTCGAGGTCAGATTCACGTATTTCAAGATGGCGGATCCAAGATGACATACACCGACACCAAAATCTCGTTGTGATTTTGAAAATTCACTCTTTCAGCACAAAGATGATGTTTTAGCCCCACTTTTCTGTCTTTTCCATTTAATATCAGATTTAAGAAATTCAAAATTATGAAAATGTGAAAAAATTAAAAAAAAATGTACAAAAATATGGAAATAATAAAAAAAAAACAAAGATTGCAGCTAGAACTCTTTACGTCTTCATCGTTAGCTATGGATTGTGCCAAGAAAGAGGGAATTTCCAAAACATGATCAATATCTTCGAAGATATATGTGTCAATGTCAACTATTTTGAATCCACCATTTTGATTTACGTGAATCTGACCTTGGATTCATAATCGGCGACCTCGAAAACGAATAGATGTGGTGATTTACTATGTGAACTGTTTTTCACACGTTTAACCTTGATATGACTTTGACCGAGACCTGATTGGGTCAAACGGACACCGAATTCAGATTCAGCGACTCCAAAAACGGAATGGTGATGGTGTGATGGTCTTATTTCTTAAATTGCTGCTCAAGACCTTACAGACCCGAAAGACGTCAACATTTTTAGGTTGTATATAGCCGAATATCCCAAGTCTTTGAGTTACAAGGTTATGATAAAAATCAAAACGGGCAGCTAAAAATGGTTTAAAGTAACTTCTATATATGTAATGAGGGTTTTTGGAAAGTTTTCGGAAAATTGGCGATTACCACTTGGATAGTGTTACTTGTAAGAAGCAGAATACATACATATAAAAGGGTACTACTCTAATTTTATTTGCGATATGTAAAACCATTTGTTTTCTTTCTTAATAATTATAGTACAGTTAAAAAAAATAGTATAGTATAGTATAGTACAGTTATTATCTATTATCTTTATAGGGGGTAGTAAAAAAAGATCTGTATAAAATAATTATATATTTTAACTTTATAAGGGCATGACTATAAATAATGACACAAGTGACACATAAATAACATTAAAAATTAAATAAGTCTCCAATACTGATATGTATGTAACAACATAATAAAATATACTGGTAAAAACAATGATGGACATTAAACAGTGTGTTCAATTTTGGTGTTGCATGCATTGTTCTTTCGGTTGTTGCAGACATCATGAAACTCAAAAAAATCTCGTAAATGTTTTTTGTACAAATATTTTAAATATATAAATCAAAATATTTGTTGTGAAGAAATATACATATAATATAAAATAAGGTTTCTGCTAGGGAGGACAGTTTTTGGACACCCTATTTAGGATGAAGTTGCTTACTTGTATATTTATTTATAGGAATAGTACTTAAAATTGATGATTTGAATAAGATCAGAAGAATATCCAACGTAAATTTAATAATTAGATTATTAATAATTATATATAATAAAAATTAGAGCCAGGATTCCGGCGGATCGCAACAGAGTCGGACTCAGGTAGGTCATTATTGGGTGCTTTCCATTTATCGACACAATTCGACACGAGTCGACTTGTGTCTCCGAAAGTGCTTTCCATTTGATTTGTGTCGCCATGAGTCGACGACACAAGACACCTCAAACAGACCCGCTGAGTCACCTCAAACACTAGCTGAGTTCGCGCTGAGTTTGAGTGTAAAAGAAGTGAAAATCTAAACGAACGCGGCAAAGTAGAATATATAGTGGAGAGTTAATGCGAAATCTAATTGAAGAAAATGAAGGTAGGTGACAAATGTAATTATTTGCAGTAACTACTTTCAACAACTTTTGCACGAAACTACTAGTCTAGCGAGCGTAAAATAAAAGTAATATTACTTTTTAATACAAAAATTAATATTACTTTTTAACTAGCCTTTAACATATATCTATTAATGTACCTTGTTTCGTCTCTAGTTAGACAATTACAGTTTTCTAGCAACTGATTTGGTGTTACTTAAGGAATTTGACCTTTAACCCGACGAAATATTCGAGATGCGAGTATCACTTGCCAAAAACAGGTATTTGAAACAGGTATGCCCTTGGAACAGGAACACATCTTATTCGCTATTAGTATGGTGAAATGCCCCCTTTTTTTATTTTCTTCGCATGATGAAAGTGTTTCTTAGGGCTAATTATGAAAGGTAGACCGATTTTAGGTCCAAAAAATTTTCCTCCCTTCCCTAGGGTATGGAAAAAACCCCGTTTTTTACGTTTTATTGTTTTTTTCTCGGTTTTCAACTGTCGAAAAAATCTGAAAAAAATTCATGGGTACAGAAAATATGATTAATTTTATGTAACATTTTTTTTCAAGCTCATTCAAGGTCATTATGACCTCTAAAAAAATAATTCAAACTTTAAAAATCCCATATCTTTTAACCAAAAAAAAGCTTCAAGCTCAGATTTTTAATGTGTCATATTTTTAACTGTTTTTTACTACCTCAAATTTTTTCAGATTTTTTTGAGTGGTGGGTCATGCCCCAAAAAGTGCGAAAAATCTTATTTTTGTCCATGAAACGACTTAAAATCATCATTTTATAGTGTCCTCATTTTTTTCTTGCACTAAAAGGACTCAAATGACTTCAAACGATTAAAAAAATATGTTCACTAAAAAATAGTAAGAAAAAAATCCACTTATCGAAACTAGTAGTTTTTATATTTTTTAATTGTTTGAAGTCATTTGAGTCCTTTTAGTGCAAGAAAAAATCAGGACACTATAAAATGATGATTTTAAGCCGTTTTAAGTCGTTTCACGGACAAAAAATTGATTTCTCGCACTTTTGGGCATGACCCACCACCAAATTTGAGGTAGTAAAAAACAGTTAAAAATATGACATTTTAAAAATCTGAGCCTGAAGCTTTTTTTGGTTAAAAGGTATGGGATTTTTAAAGTTTGAATAATTTTTTCAGAGGTCATAATGACCTTGAATGAGCTTGAAAAGCCATTTCACCATACTTATGGGGGGATACCCTTTAACGCCGTAGGAATACATTTATGCTTGAACTCGTAGTAGCTTAGTAATAAAAGAGTCCGACTCTGTTGCGACTCGCCGGAATCCTGGGTCTAACAATAACAATACGCATAGCAACACAATGAGACACACCGTACTGACTGATTTCTAATAAAATTGTAAAATTTTCAGTGGAACAACATAATAATATACAGTGCGCGCCTAAAGTATGGAATAAATTCAGTAAATGTGAAACGAAAAATTTTTGGAAAAAATCCTCGGACAGGTCGATTTTGTTTAATAAAAACACACATTTTTGAGGGAACGTCTATTTTCAGATGTCATTTGTTTTTGAGTAATGACGTCATCAATTTATTTCTCAAATGGCAACCCCCCATTTTTTAAATTTAATTTGTGAGATCCTTTCATTGTCGATTTAACGGTATAAAAATGTTGCCACCTTACATAACAAAATTTTTGAGTAAATGACAATTGAATGTTACAAAATGGAAAATATATTTTTCACAATAAATAAACGAAAATTTCTGAAAAAACTGAACACAAATAAAACGTATAAAACAAATAAAAGTACGTTGCTAAGCAAAAAATTAATTAAGCATTAAATTGTGCGAAAAGTTAATATCACATGTTAGTATTTAAAAAAAATTCCAATTTTAATATGGCACATTTAATTGTGACACAAAGAATTGAAATTTTAATTTTCATCGGATGTAGAAATAAGACCAGAACTCAGCTTTTTTCAGAAGTTTAAATTTAGAGAAATTGGTGATGTTAAAGATCTACCAAAAATCAGGACGTCCAAAAATTACCCAAGATAAAAAGATTGACATTGTGTTAAGTATGGAAGAGAACCCTCAGAGTACCTCTACACTAGTTGCCTCAGACGACAGTTCTACGTATCCTGAGGAAAGAAAACTATCATCCCTACAAATTTCAGCTTGTGCAAGAACTCAACGGAGACGACCCCGATCGGCGACTATAATTCTGTGAAACTATGATGAATCTTTGTCAAACAAATCCAAATTTACATCAGCAAATACTTTTTTTCGATGAAGCCACGTTTTGTCTAAACGGCACAGTGAGCCGTCAAAGTTGCAGGTATTGGAGTCGGACGAATCCTCACTGGATCATCGAAGCACATACTCAACATCCGCAGTAATTTTCCCAAACGAGAATGATTCTAACATTCCAAATAACACACTCTGGTTTCAGCAAGACGGAGCACCCCCGCATTATGCGCACTCAGTTCGTGAATATTTAGACGTCATCTTTCCTCAGAGGTGGATTTGCAGACGAGAGCCGATAGAATGGCCCGAGAGATCCCCAGATCTTACACCACTTGATTATTTTTTATGGGGTTATTTAAAATGAAAAGTTTGACTGCAGAAGACCTCACAATTTAGCCGAACTACGAGATCGCATTAGAGATGAAATGGGATCCATTACCCCAGAAGTCATTCATAATGTACAAGAAGAATTTGTACACAGGCTTGCATATTGCCAAGAAGTTGATGGACGGCATTTGGAACACTTAATTTAAAATTGTATTTGCTTATTAAAGAAATGTTCGCTTATTTATTGTGAAAAGTATATTTTTCATTCTGTAACATTCAATTGTAATTTACTTAAAAAATTTTGTTATGTAAGGTGGCAACATTTTCATACCGTTAAATCGACAATGAAAGGGTCTCTCAAATTAAATTAAAAAAAATGGGGGTTGCCATTTGAAAAATAAGTTGATGACGTCATTACTCAAAAACAAATGACATCTGAAAATAGACGTTCCTTCAAAAATGTGTGGTTTTATTAAACAAAATCGACCTGTTCGAGGATTTTTTCCAAAAATGTACTGAATTTGTTCCATACTTTAGGCGCGCACAATACACATCCATAACGATTCATCTTAATGATTGACGCCTTTCAAATTTTGAGCAACCTTGCAAGTAGTCTGCGGCCTCCTCGTCTTAATCCTATTCTGAAGCGTGTTTAGGAGCCCGGTGAGGACGTCGTGGTTGGGAAGCTTCTTAGCGAACAGCAACCGCTTGACGGAATCGTCGTACGTAAGCAAAGCGACCATATTCTGCAACAAAAAGCCCTGGCAGTATTCCAACAGCTGCACCGCGTTGTACACCTTGGCGTGTATGTACATGGAGACGACGTTGTCCAGGGCCAGCATGGCGGCGCACCGACTCTCGCAGTAGCGGAGCAGGCCGTCCAGCTGGAAGAAGTTCGCCGCCGCCATCAGTTCCAGGATGTCCTCGGGGGCCGGCTCCAGCGCTTGGCATCCGCCCTGGTAGAGGAACTGCATGACGATCTGAAGCATATCGATTAAAAAAAGCTTAATAGGATAATAGCAAGATTCCACTTCTCAGTGTCGTGTTCTCCTTTGAAGTTAGGAAAGCACAGATTTCCTTGCCTCTAAGGGCCGGTTCTACAAACCAAGTATATACCTGGAATAAGCTATCCTTGGTATAATTCTAAACGCGTGCGTTCTACAATCACGGAATAGCCTTATTATCAGTATAAAGTGCAGGATATCTTATACCTCCGAATTCGGCCGGATAAACTTGGAATAACGTTATTCTCGCTTTTTATTGGTTACAAACTATTTAGTGTAAATGTAAATGGGTCATACCATGTCAAATCAACCACTTTAAAACCCGATCCCTGTCGATTTGGCTGAAAGTTTTTTATCTGTTTCTACCCTATCAAAAACGGTTCTTAGAATGTTTTCAAATTTTTTTACCCAACCCAAAACAGATGAATTTTAAAAAAAACGGCTCTTTTTTTTCAAATAACCATAACTTTTCCAATAATTAACCTATCGGGACTTTTTTTTAATTTTTGTTTTTAAATGTACTTACTTTTCAGAAAAAAATGCAAAAAAGTTTCAGAATTTAAATTATATGAATTTTTTCAGTTTTTTTTAAAGCGTTATTTTTTCAAAGTCCGACGTTTTTGTTTTTTTCTTTTCTTTTTTTCCAAAAAAAAAAACTGATTTATTCTGAAAATAATCACGCAAATCCCAGAGTGGGCCGAATTTTTTTCTATTTTTTTCTTATTTGAAAAAAAAATGGGAATTTTTTTAAATTTTCAGCTCCTTTACTGTCAAAACCTTGTTTTCTTCTATTTTTCTTTGGTGTTTCAATAATGCTATTCAACATGACTATGTTTAACATGGAGATAAAACACGTCAAGTGAGCACCCCCAAGAACCACTAGGTCCTTGATTTTTATAAAATATATATCAAATGAATGCCTATAACAATACTAAACATAGCCCCAAAGGATTTTGCAAAATTTCAATTCTTATTTTTTATTACTTTTAATGAAAAAAATTAATTACTCACTCTTTTCAACGAAATGTTATGAACATTTTATGAGAGATTTTTAGAAGTTTATATTTTCAAATGAAATAAACAATATTCGTAAATTTATTTATTTACCTATTTATTTATAATAGTTAAATAAACAATTGAATGTTTAATAATGTTCTCATGTTTCGATTCTTTCGAATCTAAACGCAAAATGTTCCTCATACCTTGAATTATAAGAATCCGCGAAAAAATTTCACTCCCCGACTCATTCTGTAACTCAGCATCAATTTTCTTCGATGCAAGTTTACTCTACGCTCGAGCGCCTGAGCACGTCTTTTTAGTTATTCGGGTGATAAGTGTAACTTTTTCTCTTCGGAATACGTCTTATAAGCTATATTATCTGAATTTACGGGATTAAAATTGTGAAACTGTCGGGTATTCTTCACAGTTTTAGCATCTGCAAAACGTTGCGCCAATCGACTTTCATTCGAATCGTGATCCGACTGCGAACAGAAGCTGAAACTAATTTTTTTTGAAAAAAAACTGCTCGCCCATTCGTATAATGTTCTCGCGTTCGTTATGTATTTGTCGTTGACACGTTGCAAACTCGCTTGATACGCGTGTCTTTTTACACATCCACCCACACCGTCGCCTTTTCTCCAAAATCACTACGTCGTATGTAGTGATTTTTTAAATACACATAACGAACGCGAGAAGTCAGGGCACAAGATTCATAAACTTACTATTGTCAATTCATTTCTTGTCAGGGAATGTTCCCCACTTTTTCTAAGGCTCTAGTACTTTTCTAATACCATTTCTTTTTGGGACTTTTGATGATAACCTCGCGCAAAATATAACTCATTTTCTTTATTTCGCGTTTCAGTGTTTATTGGAAGTATTTGTTGTTGTATTTATTGAATGACTTTATATTTATAATATGGATTCAACAAAGGCGTTTGACCGCTGTTATAATCCTTTTGGGATTGAAAATAATTTCAAAACAACTGGTTTACGTCGAATGAGTGAAAATATAAAAACAATGTTAGAACTAAGCGATAATTACTTACTTTGGACTGCATGTCGGAAGAGAGCTCAAATGTTGATCAATCCAAAAACGAATAACAGTGATAATAATTTTAGTAACAATGATAATAATTTGAGTGACAATGATGAGAGTGTCCTTGTGTTCGAAATTTCTCCAATTCTTCAGAATAATTTACAGAATATGTAAAATATTTAAACGCCAACGAAAATAAAAGAAATTACTTTTGAAATTAGCATTACAGAAAAATTAGTCGTTTATCGCGTTGATCAAAAATCCTTATCAAAAGTCCTTAAATTAAATTATAAATTAAGCATAAAATACCCTGAAATTATTTAATTAGAATTATTTTATTATGGAAATAAAGTTTTGACAGTAAAGGAGTTGGAAATTTAAAAAAATCCCATTTTTTTTCAATTAAGAAAATAGAAAAAAAGTCGGCCCACTCTGGGATTGGCGTGATTATTTTCAGAATAATTCAGAATAAAAATTGTTTTTTTTTTTTTTTGGAAAAAAGAAAGGAAAAAACAAAAACGTCGGACTTAAAACCAAAATACAAGACGCTTAAAAATACCGTTTATACTTTCATTATATAGAGTTTTATAGAGTCAAGCCCTGCGTTGTAGCACAAATTTCCGAACTTTACTGATCACGAATGTGATGTCAAAATTGAATTTTGATATAATAGCAGTTCCCAAAAAGCTGTCAAATTCCCTAGAAATGTAAAAAGTCGTTATCTAGTACATAGCATCAAGTTTTCAGGAACGCTGACCACGAACCTGATGTCAAAATTGAACTTTGACAAAATGCCAGCTCTCAACAAACTGTCAAAATTCATGAATAATGTAGAAAGTTGGCATTTAATGCATACTATTAAGCTTTCGGGGGACTCCGACCACGAACCTGATGTTGAAATTTAATTTTGATGAAATGACAAGATTTTACCAAGACATTAAAGTATCCATCATTCAAGGAATGTCCATTGTTTTTTACTGTAGCGCTTTTGTACTGTACTCGATCTGCATATCCAGTTTTGACAGATTTGACAGATTCGGATTAATCAGATTTAATACGTGAACAGACTTATGATGGAATAGATTTTTCCAGCTGAAAAACATGGTTTTTAGAACAATTTTTTTGGTAGCTCTATATAACTTGATACTAACACGTGTCAAATTTATTTCTTTTATTATTTTTTTTTGCTATTCCAGTATTTTTGATAGCTTGTTGACACATGCCATTGTGTTAAAAGTCACTTTTGACATCAAATTCGTGATCAGTGGCCCAAACAAAATATCAACTTTTACCTTTCTTATAAATTTTAAAAGCTCGTTTAAATTCAATTTTGGCATCATATTCGTGATCAGCGTCCCTAAACTTTTGACAGCTGTCATTATGTCAAAGTTCAATTTGAACATCAAATTCGTGATCAATGATGCAAAAAAAAACCTTAATAAACATATAAAAAAATCATACAATTCTTTTGAAAATTGCACCACTCATGGGGATAGAGCGAACTAGAGAAAAACTGAAATGTCAACAAATTTTTCTATTATGAAATTCGATTTTAGCACGTCGAAATATTTTTTTTTATTTTGTAGACCTGTTATCTCTATAATATAAACTTCATGTTATTACTTTTATATTTATTATTATATCAAATTACAATTTGTCACATAAGAGCCTGACTGGCATGAATACTTCCAAACAGATTGTGAATGTTTACATCAGTTTTTTTTTTCGTACCTAGACCATCGTTTTATTTTTTTTTAATTTTTCTAAGCAGTTCAGTATAGTCATAATAGACATTATTATGCAGACACTATATACACATACAGTCAAATCACAGGCCAACAAAGAAAGTAAGAATGTAAAAACCTCAGAGCAAACTAAAAACATTTCCTTTGCCTTAAAATAACCCCCAAATAACATAACATAGGAAAATAAATCGATGTAGAGGAAAACCAAATATCACGAATTAGTTACTTCTTGTTGACCTTTAGAAAGAATTGGGACAGGTATTATTAGCAATGCGACGAGTCGATAAAGTTTTTCATCAATTAATTACGATGCCGAGATCGACAAAGACCTGGGCAAGGACTAAAAACTTTATTGAGCTGCATCGGGAATCACTATTTCCACATTCAATGTTGCCACATTATTCTAGATGTCTCAAGACTCGGAGTACAGATTTAAAACATACTTCTATACATATGTATATTTTTCTTGCCAAAATTCTCTGCTTTAGTATTTCCCTACTTTAGCAACCCATAAGCTATAAAAACATACTTCACATGAATTGCCTCCATTATTCACTTCAGAATTCACTTTAGGATTACGGCCTCTGATCTCCAATGGTACAAAAATCCTGATCCAAAAGTAAATAAATTCATAACTGATATTTGTTACAACTTTGTTACAACATACTGCATATTCACATCCACGTAGTGGAGAGTAAATACAGTACTTTATTGGCTAAATAGGCTTAAAATGTTCTGAAACATCG
Source organism: Aromia moschata (assembly GCA_029963805.1). NCBI lineage: Eukaryota > Metazoa > Arthropoda > Insecta > Coleoptera > Cerambycidae > Aromia > Aromia moschata. Next base: position 159,322 of record JAPWTK010000693.1, read on the forward strand.
AAATTTTTGTGTAAGCAAAAAAAAATTATGTCTATTGGTCTGTCTGTTAATCTTTGTTTGTATACACGATAGTTCGAGAAACCGTTAATATAGCAACTTAGTGGGGTCCTCTAGGGGTCCTCTAGTTTCTCGGGTCGAAAAAATCGATTTCATAAATCACATCTACAAAATGTGTAGAAAATATGTGCCAAAGGATTTTTCGATATTCGAAGTGGTTAACAAGTTACGGCCCTGGAATGGAGCAGGTATACGGAGCGCGCGCAACGCTGCTCCGCAAAGCCGAGCGACGCTGACCATTATATTGATATCCCATTATATTGAATCGCGAAAAGGGAAGACGGAGCAGCTCTGCGTGACTTCCAAGAAGAAGAGGAAGGCCTACTGTATGGTCCAGGCATAGCATATTGACGGTGAGATGAAATTTTTATTATACTTTGAAACGCGTTTTTCTCGAAACACTATTTTTCAAAACGATGACCACAATATTTCAGAAACTACTGCACCGATCTTGTTCAAATTTATACAACATCTTTAATATGTTATATGATATGTTAATATGATTATCATGATTGCTTCGATAGTTTTTTTTTTCTACGAGCGAGAAACTTAAGAAAAAATGAGTAAAAAATAGAATTTAATTTTTCAAAAGTGTATAAAAAAATTAATTTTTGTAATTTAGAATTCATTCTAGTTCAATCGCTAGTCTTAAATATGAAGATTAAAATGCCGTTTGGTTTTTTGATTTCAGATAAGCAAAACAGCCGCGATCTTGGTCACCGTCAAGCACCTCCTTCATTTGATGTCTTCCTGTCGGCCACTATAACTTTGATTCTATTACATATTTTGTCTTCAAAAAATTTGTAAAGCTCATTTAAATGTTAATAAAGGTTATGTAAAAACAATGAGATTTATTATTTAGATGGTTTGCCCGTAAAAAATTATTGAAAAAGCCGTAAAAAAACAACCGAGAAACTAGAGGACCCCTTAATTTGGAACACATATGTATGTACTAAGATGATGTCTCGAGTTGGTTTGGAGATTTAGAGCTTAATGATTATTTAAGAGGTTGGGGAATAAATGGGGGGTAATACACTTTGTTCTTGTCTATAGGTACTTCGCAAACGATGTGAGATACAACATAATAGAGTGCAAATTTAAAGGTTTTTGGCTTAATACGTAGAGACGTTGGAGGGTCAGAAAAGTGTAGTAATTTTTTAGAACCTTTTTCAGTGTTATTTTCAAATTTTTTGAACACAACTTTACATGAACTCTTTTCCTTGAAATAACGACAGAAGCATGTTTTTTCAACGCCAGGAGACATTTTGCAACGTCCTGTACATTTAAACGGTTTACAGATTACGAGGAAAATCCTCCTGAAATATTCAGTGTGCATATATACACATAATGACACCTCAATTTCATTTTCAAACAAAGTTTTTCTGCAGCTTCTTGATAATATAAATCTAGACTTTTCGACATTATATTATCTAATTTAGAGAAAAACCGGCCCTTTTTTGAAATACCCTAATGGATATACTGTAAGAGTGCATTAAGCTAAAGTAACACTGCTGGCAACGTTATTTCTAATTATCTTAGATATTAGTGTTGTTTTACGATAACTTGGACATCTCCTTAGTTTTCCAATTGTCGTTTTAAACGTTAATTTACTCTTTCTGTTATATTTTTTATAGTTATAAAAAATTATAGTTTATTTAAACGAAGCATTTCCAAGTCCATGGATCGGGGAAGGGGTCAAGTCAAGTTTCCTCCTAGGTCGCCTGACCTAACCCCCATGGATTTCTTTTTCTGGGGTTATTTAAAACATAGTGGGTATGTAAATAAACCTACTAGTATATATGACTAAAAAATAGAATAAGATACGAAATTCAAAAAATACTCGCTGAAATGACAGGTAACATGGTCGAAGAATTTGAATCGTGGCTTCGTCACTGTCAAAAAGTCAACTGGGCACAATTTGAACATTTATTAAAGACCATATTAGGATAGGTAGGTTTAATTGTGTTATTTTTATTTTTAGAGCTCTGTTTTCAATAAATAGTTGAAATGAAAATATTTAAGAATGCGCTTTATATTATTTATTTTCAATTTCTGGAATTCCGGATAACTATTGAGAGTGTGTTATGTCCAATAGCCGAGCAAATAACTGCAGAACCTCTCATGTCCGAGTGATTTTTTTATAAACTTTCCTTTGTTTTTTATCGAAATTTAACTTGTAAACGGTCGCCATTTTAACATTTATTGATAGAATCACGCCAAAATTTAGGAGCATACTGCGTGAAATAAGAGCTTTCACATGATGTATCACAAGTCATATGTTGTCATTAAAAAAAAAAACGATGACGTCATATTTTTGATAGCCATCAATAAAAAAAAACAAAAGTACGTCAAAATTTCGGGAAACGAAAAATTTAATTAACGTGTCTGAGCGTTTCTCTAAAAAAATATCCTTTAATTTTCATCGAATTTATGCGCGACTTTACGCACTCACTGTCTCTGTATGTATTTTTCCAAATACATGTTAATGGAACCAATCATATTTCGACTGTCCGATAAAGTCGGCACCTACCAACTATCCTTCCCAAAAGCACTCTGACGGAGAAACCGCCAAGCGCATATGAAGCAAGTAAGAAATTCTCCTGTTCTCCTGTAAGAAAGTCTCCGATTTTTTCCTGTGGGGCTACCTCAAGGAAAAGGTTTTTAAGCATCGTCCTCACAATTTGGAAGAACTGAAGATCCGTATTAGAGAGGAAATTAACGCCATTCCGATCGATATGTGCCAGAATGCAGCTGAAAACTTCAGAAATCGCCTACATCAGTGCATCGCTTCTGAAGGACACCATCTTCTTGGTGTGATCTTTAAAACTTAAGTGAAAAAATGGGGTGTAGTACTGACTCGAGCAGAATAAACCACTTTTTCATAATTTGTCCCAATTTTTTTTAATAGCTCTTCTAAACTGCACTGTTTGTTTTGCCGCACCTTGTATTTTATCCTTGACTTAACCGTACTATTTGGTAAAAATAGTACTATGTTGCTACATAATTTATGTAAACATATTAATATTTTGCATTCGTTAACTGACTACGGTCCTGTTACACTCCGCGCGCGCACGAACTCTACTCATCAGTACGGCATTTTTCACAGTTGTATCCTAACCAGGAGAACATGCTGTGGCAATACATTAGTGTCACCCTCTAGTACATGTTAATGGACTAAAATAATGTACTGAAAATTTGCACTACCACAATAATGTTAATTTCCTCCCAACTTTCGTGGACACGTATTCGTAGAAGGAATATTTAAATTTAATTTAAAAAAAGTTCATATTTCAGAATATCATTCGTTAAAAACCCAATTAACGTTAAGTAAATACCATTTCAAGTCACAAAGAAGGAATGTTGTTGCAACGGGCACATTAACCTTGTACTCCTAAGAATTCAGTATTGGAGTACGTCTCCACTAAGTTGTAAGTACGAGGCGCGTTCATAAAGTAAGGGCCGTTTGGTCACAGAAAAAAATGTACTCATAAGAAACAAATTGTATTGTCATATTTAGTTAGGTACAATCTTACTTTACTTCTCTACATAATCGCCGTTCACTTCTAAGCATTTTTCGTACCGCCGCACCAGCTTCTTTAACCCCTCTGCATAGAAGCTTGCCGCCTGAGAGTTGAACCAGTTGATAGGGGCGTTTTTGAGTCCCTCTTCGGTTTCAAAACGTTATCCACCGAGCCACTGTTTAAAATGCAAGGAGAGGAAGTAGTCGCTAGGTGCAAGGTCGGGACTGTACGGTGGGTGGTCAAAAAGTTCCCAACGAAAATCCTGAATTTTCTCATTGGTTTTGGCAGCAGTGTGAGGACGCGCGTTATCGTGGAGGAGGATTATGTCAGATGACAGTTTCCCGCGGCGTTTGTTTTGGATCGCACGTCTCAATTTTTTGAGCGTTTCGTAGTACACGTCAGCTGTAATTGTTGTCCCACGTTCCAAGAAATCAACCAAAAGAACACCGTCTTTGTCCCAAAAAACTGTAGCCATCAATTTTCGACTTGTGTACTGAGTTTGCTTAAACTTTTTCGGTTTTGGTGAAGATGAGTGTCGCCACTGCATCGATTGCAGTTTTGTTTCTGGGTTGGCGTAGGATACCCACGTCTCGTCCCCAGTAACAATGTGAGAAAACAAATCATCTCCATCTTGTTGATAACGGGCCAAAAACTTTCGTCCACTAGACATTCTTTGCTCTTTGTGGTAGTCGGTGAGCATTTTTGGTACCCACCTTGCACACAATTTGCGGTATGCGAGGTTTTCTGTGACAATATTGTTAACAGTAGTGCGTCCAAGTTGAGGAAATTTGTTAGCCAGGCCACTAATCGTCAATCGACGATCAGATCGCAGTGTTTGGTCCACTTGCGAAACGATTTCATCGGTCTGGATACTGGGCCTGCCACTCCGCTCTTCGTCATGGACATTTGTTCGGCCATTTTTAAAATCACGGCACCATTGTCTAACCTTTCCTTCACTCATAATTGTAGCTCCGTAAACCAGGCATAACTCCCGATGAATTTCAGCAGCCGACGATCCTTTTGCACATAAGAAACGAATCACAGAACGCACTTCACAGTTGGCGGGATCAACGATTTTCGCGGCCATTGTTCTTTGCATTCACGGACAACAATACGACTTCAGAATCAAAACAAATGACGCTGTAGCTTCGCAATGAGTCAGTAGATGGCGCTGCAGTAGTAAAACTGTGCTTCGAAGCGCCAATATTTATATATAAGCGTTTGCTTATATATAAATATTGGCCCTTAGTTTATGAACGCGCCTCGTATTATAAAGCGCAGAAATTAAGGGATATAAAATCCCAAAATTGTAGGTGGTCTTCAAGTGAGTGTAACTGTTGGAAAAATGGTCGTAGGGAAAAGAAAAAAAACAAAATCGAAGCTCCAAGCTTCTAGTTTTTAGATCTTGAGGATTGGTGTTTTTAGCGTTATCGTCAGCAGTTTCTAAGTAATCATAAGTAAACCATCGAAAACAAATTTTTCAAATTTTTGCTTGTCTTTTAAAAGGTAAATAATTTTCAATATGTTCATCATAAAGTTTTTTTTTATGCTTTAATTCTCTTTAATTTGATATGTTATTGAGCCCCGTACGATGATTTTTCGCTTAGATATCGCCGATCAAAGCAAAAATGTCATTGTCGACTTTATCATATAATCAATTACTCGGGAAATAGTGAACGTATAGAAAATTCAAGTAGGTAGGGTTTTGAAAACTACAAAGTACCCTTCATGAGTAGTAGTGATTGTTGTTTTCAAAAAAAAAAGGTAAAAAATTGCATCATTAGGGGTATTTGCATAGCTTGGCATAACTTTGCGAATAATGGATAGACTAAGGATATTGACTGCAGATTTTCAACCTTAATGTACCCAAAGGAAACCCTGAGAGTTTCAATGCGCTGCGGTTTTTCTTTCATAGTGTTCGGAATGATTGAAATTGTCGTTTGTGGTAAAAATCACTGTAAGAATCGAAGAATCGATTATGAGGTCTGTGGTTTTGGGATTGTGAGCTTTAAATGTAGGCTTAAAATTTTTAGATTTGGTATTTGTCAGCTTGAGTTCGTATATATTGAAGGTTTCTGAGCATGAAATTTCTGAACTGCAATCAACTGTTTGACGTCTAAGGGATCCTTAGTAGATTTTCGCATATTAAGAAACTGAGAAACTTAGAAATTTCAACATGTGATATCTCAACGAAAAAAAAAAAAGATATTTAAACAAACTCAACGGCATTCGAAAGAGGGAGCCTTGTACTTTTAAATTATATGTATTTTTTTTTTAAAGAATAGATGGCATTACTACATAACCTCAAATACTACGAAAAACAGTGTTTTTGCACTTTTAGGATAGGGTATCTCAAAAACCTGACGTGATCGAGCAATTCTGCGGCCAGATTCGAATTCAGCGCATCAAAATCCTTCGGAAATGCATATTAGTGTGTCTGCTTCTTGACCCTTGTTGACCTGTGTTATCAAAGTCAACAATGACATTTTTACTTTGAACGGCGAAAAATCATCGTACAGGGATCAAGAAATGTCAAATCAAAGCGAATCCAATTATCAAAAAGAACTTTATGGTGAACATATTGAAAAGTAATTATTGAAGTCCGTGGACCTGTTAAAAGATGATTTTCTTATGATTACTCAAAAATTGCTGACGCTAAAAAAATTTAAACTCAAGATACAAAACCTAGAAACCTAGGGCTTCAATTTCCTTTTTCCTTTTTTCATTTTCCCTACGACCATTTTTCCCCAAGTTACAGCTCTTTGAAAGTCATCTAAAAATTTGGGAATTTTTTTATATCCCTTAATTTCTGCGCCTAGTGTAATTAATTAATGTGTAATTTTAATATCCAGGCTATGGCAGGTAACAGTATCAATTTATTAACTTTCCCTTACAGTCGTTTCGGGGGAAAGATTTTCGTGACACAACTAGGTCTGAGAAAATGAAATCAACTGAAAGGTAACAATAAATCATCCTTGATAATCTCATAGGAGAAATTACCAAGAACTGGAGTTATTTAACATCATTTTCATTACCGTCACTAGGCCTTAAATAAATTAAGGCCCTTGTCGTTAATAATAAATTATGATTATGTATACAACAAAGGGAAGTTTACAGGGAACCGAAGCAGTATATAATCATTCTGAACACGATTAAGTTTATTATGGGCTTACTTGAAAAGGGTTGCTAGTTTTCAAGTAGACCCCAGCTAGTAACAAAAAATTATATTGAGTTCGCTCTACTCATGAGTTCATTATAAATCAGAATGTGCATGAAATAAAAGTTTTTAGAAATGGCGTGAAAAACTTTATAAAGAAATGTGGAATGATAAGATAATCCGAAGCTGAAAAAGAAAATTGCATACAATCTAATTAAAATTACACAATATCACAATTATGCAAATTGTGGCCGCTACACCGATGGTTAGAAGTGGATATTTCTTCAAAAGTCCGCTGCAACTCTAAAACTATCTGAAAAAATCATGAAAAGCTCTTGCATAAATTATATAATTATGGAATTCAAGGTAAAAGTCTTGAATGGATCAAATATTCTTTGCTTATTCGCGAGCAATTTACTAGCATCTCTACTATTTCAAATAATACGAAACTAGTTGTTAATTCTTCATGTACTGAAATTAATGTCGGAGTGCCACAGGGATCCATTCTAGCCCATGCACTGTTTTTGCTCTACATCAATACTAGAAAATATGTCAACAGGTATTCACTTCACATTATATGCTGACGACACTTCGATGGTAATACCCAATAAATCAAGCAGAAATGTAATGGTGTTCTTAATAAGTAGACCATTTGGTTTAATCAAAGTTCATTATTTCTTAATACTGATAGTGAAAAAAATATTAAAAATGTTATGTAGAAAAAATGTTAGTTAAGTATATTGGATACGTTTTGTTGCATTCTTCTCTTGACCATATACATGTACTCATATTTTATTGTGTACATACTTAAAATTAGATAATATTAAGGGCTACGACTATTTTTATACGGTCAAAAAAAGTATCCAAGGTTTGCGAAAACTGCATCTTTCTATGTCTTGTAATAAACGAGATACCTTAGAAAAACAAACAAACGTCGAAATGACACACCCTGTACATACTGACAAAACAAATTAGGTATGCAAATGCTTGTGCTTGTTACGTGTCAAATTATAAAATGAAAATGAAAACAGGGAAAATGCACTCCAATATAAATTTCTATGAAGTGTTAATTTGAAAAATATAAAATATAAGCTCTATGGTATGTTACCTTAGCAGCAGGGCAGATGTGCAATTGTCTGATTAAATCCAAAAAAAAGGTAGTACAATTTGTCTTTAATCATAGCTTCCTAAATATCTTTCCCTGTAACATCTGTAGGGATGGTAATTAAATATTTAATAACTGTTGTTTTAAGGCATTAAATGTTTCGTTAAAAAGGACGTTAATTACTTCGGAGTTTCTTGGTATGTTTATTCAGTTCGTCTTTCTGACATTTATTCCTAAAGTCACAGACGTCTCTAATATATTTCCCCTGTTTCAAATGTCTTGCCCGATTGTATTCTGTGAACGATTATACTTCATTTTGCTCTTAACTTTCTCATCACAATTATTGCAAAATACGATCCCATTTTCAAGTTTCCAAATTAAAAGTTGAAAAAAGAAACTGAAAGAAAAGTTGAAAGTCACTTGTGGTCGAATTAGAACAAGACATATGTCAGAAGTTTATAGACTAACAAATTATTATATGTAGATCAACTTTACAACTATACCGGATGATCTACCACGATGGACCTATATCAATACATACGAGGTGTGTAAATTAAGGAATGAGGCTGATTTTTTTTTTAAATTTTCTATTCGAATAAAATTACAATTCAATATTGTCTCATTAAAAATTGGGAAGCGACACAGCGCTGGAGATGGTTCTTCCATTCGTCACAGCAGTGCTGGAACTCATATACTGGAATAGCCTTCAGCTGGTCGGTTACAGCCGTTTGAATGTTTTCTATGGCCTCAAAATGACGCCCCTTGAGGCGATTTTTCAATCTCGAGAGAAAAAAGTCACACGGACTCAAGTCAGGCAAATAAGGAGGCTGAGGAGCCACAAATGGCTGTGTGACAAGGCGCATTGGCGTGATGCAACATCCAGTTGTTCTTGATGTTTGGTCTCACACGCATGACCTTTTTTCGAAGTTTGTCAAGAACCTCTCTGTAAAAGTATTGATTTACTGTTTGACCTGGGGGCACAAACTCTTTATGGACAATTGCCTGGCTATCACAAAAGCAAATCAACATGCATTTGATCTTCGACTTCTCAATCTTGCTTTTTTGGGTCTTAGAGAGCTTGGAAGTGTGCCATTCCATGCTTTGGCGCTTGGTTTCCGGGTCGTACTCATACACCCAAGGCTCATGACCAGTAATGACACGTTCCATAAAATGGGGATCATTTTCAATCGATTCCAAAAGGTCAAGACACCTTTCTCTCCTAATATCCTTTGGTTCCTGCGGAAGATTTTTAGGAACCATTTTTGCGCAGATTTTCCTCATCCCCAATTCGTTAGTCAAAATCTGATGAACAGTCGTGTGATTCAAATTTAACTCTTCCACGATCATTCTTGTCGTCAACCGATCAACAATCGAAAGCACAAGATCCCGTATTGCCTTAAACCACCGAAAAACCTGGGCTCTTGAAAAAACACTCTGTAAGCTTGTTGAAGTTTTGCAAAAGTATCTGTTGCGCTGTGTTCAAGTCTGAAGTAAAACCTGATAACAAAATTGCTATCAGGTTGCTCAAAATTAATGTCACTTTTAAGACGCACTAGAAAAAAACTGTTTTTTAAAACAGTCACGAAAAACAAACAAATGACTAACAACTTCAAACTTGTACTGAAGGTGCATTACATGTCAACTTACCGCCCTTCCAAGTCCCCGTCAAAACCTCGTACATCAAAAACTATGTATAATAACTAAAATATTTTGACAGATCTGGGACTTCCACTTATACCGGAAGTAGTCGTCAACTTGCCTATTTTAAATGGAGCACCCTGGATATTATTATATTGAATTCTACGGGGTATTCTAAATACATATATTCTGCATAATACCCTATACTTACATCTAACAGATTTTGAAACTATTCTATTCAAAAATGACAGATGGGAACCTTAAGAGAATTGGTATATTTTATAAATCATCATTCACTTTCGGTAAATTCATAAGTTATATTTTATTGCAGTAAAACACGCACATCTGCAACTAATTTTTATACTGGGTGCTTACAAAAGAAAAATTAAATTTCAGTTGTAATTTCGTTGTATTTTTGACATCGTAAACGCATTTTATCCCTTTCTGGCAGCTATTTATTCAATTTAGAGAAACACGTTGCAAAATAAAATGTGAAATTTTCTTAAGGTCCTCAACTATCATTTTTTATAAAAAGTTTAGAAAACTATTGGATATAATGTATTTACGGAATACATTTATAACACCCCGCATAATTCAAAAATTCAATGATATACAAAGTGTTTTATTTAAAATAAGCAAGTTGACATCTACTTTTAGCAGAAGTAGACTTCTGACATAAGCGGAAGTCTCAAAGCTGTCAAAATCTTTTAGTTAACTAAAACTATATTCTGAAATTTCTGAAAAAATAAGTTAACCCTGATTTTTTTTCGTAGTTCTAGAAATGACGGAGAAAGAAAATGAGATTTCCCACGAATGCACTCTGTACATATTAACTATTATATTAAAGTTAAATTATATAAAGTGAACATATTAAATTGTATGTTGAAGATTTTAATTGAATTATTTAAGATTTTAGTTAGCACCCCAAGATGAAAATCTATATACTGAAATATACTCTCGGACAGTATTCATGACTCACTTATAGGCAAGGAAAAAATTATTACCCTTTTTATACTGGATGCTTGGAAACACAAATTGATTACAACTCAAAAAAGACAGATGTTTTTCCATTAACAAACATTATAAACTATTAATATTGTGAAAGCATACTAAAATGAAAGTAGGTATTCAACATTTTTTACTTCCTGAGGATGCCAACTTAGTTGGCGAAACGTGCGTCGAGAAAAGTATAGTCGGTGTTTCGTGGAAAACGTCCAGTTTTTTGTTTCTACGCCGAAGGTTCGAGTACCCACTCCAAGACTCTTTATTAAGCTAATTTTAGTAGTAAATAATTATTATTTCAGAAAGAATCTCACGAATTTAATATACAACATGTAAAAATGTAAAAATAAAACGTGTGTAAGGCGTGGATTTTTAATATTTTTAAAATATGAATATATTAGATAATTTTCCTTACGTATTATACAAATACAACTAATCACGTTTTAAACTTACGAAGCTGGAATAATATTAATTACACGTACAACAAAAATAAGTAATCATCCCAACAGTTTAGTTTGTGTTCTCTGCCTCTTATTTACCTATCGGCTTTTCGGCAGGTACAAATGTATTTTACGATGAAATTCACGTTTTGTTTTGCTGAGAGCAAAGAAAGTTAGTAAGGGGTGAGTTTAATCAAGACTCTGCTTACCTTACAGAAAGTTTTCCAGGTGTTGCATACTGCGGTTCGTTAACCTCAAAGGGTTTGCGGTCGATAGAACTTCAAAAAATGGACTTTCGGTTTAGCGTATTTATTTCTATCCCCAACAAAGTACTAATACTAAGTTAGTGGTACACTGTACTAATTCTAGTACTACCTTGCTGAGAAGAAGAAGAAGAATACCTACTTTAATTTTAATATACATTCACAATATTAACAGTTTATAAGATGGTAGGTTTGTTAATAGAAAGAAATCTGTCTTTTTTGAACTGTAATGAATTTGTGCTGAATAATCAAGTATAAAAAGAGTAATAATTTTTTCGAATACTGTCCGATAACACAGCTACAGAAAAAAATCATGATCCTGGATATTGACCTTAGAATCCCCATGCATTTTTAGACACTGAATTCGAGTCCAACCTCAAAAAAGTCAATACACCCTCAAAATTTTGAGATAGGGGTAAGTAATGAAAATTTGAAAAATACCCTCTTCAACCCCTGTTATACTCGATTTTCACCTCTGGGGTACATTTTATGCTTTTGGCATGTTGAAATTTTAAATCAGCAACCTCGAAACCCTCCAGAAATATATTCTTGTATAACAATAATTAACTATTGTTAGAAATAACAAAAATTGCGTATTTTGTCAAATTTTCATTTCTTACCCCTATCTCAAAATTTTGAAGGTGTATTGACTTTTTTGAGGTTGGATTCAAATTCAGCGTCGAAAAAAACATGGGGATACTAAGATCAATATCCAGGATCATGATTTTTTTGTGTAGCGTGTAATACATTTCAGTGTACAAATTTTCACCCTGGGATGTTAACTGAAATCTTAAACAATTCAGTTAAAGTCTTTAACATAAAATTTAAAATATACAAGGTGGATTCATGGGAAATCTCATTTCATTTCTCCGTTAATTCTAGAACTACGAAAATAAATTCAGGGGTAATTTATTTTTTTCAGAAACTTCAGAATATAGTGGTATTTAACTAAAATATTTTGACAGATTTGGGACCGCTTATGCCAGAAGTAGATGTCATCTTGCTTATTTTAAGTAAAGCACTCTGTATATTATTGAATTGTACGGGGTATTCTAAATATATTTCGTGAATTATATCTAACACTAAACTTTTTTTATAAAAAATGACAGTTGAGGACTTTAAGAAAATTGTAGATATTTTAAACTTGATCATTCATTTTGTCACGTGTTTCTGTAAATTGAATAAATAACTACAGAAAATATTGAAATGCGTTTAAGATCTCAAAAATACGACGAAATTACAATTAAAATTTCACTTTCTTTGTGAGAGTATGAAAATTATGTTATGTCTTTGTGAGCACCCAGTATGTTGCAGGCGTACGTACTTTACTAAAATAAAATATAATCTATGAATTTACCGAAATATTTTGGAAAGTGAATGATTATTTATTAAATATACCAATTATCTTAAGGTATCTGCCATTTTTTGAATCGAATATTGTAAATATTCAATCCAATACAATAATATCCAGGGTGTTCCTTTTAAAATAGGCAAGTTGACGTCTACTTCCGGTATAAGTGGAAGTCCCCAGATCTGTCAAAATATTTTAGTTAAATAAAAAAATTCTATTTTACTTTACCGTCAAATTTTCAGTATTTTATTGTACATAGTTTTTGTTATATGTATTAATACAGGCCCACCGTGTTTAGAGTTTTTATTTCTAACGGGGCAGGGTAGTATCTATTAGTACTAGTAGTACTAATTGCTGAGTCAGAAGTGGGAGTACTTGGAGATTCAATGGTTTATATCCAAGGGCGTAGCCAGGGGTCAAGTAAAAACCGAAATACTCGGGGGAATGCGGTTGCCCTTGGCTGTAGTGACCTTTTTTTTTTTGGCTTTTTTGTTTTATTTGCAGCGATCGCTTCGGGCTTTTGGTTGCCGTTGCCTCTACTGACCTTTTTTTTTGGATTTTTTTTTCATCTGCATTGAGCGCCCCCCCCCCCCCCCAAAGATAACTACTGGCTACACCCTTGTTTATATCGAACCATTCGCCATTTATTCAGAAGTAGTAGTAGTCGATTAGGCGCTACTAAACGGTTTCTTTGGTCACTACATTGTCAGAATGAGAATAATTTCCGTTCACTGGCATTCGTCATCAGAAGTAACAGATGCGGATTTCGACCTTATTAGGTATCATCAGTGTCATATATCTGACGTGCGAACAACAATAAACCAGAGTCTCGGTGTATTTCATTGTCAAAAGAATCAAACGGTGATCTATGTCCGATAGGTCTGACAAGGTCAGCAACCACTAGATGTCGTGTCCGACAAATGATTAATAACTCGTGGTGATTGATAATTAAGTGATACGAGGTTCTCATCGTATTGTGGTCCATCGCCGAAATAGAACAATACTAACATTTTATGTTTACCTGAAAAATATGATATCTGATGTCGTTAATTTGTACTGTCGGCAGTCCTCCCTCGCACAGTTTCGAACTTAACATGGCCCGCAGCCTCGAACTCGCCGTAACTAACACTATCTTGTGGGCGTAAAATAAACGCCCCTCTACTCGAAAAGTCACATCACTTAACTCCGGATTGTTCACATATTTCGGATCTATCCTGGATCCGGTACTCGTAGTAGGCAAGCAGTCTTTGATCGGTTTTATTGGCTCCCCATCCGAAGCACGTAGAGAAAATGTCCGCCAACAGCAACGTTGTTCCCTCTTTCTGTGAATTAAAAAGAAGCTGTGATAATCATTTAACTTAATTTAAAAATAATTTGTATCGGTTGGACAAATTTATGTTTTATAGGGTTTATGTATATTTTTGTATATTTATGTATGTTTATATATTTATATCTCTTAAAGTATATTAGATATAAAGAAAACTGATACAACACTCACGGACTCTTTTTTTTTGTGAAACTTACAATCGTTAAAACAGGTCATGACTGTGTCCTGGAGTGGGTACTGGAACCTTCGGCGTAGAAACAAAAAAACCGGACGTTTTCCACGCAACACCTAACTGTTATTCTTTTCTTGACGCGCGTTTCGCCAACTAAGTTGGCATCTTCAGGAGAATATTCTAACCTACAGACTTGCTCTATTTATACTTGATTTGCCGCCACGGTTCACTGAACCGTAACTTCCAACTTTGTTTATCAGAGCGAACAGTGCGCTGTTGGGTATCAGTCCATTGTCCTCGTTGGTTATTTTTTTAAAAATTTTGAATTGTCATTATCTCTACAAAAAGTCGTGGAATTGTACTCTCGTGGAATTGTCTCTTAAATGTATGCTTTCTTATTAACGTATCTATTAAATGGACTGAGTAGCCGTTGTTCTTGGCTATATCATTAATTAAACTTTTCTCATGTTCAAACCTCTCTTTACTGAGGGGGAAACGGTGAATTAGAGAATTAAAATTTGCCATTTTATGTTGAAAAGGGTGGTGTGAATCATTTGGGATATATTAAGAGTCGCGGTTTCTTTCCTATATATATTCATGACCATCGCGATGAGATTTGGTGCTACAGGGTGCAAAGTTCTCAGACTTTGGTCTTTTTTAAAATGTCCGATATTTCTGACACTTTTTTTCGTAGAATCCATTGGTCTATAATTTTGGCCATAATCCTATATTTTGTTAAGCATTTTTTTGTTTCCCTTAATATGGAATAAATATTGTTGATGAAAATATGTGGGGGAAGAGGATAAATAAATGTTAAGGGTCAAGGTGGTCCATGAGGACAAGTTTATCAACGAGAATAAAGGGGTAATGAGTTTTAGAGGACAATTATGACAAAAGAAGGTGAAAGTACAAGGAGGATGAAGCACTGAATGACAAGAAGGTGACTTGGTGCAACAGGACAAGTAGTTAATGAGAGAAAGGATGAGAATTGGAAGTTAAGAAGATCAACGAGGACGAGGATCTCGTGAATAAACAAGGGTAAGGAGGTTAATGAGGTGAAAAAGAACAACAAAGACAAGGAAGGTAAGGTGAGCAAAGAGGACAAAGAAAGGTTAAAATGATAAGAATATTAAGGAGAACAAAAGGAGATCAATGAGGACAAGGACAGTAAAAGGCATAGGATGACAGAAAGAAGACAAAAAGAGAACAAGTGGAGGGCAAATAGATTACAGAAGAAGGACAAAAGGAAAATAGAAAGAACACAAAAGGAGGGCAAAGGGAAGACAACAGGAAGACAAAGTGAGGATAAATGGAGGACAAAAGAAGATTAAGGAGGGACAAGGACAGTAAAAAGGAGGACGAGAACGAAGAACTTAATTTTTCAAAGGAAGGATATTATTTGAAAATAACATCCAAAGTTTATGAAACTTGTTAATCTAAAAATAAAAAAAATAAAAAAATTGTCAAACTTTTTATGTAAATGATAAAAAGTATAAAACGCAACAATGCAAACAAAAAATATTGTAGGTATTTTAATTTACGTCGTTATACCACTTGTGCAATTTTTTTTAATTATACTCTTTATTACTTCCACATCCACTTTGCATAGTATCCTAATAACATAATATCACACTTTTAAGACCAATATTGTTATAACTATATTGTGCTAACCGTGTTTAGATAACAACGGATAACAGTTTAACTGCACTAAATATTCGGTGAAGTTTTTGTTTTTGATACTGTATTACAACTGTTTGTAATACTATTGTATTACAAAATTCTTTTACAAATTAACAAATTAAAATTTAAAATTGCAAAATTCTTTTTTTTCTGCTCATTTATGATATATTTATATCTATAATATTATATATTTTTTAAGGAAATGTGGAAAGCAAAAACATGGCTGAAGAAACTACAGATGTCCCTTAAAAAAACTTTGTATTACAGCTAAAAAGTGTCAATAGAATCCGGCCTATGTTTCTTCATACTTACCACAATAAATAAAATATTGGACATTTTAAAAAAGACAAAAATTTGAGGATCCCCGTGTAACACCAAATCTGATAGCGATAACCATGATATATTTTGTTTCACAATATAATTGTCCAAGACTGCTGTATAGGATTTTTTATATCTCTTACCCTTTCCGAAATTAATAATAAAAACACTGAAAATAGTCCATTATCATTAATTACCATTTTAAATGGTCAGTGAGATGTTTTAATAATGCCTTAAAACCCGAAGACCGTAATAAAATTTAATAATTCTGTAGGTATATATTAAACTCACTTTGCTATATCGAAATATATTGAAGAGCAGGGGAAGACACTCCTGGACGAACTGAGAACTGTAATCATCCGGGCAGACTTGCAAGAAGTCCTGCAACAGCTGGTCGATCACGCAGTCCAGCCTTGCTTCGTGAGCTGCTCCCAAGGAATGCATCCAACAATGCAACGTCCACGGAACACCCAGCGTCCTAATTTCTACGGTTATGTCTAGTGATTGTTCTCGGCACTGTGGTACATTGCCTCTTGCAAGGCCTTTATCTGAGTCTTGCTGAACTGCGGGGTATTCGAGGGGCTGGAGCTATTCGGAGCA
Organism: Aromia moschata; assembly: GCA_029963805.1. Taxonomy (NCBI): domain Eukaryota; kingdom Metazoa; phylum Arthropoda; class Insecta; order Coleoptera; family Cerambycidae; genus Aromia; species Aromia moschata. Next base: position 175,953 of record JAPWTK010000693.1, read on the forward strand.
CCTGTGAGAAAATATAAACATATTAATCGAGTGATGATACAGGCTCACAACAGAAAATAAACTCTAAAATATAAGTTCGTTCTGAACCCGAATTAGTTCCAAAACTGCTCAGTAACCCGTCAGGGTTTCGTCTAGGAACAAAGGTCCATCACAAAAGATTCAGTCTTGATTGTAAGTAACTCTTGAAGCATTACCAGATCTGGGAAAGATACTTTAAAAAAGTAACTAAGATACTTTTTAAAGATACTCAAGAAAAATTATCTAATTTACTTAAGTATCTAGGTACTTTCTTCAAAGAATATATAAAGACACAAAATACTCCATAAAGTATCTAAGATACTTTGGATTAATTTATGATACTTTTAATTCTAGCAAGAACATTTGAAATAAGCCATTTAGAAATATAAGAAGTAACTAAGACACTTTTTAAAAAAAGATACAAGATAATTTCAAAGTATCTAAGATCTAGTTACTTCTCTTTTGAGAAAAAAATATCTAAGATACAATATCTTATGTTAGATATAAAAGTATCTACTACAATATCTAATAACTTTGAAAAGTATTTTTTTAAAAGACTTTTTATCAGCTCTGGGCATGACTAGCATCATGCTGAAATCTTCTAAAATAATCATTAAAACGTGATTTTAACCGTTTAACACAAGACCACCAGAAATTTAGTACTAATGGGTTATCCCCTAGGATCGGAGAATCCCTGGTAAAACCTGTTATCACACAGTGAGCTTTCACGCATGATCAGTACAATGCTGGGAAAATACTAAGATGGGAATACTAATCCCCAAGTATTGCGACCTGCAGAAGTCCGATCCGATACTAAAATTTCTGTGGTGTGGCACCCATGAATTTCCTCTCAGAAATTGTAGACTTCTAAGTAGTTCATCACCACGGCCATTATCACTTTTACGTGCTCGATATCCTGTTGAAAAAAAATACGTGTTCTCTATGTAATTTGACCCGCGTATAACTCATGCCATCACTGCTCCAGTACTAATGAGTTTTTCCATACGATCGAAGAATCCCTAGGAAAACTCGCTATTCCATAGTCAGTTTCCATCAGTATAATTCTGGGAGAATACATATTGCTGTGGTACCCATGGATTTTCCTTTAGGAACTGCCGATCTCTATGAATCTTATCAGCATCAGCCGAGTTCATATAGAGATAGAAAACTATTTCACAAAGTTCTTTGGCCAAGAACAAAATATGAAAGTTGATTTGGTTGTTCCGATAATGTATATGTATTAACGAACAAACTGAACTCAAATACTTATAGTAAGGAAGATTGAAAACTGTTTGTAGATACATCCAAGCAGAGATGTATTACAGCACAACTCTAGGGGAAGACCCATTGGTGCCGAATCACTAGTGTCACCGGATTCATGTTAGGTGATCATATTTTATCATCAAAATTTTCAGCATAATACTAGTCAAGTCCAGCCAAGACTTTTTGTTCCTAGGGGAAAACCTGAGGATGATGGAGCAATTCTGACACCGGATTTGGTTTGCTATAATGGAATGGACGGATACTAAAATGAAATTTGTCGGAGATCATTTTTGTGTGCCTGTGTAATTAATATTAATTTTATTTGCAATGTTTCTTTATCAGATACTACTTTATACGACCATAACGTAGATCGATTTCCACATTTCTACAATAATTGATTTGAAAGTGATGTAAAAATAATTTGCAATACACATATTAAAGGACAAACAAGAATTTGATTAGCATGCCTTATATATTATTTTGATTGTTGGCTGACATTGTTATTAATATACATTCTCTATACACGGTGGAGACTTTAACTGGAATATATTCGCTAGCGGGGTGGTGAATGATTTTTCAAAAAAAATTCCCGAGACACTTCAACTTTTAAATGTATTTACCTACATTTTGCAAGTAATATGAAAAAAATATAGCCCTTCAGGGGTGGCTGAAGGGCTATATTTTTCATATTACTTGCAAATTACTTTACTATTACTTGCATATTACCACCCTCGACATGATTTTTTTCAAATGCAACCCTATGGCTTGTGACCCCTCATTGTAAATCTGGTGGAAAGAGGAATCCAACGCACTGATCAAATTTTAATTTTTAGTATGTTTGTAGGGTTGCATACAATTAAAACAATTTAAAAATTAAATTTATTTTCAACGTAACAATTGTTCAAAATGTGCACCATTCACTTGCTGGCAGCATCCCAGTCTGTGATAGGTTTCGTCCCTTACATTATGCAACATTTGCGGTGTTATTTTTCCGATTTCCTCTCTTATCCTTTCCTGCAGATCTGCTATGTTGTTGGGTTTCTGAATGTAAACCCTACTTTTAAGATGTCCCCACAAAAAGAAATCCAGTGGTGTAAGATCTGGAGATCTTGCTAGCCACTCAATATTACCTCGCCTCCCAATCCACCTACCGGGAAAAATTCTGTCCAGATACTGACGAAGAATGGCAGCATAGTGTGGTGGGGCCCTATCTTGCTGAAACCATAACCTCTCGTCGGTCAAGTTAGGGTTTAAGGGGTTTGAAATAAATGACATAGCACTGGCATTAGTTCGTGCTGGAGTAAACGCAAGTATCTTGCTCCATTAAGAGTGTCATCAAAGAAAAATGGTCCTACAATTCTATCTTGTATTATTCCGGCCCACACATTAGTTTTCTGTGGGCGCTGAGTATGAAGTTCCCTCATCCAATGGGGGTTCTCTTCAGCCCAGTAACGACAATTTTGGCGATTTACGTGCCCATTTAATGTAAAAGTAGCCTCGTCAGAGAAAACTATCCACTCTAAAGATAACTGGTTTTGATCAATACAAGTCATCAATAAATCGCAAAATTCCACTCGTCGATCTGGATCATCTTCAAGTAGCTCTTGAACAGCTTGCATTTTATATGGGCGTTTTTTCTCATATTTAAGTATTTTTAAAACTGTTTTGTGATTAATATTACTATCACGGGCCAGTTGACGGGCTGGAGTGATTGGATTTTCTTCTAGAGCAAGCAACAAATTCAACTTCGTGTCGTCATCAACAACAGCCTGCCTCTTACCCGGTACTTTCCTGACATGACCCATCTCTCGATATTGTGCCTCAATTTTACTAATGGTACCTTGATTTAGTGGTGGCAAGTCATGATGCGTTTCTCGAAACAAGCGAACAACTTCGCATTGAGTTCGCGCCCTATCACCATATCCAATCATCATCAAAATTTCGATTTTTAGTGATTCAGTTAAATAAGACATTTTCACCAATTTGAAATAACACTTCGTTTCAAACTCTGAATACAGCATACAAACTAAATTACTCTTTGCGGCCGTGTAAAAACACTAGCAAAAAATAACAAATATCAGTTGTGGCAAAAAATTGCTTGGAATTTTTGTGGGGACATATGAAAAGTAAGGTTTACATTCCAAAACTAAACAACACACATTTTGAGTACGAAATTGTTGCGTTAAAAATAAATTAAACTATAAAATTACGTTTTAATTGTATGCAACCCTACAAACATACTAAAAATTAAAATTTGATCAGTGCATTGGATTCCTCTTTCCGCCAGCTTTACAATGAGGGGTCACAAGCCATAGGGTTGCATTTGAAAAAATCATGTCGAGGGTGGTTTCAGCCACCCCTGAAGGGCTATATTTTTCATATTACTTGCAAAATGTAGGTAAATACATTTAAAAGTTGACGTGACGTGTCTCGGGAATTTTTTGAAAAATCATTCACCACCCTGCTAGCGAATATATTCCAGTTAAAGTCTCCACCGTGTATATTTAGGTGACTAGTGTGTAAGAAATTTTATGCGTAGTGCCTAATAAGGTGAGTAATAAGATAATAAAAAAGTCGAGAAAAATTTATATACTTGAAGTTTATATCTTAGAGTTTTTATTGGTGAATTTATTATTGACATTTTGCCGGTTACCCTTTTCCGGCCTCAGTATTTCATGTTAAAGCTGTAAAACGATGAATAAGAGGTTATAAAGACATGGATTATTAGGTACACATATACCCTTGTAGGCAGCATAGCATTTGCCTAGGGCGACAAAATCTGGGGGTGCCAAAAATGTAAATTTATTAAAAGTTAATTATTAATATAAAAATTAAATTTGTAAAATAATTGATCAAATTGCATCGGAAAACTCCAGAAAAGCTCAATTGTAAGGTTTGTTTAGTTTTATTTTTATTACAATGTGTTTTGAAATGTGTGTTCCCAATTAAAACAACTTTAAATCTTTGTTCGTTTTATTTTTTAAGGAGAGGCCTTACAATTGCACCTCTCCTTAAGCGGGGCTTTCCCGCTTTTCGGTTTCAAAAAATCGTTTTACTGAAATCGATGCGTTATATATTCAAATTTATTGTCCTGAAATTTTAAAGTGATCCGTATATTAGATTTCGAGTTACAGCCGGATTAGTGACGACGGTTACGGCGCTTGAAAAGAGTCGCGCACGGAAAATGGAGGTGGACAGTGTAAAGGGAGTGTTTCAACTATCCGAAGAAAAGCATAATGTAAAATATGCTCAGTATATTGGCGACGGGGACAATAAGACCTCCAAGCCGACTTTGGATTTGGACCCGTACAACAACGATCCGAAAGTAATGAAAAAGGAACATGTCGGTCACGTGGAGAAAAACGCATGGGAACCAGGCTCCGTAATGCAAAGAAAACAAACAAGGGACTCGGGGGAAGAGGTACAGGAACACTGACCATCAAGGTAATAGGCGAATTGACAACTTATTAACGGCTTGTTACTTATTATCCGTATTCGGCGAAATACGGATTCAGTGGAAAAAATGCGTGACGCTATCTGACGTGAAGCCAAAATGAGGTCTACAAGGTAGAGGAGGGTGTCCTGTACGGACCCCGAATTGATGACGAACTGTAAGTAAAAAAAAATTTCATAATTATGTTAAAAAAAAACCGTAAAAAAAAAAACTTCAAACGCATTTTTTCTCAAAACAACGTTTTTGAAACTGGAATGAGATTTTTCTCTGACACGAATTAACCGATTTTAATGATTTTTCTTTTAAAATGTTCACAAATGATGCCATTAGCGATCAACATAGGATTTTTTTGATATTGCAAAAATTCGATTTTTAATAACAATTTAAAGGTAGAAATTTAAGGTGAAAATCGAACTTTTTTGTTTCAAAGTTGCACCAAATCGCGTAAAATTTGAATTTAAAAAAACCCCTTTGATAAACACTAACAACAACCCTATATTTTATAAAAATGTTTCATTTTTTGATTTCAGATGAATAGCGTCGTAGAAAAATCTCATTACCATGAGACATGTCCGCCTGAAGTAGCTGCATTGGAACAAGGATCGACGGCCGCCATTTTGGTTTAAAAAATAAATAAAAAAACTAAATGTAACCTACATACCTGTATCTTTTTAATTAAAAAAAAACTGTCTCAATCCGTTATATACTTTCCTCAAAAAAAAAAATTCCCAAAAAAAACCTTTTTTTTCCAGCGAAAAAGCGGGAAAGCCCCCTTAAAGTTTCCTCCTTATTTCTTCTTTGCCTAGGATGCATTTTACCCTCGGTACATGACATATTTAAGTATGTCAGCGTTGAGTATTATGTACTCGTATATTGAGTATTGTTAGTAGTACTTATATCATAACGTTTTTCGTTTATCGCAGTTATATCAGCATATTCAGCCACCTAGAAATCCATTGTCCACTAGTATATCGGAAAAAAATTTAAGGTTTCGAAAAAAGAAAACAGTTTTGATTTTTGAGAAAAAAGAAAACAATTGAAAACATGTGGTGAGAAATATATTTCAGAAGGGATATAAATTGTTTTTCCTTTTTATAAAAGGTCATATGAGCTGTAAAAGTATACAGTGTCCTTTATAAATTTGTCATATGAGAATAATTTTTAACGAATTTTTAAAAAATTTTTGGGCTAACTTGTGCTTTAAAATTGATAAAAAAATCACCTACTCAAACTAGGGCACGTGACTTTCGGTGACAGTGAAGATGGGATTTCAAAAAGTTTTACAGAGAAATTATAGGTATATTTCCAAACTTTATATATTTAATATATATGCCAAATCCGAATGCTCTATTACAACGTCTGTTTTTTGCCACTTTTGTTACAAAACTATTCAAAAAATTAAGCATTAAGCAAAAACCAAATATTCTAATGGGGAGTTCAGATTTGGCATACTTATGTAAAATATAGAAATAAAGAACTTTTGAAGCAAAAGTTTTTGAAAACGCAGCAAATAGATTTATTTTGAGGAATTTCTTTACAAAAATGTCTAATTTGTATGTCAAATGTCAAAAATGTATAAGTACCGGAAATCATGTACCCCATTCGAGTAGGTCATTTTCATTATTTTTAAAGCACACGTTGCGGTATGACGTTCGGATAATCAATGTTTGTTAGGATTATGACTTCGAGCGCCCATGTTCGGATTAGCGGAGGTTCGAGTTAACGCATGTTTGTATTATCGAAGTTGTTATATATATAATAGTATAGATCATAATATCACACATTTAAGAATATAACCTCATGTTCAGATTAATTAAATTTGGAAAATTTTTATTGATTTTGGTGGTATTTTTTTCAAATTCAGTTTGCGATATTTTCTTAAAAAATGTAATAACTCAACTCCACTTTGCAAGATAAGTCCTTAAGGGGGCTTTCCCCCTTTTTCGCTAAAAAAAAGGTTTTTTGGGATTTTTTTTTTCAGAAAGTATAAAACTGATTGAACATTTTTTTAATTGAAGGATAGAGCTATGGAGGTTACATTTGTTTGTTTATTTATTTCTTTAACCAAAATGGCGGCCGTCGATCCTTGTTCCATGTCTCATGTCTCATGTAAATGAGAATTTTCTACGACGCTATTCATCTGAAATCAAAAAATGAAACATTTTTAAAAAATATAGGGTTGTTTTTTAATTCAAAATTTACGCGATTTGGTGCAACTGTGAAAAAAAAGTACGATTTTAATTCACCATAAATTTCTACCTTTAAATTGTTATTAAAAATCGAATTTTTGCAATCTCAAAAAAATCCTATGTTAACACTAATGGCATCATTTGTGAACATTTTAAAAGCAAAATCATAAAAATCGGTTAATTAGTGCTCGAGAAAATTCTCATTCCAATTTCAGAAACGTTGTTTTGAGAAAAACGCGTTCAAAGTTTTTTTGTTTTTTTTTTTTATATAACTATGAGATTTTTTTAACTTACATGTCGTCAGCAATCCCGGCCCGTACAGGACACCCTCCTCTGCCTCACAGGACACCCTCCTAGACCTCATTTTGGCTTCACGTCAGATAGCGTTACGCAATTTCTCCACTGAACCCGTATTTCGCCGAATGGGCAGACCGTAATAAGTTATCAATTCGCTTATTACTTTGATGGTCAGTTGTCCTGGACCTCTTCCCCCGAGCCCCTTGTTTGTTTTCTTCGCATTACGGAGCCTGGTTCCCATGCGTTTTTCTCCACGTGACCGAAACATTCCTCTTTCGTTACTTTCGGATCGTTGTTGTACGGGTCCAAATCCAAAATCGCCTTGAAAAACTGTCCCCGTTACCAATATACTAAGCATATTTTACACTATGCTTTTCTTCGGATCGTTGAAACACTTCCTTTTACACTGTTCACCTCGATTTTCCCTGCGCAAGGGTCGCGCAGGGAAAATGGAGCAGAAAGTGGAAAATTCAAGCGCCGTGACTATCGTCACAAATCTGGTTGTAACTCGAAATCTAATATGCGGACCACTTTAAAATTTCAGGACAATAAATTTTAATGTATAACGCATCAATTTCCGTAAAAACAAAAAAAAAACGATTTTTTTGAAACCGAAAAGCGGGAAAGCCATCTTAATTTGGTTAAAACGGTAAAAAAGATAAACATGTCTGAGACATATGAGTTGCAGTTGCATTACATAGTTACGTGTTTCATAAAAACAGATGTAAATTGAAAAACTGACTGAAATCAAAATAATACTTCGAAAATCTTTACCTTCCGCAAGCATCTCCTCCAAGGACAGCACCTCCTTATTCAACGGCGACAAGGCTGCGCCAGCAACTTCTGCAGTGTCGCTCTGTGACCGTGCGCTGCAGCCACGGAGATGGCACAATAACATCCTCTCTGAGTCGATGCGGAGTAACACAGAGAGTCCTTGATTTGGGTGGAGAAGAACGGATTCGCGCCATGGGCGCAGAGCAAGGGAAACCATGTCGATGTTCCCGCTGCCACACGCCACCTATCGTAGAACAAATGAGGTTATGAGAAAACTCAAAGTATGGAAACTAAACATGTATGAGTCAGGGAGGGTTCTCTCTCACTTATGGTCTGTTGGGATGTCTAGAAAATTTGTCATTCTTTCCATGATAAGTTGAAATAAATCATAGTCAGCAACGAAAGTCATCGTACACCTACTTTTTGAGGGTTACTTCTCAGGGTAAATTCTAATAATGTTTACACTAAACTCCTCGTCAAAATTAGCGTAACATATTTTAGATTAGCGCCATTTACGTTCTATTCGAGTTAGAGACTTACGGTTTTTAATTTTCGATAGCCTATAGGGTTGATTTAAATGCCTGAATGTTGCTATGCTGTGAGTTAAACGATTCGCCGTCCACATCCCAAAACCAACAACCCCATGTCGAAATTTGAATTCACAAGATTTTGACGGCAACTTCAGAGACCTACAGGATCGACTAAGAAGGATGCTGTCGGGTAAAAACTCCATCCCGGCACACATTAAGACCTCCTCAATAAGTCGTGTTGATTTGGTAGCTGTCCCATTTCTTCAACCCATTTCCAGACCCCTAAGCCACCCCTTTGCAGTTACGCAGGGTTTTGTGTGGTTCTAGGACTTCTGTTGGGCGAATCCATTGATCTTAATGCTGCCTAATAAATTGGTGTGGGGTGCCACAACTCGCTTTCACCTTTTGACAACCTAAGCACCTCTCCAAGCCACACCTACTACTACCTCCCACTCACCCCCTCTGGTTTCGCCCTATAAGGCTGCGTGGGATGTCTGTTTGTCTCAAATTTATGTCATGGCATTACTTGAAGACTCTTGAAGTTGACGGGACCGACTGTGAAACTGCCGATTGAGCGCCAAATGTGAAATTCCATCTCCATCCCTCCGCACTGAAAATTTGCCGCGCTGAGAGGTTGTAAACAGGTCTTAATGCGTGGATTGACTCTTTTGAGTGGATGAAAATTCCTGAAAGAGGACTCGTTGGGTAGGCGGAGCCTTCCTTTGTACAGTGTGTGAATCGACGATCGCCAAATTCGCGAGAGATGCTTGGTACGCGCGGCAAGTGTTCACTGTGACTTGGGCTCATGAGAGCGTATTTGGGTGGCCTATATCGCAGGCGCTAATCCAGCCTAAAAAGCACATCAACATCAAAATGTATCAAAAAAGCACATCAGCTTGCATTTGATCTTCGACTTGCTCATTCTTGCTTGCTTTAGGTCTTGGTGAGCTTGAAGTGTGCCATTCCATGCTTTGGCGCTTGGTTTCCGGGTCGTACTCAAACACCTAAGTCTCATCACCAGAAATGGCACGTTCATTAAAATACTTCCAATTGCCAATTGATTTGCCAAAAAGCCAAGACACATTTCTCCCCTTGTCCTTTTGTTCCTGCGAAAGGTTTTTTGGGACCATTTTTGCGCAGGTTTTTTCTCATTCAATTCGTTAGTCAAAATCTGACGAACAGTGGTGTGATTCAAATTTAACTCTTCCCCGATCATCCTTGTCGTCAATCGACGATCTGAACGCACAAGATTCCGTATTCTATCGACATCTTCATCGGTTCTTGAAGATAAAGGCCTTTCCCTGCGTGGTTCATCTTCAATCGACTCTCTTCCTTCTAAGAATGCCTTAAACCACCGAAAAAACCTGGGCTTTCGAAAAGCCACTCTCCCCGTAAGCGTGTTGAAGTTTTGCAAAAGTATCCATTGCGCTGTGTCCATGTCTGAAGCAAAACCTGATAGCACACTGTTGCTCAAAATTAATGTCACTCATTTTTAACGCACTATAAAAATCCGATTTACGAAAACAATCACAAAGAACAAACAAATGACTAACAAGTTCAAACTTACTGTATTATGTAAGTACTGAAGGTGCATTACATGTTGACCTACCGCCTTTCCAAGTCTCGTCTCCGCAGTGTTGCTAGATCGGGCGCTACGTTGCCAGTCTCATTACTTAATTTACGCACCTCATATATGACTTTTTGCCGCGGAGTGAGCCACACGCTCGACGTGTATTACTCTACTTTTATTTAAACAATATAAGTGTGACTATTTTACAATGAAATAAAATTGAATCTTAGAACTTACAGTTACCCAATCGATAGAGATATTCAATTTGAACGCACGAAACTTCGTGATCCCATATTTCACCCTGCATATGAAAACTTTTATATAAAGGTGTTATATTCATACGCATGAGCATCTATAGTGATCGTCAGTATAACCAAGCGTATTTGATTTCAGTTCACCGTTGAGTTCATTCGCCCCTACTTATACGCAAGGATCCTTTCAAAGTCCTTTTATTAGATTTTAAATTTTATAAACCGTTTGACACAAGAATGTACATATATTGAATTAATTGAATGTACATATATTGAATTAATTAGTAATAGGTAGGCGAGTAAAGGCTCTATACAAGTTTGAGAACAATCCTCGAATCTACGTATATTTTGCTGTAAGCGAAGTTTAATTTCACTTCAACTCTTCAAGACACTTTAGATGTTTCCTCTAAAAGGAAATTAGTTTGTTGCATTCTTACAAATAAGAGTTCTAGAAGTTTCAGAAGAGATACTTTATTAAATGAATATTCACTTTATTTTGCAAATCAATTGTCAGTATTACAACTAGAGCAGAAAGAAATGAATTGTTTAGGATAAAATTTTACTGAAGTTATTAATGAATTTGAATTTGAATGACGAGTTATAAATGAATAATTTAAACAATTATCTATTTCAGTACAATATGTTCCACTGATATGGAGACACTGCAAAACTGCAGGGTTTTTTGTAAAATTTGTTTTGGTTCATTTGTTTTGTTTTAAATGAGTTGAACTGAGCAGTTAAACCAAAACGTTAAGGGTCAATTTTTTTACAAGGTACAAAAATTGTTGTTGAAATCATTTTGCGAATAATTTTTAACACTGTAAGTGGACCTGCTCCTAACTGTAACACTCCTGAAATTTAACGAAACTGTTTTTCTTTATATCAATAACGATAATAAAACATTGTTTCCACTCCAACCACTGGTGAGAGAGAGTAAATTGCAAAAATCCAGATCACAGACTCCCAGTCAGGGCTAGGCAAAGCCCTTGGTTAAAGGGTTTGAAGCCTTAATTACATTACAAGATCCATAGGCCAGGTAGTAACCCCCAAAAAATCTTAAATGGCAATAATGGTCAAATGACATATCGTTTGAGAGGTCTCTTCATTCTCTTTTCAGAGTTGTTTTATTTTTTGAATTTTAAAAAAATAAAACACCACTGAAAGGATAATGAAGAGAATTTCTAAGTGATGTGTCTTATCAACCTGTCAAGATGGTCAGTAGTAACCTCTCAAAAAAATATTAAACAGCAACAATGTAACAACGATTATGGATCACTTGGGAGGTTGAAACCAAGAAGACTAGAACTAAGGAGACAGAACTACGGCTTTTCGCTGTATAACGCGATGGGCTCGAATATGTCCGCCTCCAGAGGCGCTGTAAACAGTTGTGTACCACGGTTGCCACGGTATACAAACAGATATCTATACGTATACCGAGGTTCTGTACCAATCTGTGTGCTTTAGAGGTTAGAGTCCGTGTTAATGTCCGTGGTGCGAATACATGTGGCAGACACTCGATATTTTTCGTTAATTTTTGTTGTTATCTTTGGAATTACAAATTATCGTAATTATGATTATGAAAATGTACTCAAAGTATTTCATGTTACGTGCTTCAACGTTAACAACACAAGGTTATTCTGAAAAGGTTATTCTGACGCTTCGGAACGCTTCTTGTATCACACAATGCAACACAGCACTTTCGAACCATATTTATTTAACATTGGAATTGTATTTTTATTAAAGCCAAACGGCATGTAAGCATATTGTGACATTTGTGAAATGTCATTAGTGACAGTTGACAGTCATTAAGTTTTATAGTTTACATACTTAGTCTATTTAGTTTATACACTAGCTGCTAGTAAATAATTATATGGAATGACATATTAAATATTCTAGATGTCAAATTAATTATCTAGAACATTTAAAAACTATAAATAGTGTTGTTGTTGCTAGAATAAAGTTAGTTATGATTCGAATTTTACACAGTTAAGAGTTCGATCTCCTTAGTTCTAATCTTCTTGGTTGAAACTGTTCATTCTCTTTAATTTGGTTCAGTAGGTCTTGAGAAAATCCGTTTTAGAGATATAGGGCAAACACTTTTAAAACGCATTTTCTCAGGTCCTACTGCACCAAATTTAAAATATAAAATACTACTAGAAAGAGAATGAAGATACCATTCAAGTGATGTACATTTAACTATTGTCTCTATTTAAGATATCTTAGGGGTTACTACCCCGAACTGGTTTCCAAAATAATCCGGATAGAAACCCTTCGGAAAAACCTCACTGTGTGGATGAAAAATATTGTCCAAGGAAGATATGACCTTGAATGTTCCATAAAACCATAACGTTCAATAAAAAGTAATGTATGTAATTTTTCCAATGTTTCGTTAAAAAATTTCGTTTGAAAAGTTTTCTCTCTCTCATCCCTAAGGATGACAAAATAAAATGTTAGACCATGACATCGTGACGTCTTGTTAACTCTCATAAGAAAATGTGATATCTCTAACCTGAAGCGGAGTAAGCGTACACTTTTCATCGCTGATTAATGCACCGCCTTCCACATTAGCGCCCCTTTCCAACAGTATCCTGGCGCACTTCGCATGGCCCTTCGCCGCTGCATAGGTCAAGGCCGTCCAGTGTTGGGTTCGCCGTTGACGGCGGCAAACATGGGAGACACCGGCGAAGGAGTTTCCGTGTCAAACGATGCTCCAGCGTCCAGCAGAGCCTGTAACATTTTTAATTGTACACATTTAATTATCCATTAATTATACATTGCCACAGCCGTCTTGAGAACAAACCACGCTATAAGAAAATGGCAACGTCGCTCTGGGGTCCAGCCGGATAGTCTAAATAAACATGGCGGCGTTATATGTGTTTATGTAAGAAATTGTCTGTTTATTCGCGTTGATAGATTTTTTTAAACGTGATAATTACTTTTAAACGATTGTAAATTGAAGGGTATTATCTGTAGATAGTGTAGTGTATTGATAATTCGATATACAATCGATTTTTTTCGTGTTTTCCGTGTTTTATTTCGTTCATAAACAAATATGCCAAAACGGTGTTGCGTACCGGGATGTAAATCGAATTACGATTCTTCTATAAAAAACTGAGGGTGTAAAAAGTGTTTTTGGATTCCCCCAATGAGGACGGATTAATTCAGAAATGGCTCAAAAGCTATTCTCAAAAACGAATGGACAGCGTCAAAACATTCTGTAGTATGTGTGTTGCATTTTGATACCGATGAAGTTACCAAATTTGATAAACACCTTTTACCAGATGGGACAATCAATACGATTGCCTCTAAACCAAGATTAAATAAAGATGCATCTGAGACCCCCACCGACAGTTTACTATTTAAACTAGACTCAATTTCCAGTATTTAAAAAAATCATCCTGATCGGTTAATTTTTTCGCCCACCAATCCACGCTCGAAGTTGTGCTGTTTATTATCGTGCTATTTTGAAGAATCTAATATAGTGGCGTCTGTGAGTCGGAAAAACCCTGAAAAAAATGATCTCGATTCAGCCCGGATCGAGAGTACCTCCACCCCCCGTTTTCGAGGACGTTGAACACGATGCCGGTATCAGTATGTCTCTTTGGCATTGCGCAACCCCCCAAAACGGCCAAAAACCACCCCCTACACCATTTCCTTTTTGTAAAAAACGGCTCTTCCCCCGTTTTCGAGGATGCTGAGCATGGTGGTGGTGTTGAAGATGACTCACCAACCCCCTCCACCGATCAAAACTCACTCCCCAGAGGGGGGGGAGGATTTTTTATTTCTTTTTATATCAGCGACAAAACGTCTGTCCCCCCGTTTTCGAGGGTGCTGAACACGGTGGTGGTGTTCAAATATCCCCCGTGCGTCCCCCACCAACCCCTCCACCTGCCAAAAATCACTCCCGAAAGGGGCATTTTTTTACATATCAGCGGCAAAATGTTCCCCCCTCCCGTTTTCGAGGATGCTGAGCACGGTGGTGGTGTTGAAGATTATTTCCGACCCCCACTAACCCCGCCACCGATCAAAACTTACCCCCCCCCCCAAAAGGGGTCTTTTTTCAGCGGCAAAAAACGTTTCGAAGATGTTGAAAACGATGGTGGTGGATGATTTTTTTTTCAAATCCCTTCAATCCCCAAATCAATAAATAAATCACCCCTTTCGGGGGTGAGTTTTGGCTGGTGGAGGGGTAGGTCGCAAGGGATATTGAACACCACTACCGTGTTCGGTATCTTCGAAAACGGGGGACAGACGTTTTGTCGCTGATATAAAAGGAAATAAAAAACCACCCCCTAGGGGTGAGTTTTGACCGGTGGAGGGGTTGGTGAGGGTCATAAGTCATCTTCAACACCACCACCGTGCTCAGCATCCTCGAAAACCGATATTTACAAGGAAATTATGTAAGGGGGTGGTTTTTGACCGTTTTGGGGAGTTGCGCAACCCCAAAGAGACATTCTGACACAGGCATCGTGTTCAGCATCCTCGAAAACGGAGGCGAGGGGGAGGAGGTACTCGATCCGGGTAAATCGAGATCATTTTTTCAGGGTTCTTTCCGACTCACAGACGCCACTATATTAGAGGCTTCAAAATAGCACGATAATAAACAGCGCAACTTCGAGCGTGAGTCTAGTTTAAATAGTAAACTGTCGGTGGGGGTCTCAGATGCACTCGAAAAACAGCTGCGCGCGGAAAAACCGGGCGCAAGAACTTTTGGCAAAGAACTTTTAACTTTGGACGCTAATAACGTTTTTCCAAACGACACCGGAACGATTGCTGTGGGATTATTAGAACGCGAGATATGAGCAGTTGAAAAAAAACAGAATCCAAGATGGCGGCGGACGGGGCAATTTGGACAATGCGCAAATTCAGGGTTAAGGTCTCTACCGAAGACCCTTTCGAATGAGCAACAAAAGAGAAAAATGTATCCGAAAATTTTGGGTCACACCTAAAAATTATTCCTAAATGCACTGGACTAATATGAGTACGAAATACTCTGGAGAATACTAGATATACGGAAGATATACAGGGTGGTCAAAATAGAGGATCAAACTTGAATTTCAAATCAAATCTGTCAAATTTGTCTCTTATTAAGTTGTTTGTTTTAATTATAACCTACTAACGCTGTGCTTCCTTTTTCATCCTATTTTTAGATTTATTATATGCCTAAAATGTATAGTTTTCGAGTTACTTTTTTTAGTTAGGATCTGATAATAATCAGTGAAATAGCGGGAATATACTGTGAGTAAATGTAGTATAAATTACACATACTGTGTCATAGCTTTCTAAGAAATGAGAATATTAAATATGTTATTTGAAAAACGAACTCCAAATTAAAAGACCTTTCAAACGATGTTATGCCATAAAACTGAGTTTCTGTTCACATCTAACGTCAAGGAAATAATGGGAATATAAAATAAATTCTTGCCATCAAATATGTATGAAAATATAACAAGCCTTCTTTGTATTAAATTCCTCAGCATACTCCACTTCATATCGTACGCCGGCAACTGGAGAACAAATAAATGACTTACCGATAATGTTACATCATCGTTGTGAATTGCAGCTAACATGAGTACCGTGTGTCCTTGCGGATTAAGGGTATCCAACCTCGTGGAGGCTGGTAACAAGGGTATAGCCTGCTGAATCAGTTCTGGTCTGCCCGTCGACATCAATCGAAATGCTAGTTCGACCTGCAATAATAATATAGAGACATCCACAAAAAAACGTCAACAAAGTTGGCCAAGAAAAAAAGACGTATTTCTATTCTTAATCGAATTTCTAACCTTATTTACTTGTCAGGACTGTCACATCATATGACAGACATTGTTTATTTTACAAATTGTGACAGTCGCTTGTCAAAAGTTTGACATAACCGAAAAGCTTAGACATGACCGCTATTTCCATCTCTCGTTCATAGCCAGAGTTGATGACATTTTTTGGATGTCTCTATATTTCTTCAGTGTGCACTAAAAACTACTGTGCAATAAGTTTCTCGAGCTGCACATTCATTACTTTCATCGTGGAATTTGAAATAGGCAGATTTATAGAGGGCAAATTCTTTGCTATCAACTTAATAGATCAACAAATATCAACGAATCAAAAGTAATTTTTGTATACAAATTTGAGTGTTTTATTATACAAATTTAAAAATTGAAGTGATAAGTAAAATATAATCTACATAGTCAGTACCAAATTTTAGTTATTCTGTGTTGTAAAATATGTCAAACGTCATGTTATTACTGTTATCACTAATTTAACCTTATTCCCGACTTCAACAGTTCTGATTTCGTACTGCATTTTCTAGTAATGTATAATCCATCTGAATTCCTAAGTACCATTCAGATACTTAGGAATTCAGATGGATTATTCAGAATTTCAGTTACTGCTTCTCAGACCTTATTCACGATATTCAAGTTTTTTTCATAAATCAGTGATCACTGATGACTGATCATATGTGGCGTTCTACTTTATTTTTGAGAAAGCAGTGATGAAAAAGTAGAAAGACGGCTGGTGTCTTGTGCTGTTTGAGATAGCTTGAAGAATAATATCTTGATGCATCATGACGTCTTTGAACTGACTAAAAACTGGAGGCCGGTTTGTCACATCAACGGCCAATATTGAAAGTATCTTGCTCTTAGCAATATATTTATTGAACGTGTCCGGGAAAAAATGTTTAAAGATTTCGGACTTCGGTGTGACTCCTTAGGTCGAAATAGGAAAAAGGTCCTATGGACATATGTCCGGAAATTCTTCCAGAAGGAGCCAGAGCCTCCTGAAAGGAACGCCTTTTCAATTTTTGAAAAAGTAATCACTGTCAAAATAAGTCAAAATAACCTGAAAATTAGCTTGTAAAAATCTATCACGTACACTGTGGTTACTCTTTCGTTTTTTACAGCCTACGTAATTTTATAATTCGAGATTAAATTCCACGAGGTTTTTAAGAAAACCCTGTTTTTCTCTAAAATTCTGTGTTATATGAAAGTGACACAAGAAACATTTATAATTCAAATAGATGAGGAAATCTGAATCTTCATAAAAAATATATTCAAAAACCCCAAAGTAAAATTTTACGCCCTAAATAGGCCTCCCCTTCCACTAATGACGGTAAGGTTTCCTGATATCACCAGTTGATTCAGCACCAAAAAATTACCCTGGACGCAAATTTTAGTAAATTCGTCTCAACCAGCTACGTAATTTTTTTTCTTATTTTGACCTAAGAAATCACCTCGAAATCTTTAAACGTTTTTTCCGACACCCGGTATATCAGTTTATTTTGAAAAATGGTGCGTTTCACTACATACATACATATTTGTTTCAAATATCACATACAAACAATTGCTATCTACTGTTTTTATATCATTTGTTTATCTAATCTGACTTTTTTGGTATTTATCAAAAACTTAACTAACCTATTCATAAATATGAACCTGAAAGTCCATACGGCCAAAAATTTTGGTCATGGCCACATTGACAAGTAGAAAATTACTTCTCAAAGTAATTTTAACTTACTAATGAACGACAAATTCATTCTGTTCTATTGCATATTCTACTTACATATACAATTCATAATTTTCATACTCGCCAATTTGATCGTTTTTTGATATTAAGATTGTGTTTTAAAAATTTAATTCATTTTTGGGAACAATTAGATTGTACCTGAATTTGTCTCGATGCCTCTATGTGGTCCTCCTCATTTCCAGTATTTTTCCTTACGCGAACCGCCTCCTCACCTAGTGACCTTACGGGACAATCGACTCCTGGGCAGAGAGCCTTGCGGCTTGCAGGATATCGTCCTTGTCAATGATCGCAGCGAATCTGTGTTCCCCATGGGCCGTAGCTACCCTCAGCCATTCAACGAGGGGAGGCAATACCACATAGGCTCTTTCATAGCACAGCTCCTGCAATATAGAGAAAAATAAAGGTCGATCAGCTCACTCATTTCAAACGTACGAGGTATGTAAATTAAGTAACGAGACTGGTTTTTTTATTTTTTTTTGTTCGAATAGAATTACAATTCAGTATTGTCTCCTTCAAAATAACTTCTTTGGGAAGCCACACAGCGCTAGAGATGCGGTCCATTCCTTATAGCAGTGCTGGAACTCGTATACTGGAATAACCTTCAGCTGGTCAGTTACAGCCATTAATGACGCCAAATACAACGAAAATTACGTCCCTTGAGGTCGTCTCGGGAAGAGAAAATAAGTCAGGCGAATACGAAGGCTGAGGGAGCCACAAGAATGTTTTTACTGACAAAAAACTCGTTTAAAGAAAGCTACAAGGCGCATTGTCGTGACGCCACATTCAGTTGTTCTTGATGTTCGTTCTCACACGCATGACCCTTTTTCGAAGTTTTTGAAGAACCTCTCTGTAAAGGTATTGATTTACTGCTTGGCTCAGAGGCACAAACTCTTTGTGGACAATTCCCCGGCTATCAAAAAAGCAAATCAGCATGCATTTGATCTTCGACTTGCTCATTCTTGCTTTTGGGTCTTGGAGAGCTTGAAGTGTACCATTCCATGTGTTATCACTTGGTTTCCGAGTCGTACTCAAACACCCAAGTCTCATCACCAGTAATGACACGTTCCATAAAATGGGGATCATTTTCAATCGATTCCAAAAAGTCAAGACTGCTTTACCTTCTGATGTCTTTTTTGCGCAAATTTTCGTCATCCACAATTGATAGACAAAATCTGATGAACAATGGTGTGATTCAAACTTAACTCTTCCCCGATCATTCTTGTCGTCAACCGACGATCTGAACACACCATCTCATCCCGTATTCTATCGACATTTTCATCGGTTTTTGAAGATGAAGACCTTCCGCTGCGTGGTTCATTTTGGGCTCTTGGAAAAAGCACTCTCTCCGTAGGCGTATTGAAGTTTTGCAAAAGTATTCGTTATGCTGTGAAGCAATAGCACACCGTTGCTCAAAATTAATGTTACTCATTTTTAAATCGCACTAAAAAAGCGGTTTATGATTTGTTTGTTCTTTTTGACTAAACAGTCAAATGACTCTAACAAGTTCAAACTTATATCGAAAGTGCATTACATGTTAGTTAACCTACCGCCCTTCTAAGTCCCGTCTCCGTAGTGTTGCTAGATCGGGCGCTCCGTTGCCAGTCTCATTACTTAATTTACACACCTCGTATTGTTTAAATACCACTCGCAAAATGCCGTCCTAAGTGGCTTATCAACTTAACAAGAGTTTCATTTTGACAAGAGCTACTACTGGGACCACTGCATCAACATTTATCATCAAAATATGTCAGACTCAAAATTTTGTGTTTTAAGTGATCTACATATATAGCGAGACAACTTAAAAACCTATATTTTTCTAAAGGAAAAGTAGTATCAATACTGATAACATATAGTGGGATACCAGAGCATAAAAACTTCAACAAACTAATAAGTATTTCAATTAGACAGTTTGTTTTTATTTCATTTGTTGTTTTTTGAAAAAAATGTCGAAAAATAGTTTTAATTTTGACAAGAGCTACTACTGGCACTACTGCATCAAAATATGTATTCGTGGGATCGTGCAATCATTTTTCGCAGAATTTCAAGCTTTATAAGTTTCACAAAAAATTGTTTTCTGATTTTATGTAGTTTTCAAATTATCTAGGAAAAACTGCAATAACTCCCTATTTTTGATTACTTTTACATATGATAAATCTTAAATAAATGAAGTGTTTCAAGTAATAAAAACTTTACCATGAATTATTTCCGAATTTCCCCTTCCCATCAGCCGACAGATTGAATACAATCTTAAAAAGTCGTCTCGCTGAATATATTAACCCAAAATCCTATATTTACTCCACAAAATTCTAATTTTATTCACCCGCTTTTAAACAACTCAAAGTCGTCTCAATTCGACAGATATTGCTTGCGGTGAATTTAATACGCTTGTAGTTTTTTTTTATCTCCCCATAATATATACCAAGAGTGTCCCTATTGGCGTACTCTAATTGAAATACCTTTTCCAGGTTTCGCATTACAAAAGAATTTAAATTCCTCCTGTTTGCCCCCATCGCCGTTCAGACCGCTAACAAATCCCCCTTTCAATATTAGCTCAAGCAATCAGCGAGAAGCTCCGTCAAGCAGAAAGCCACATACTTGATGGCTAATGCAGTTTTTATTGGATATCACAGGACGAGCGTGAAACTGAGCGCATTGTCTTTTGTTGTTCCGTAACAGATCACTGGACATAATGAAAGTCAACCAAGAACATTGTAGAGTGCTTTCACAACGGAAGGGACAAATTTGATATAATCTGAACAATGCGTTATTATTAAAAATGCTCCGACACGTCGATTTATAAATTTGGAATTGTCACATATTAGCCAATCTCATTTCCTCTGGAAGCATCACTAAATTTCTTACTTTAAATACAACACCCTGTAGGAGGTGTAAATGAAGTAATAAGACATTTAAAAAAAATTATTCGAATAAAATTACAATTCAGTATTGTCTCCTTCAAAATAACTTTCTTGCGAAGCCACACAGCGCTGGAGACGGTTCTTCAATTCCTTCCATACTGGAACAGCCTTCAGCTGATTCAGCCGTTTGAATGTTTTCTATAGTCACAATAAATGACGTCCCTTGAGGTGAATTTTCAATCTCGGGAAGAAAAAAGTCACAAGGACTAAAGTCAGGCGAATAAGGAGGAGGATGAGCCACAGGAATGTTTTTACTGGCTAGAAACTCGTTTACTGAAATGACAAGGTTGTTGCATTGCCGTGATGCAACATCCAGTTGTTCTTGATGTTTGGCCTGGAGGACCACGGCATGACCTT
>JAPWTK010000694.1:0-196549 GCA_029963805.1 Aromia moschata
GGAATCGAACGGCCCGGCTACTAGATATTTCCGCAAGGAGATATAACGCGGGGTTTCGACGCGGGACAGCAGTTCTATTTAAACCGGCGCGGCTTACAACGCTCAAGATAAATTGTATAGAAATAAAATTAGTGTAAATAAATAGTGTTAGTTTAAATGTACGAGTTTAATTTTTCACACCTCACGAACCCGAAATAAATAAAACGTTACAATACCATAGATCAGGTCATCGTTCAGTAGAAAAACAATTTTAATGGTCATAGTGACACAGTCAAAACTTTAAAATTATCGTGTTTGTGGTAAAGCAGGTATATAACAGATCAATGAGTTTCTGCTTCTATAATCGCAATTGATGTTACTTGTAAAGCAATGTGTTGAACTGAAACAGGTTTAATCACCTCCTGATGATGCCAAAGTTGCGAAACGCGAGTAGAGTGCAAAAAAGTGTTTCGTAGGAACAAATAAAAACGAAATTGGAGGTTAATATGTAGCTCAACATAGAAAGGATATTCCGTAATCGGAAAGACTTCTGTTACCGGTTAACAAATTCCAAGATATCCAGTTTCATATCCGGTGTTTAGGGATTTTAAAATTTAATAAGCCTTTATTTGCTTTATCCGTTATCGTATATTATGTCAACTTGTTAAATACTAAATCATTATTTAAGTAGTGGCTTACAGGTGTACTGTAATTTCTGCTATCGCATGTTGTATAAAATATTATAATGACAGTCAGTCTTTAACAACTTTTTATATTCTGCAATTTATATGTTTCAAATAATGTACGGTTTGGGTTTTCCCTGTCTATCTCCTGACTTTGTTTTTGAAGGGAACAAAAGAAAAAACCTAACGTTTTTGGTGATTTTTGACTGTATCTCAATGAAAATTGGTCGTATCTAGATTTGAAAAAAAATAAATTTGAAGTTTTAAGTTTCTAGTTTTGAGATCTTTTGTTGCAAAATTGTAAAAAAGTTGAAAAAAAAATGTTTTTTCATTTTGATGACACAACAACAATACGCTTTAATTCTTTTGTAAAACTTTGGTCAATCGGTCCGAGAAAACGGTTAGATGGATCGATTGAAAAATTTGCGGGGCTACCGAGGGGTATATTAAGCTGTAAAAAAACAGGATACAATAGTTCTCCCATCAATATTTGTGAATATGCGGTAGGTTTACTAAAACAACGAAAAAATTTATTTTTTTCTCTTTTCTTTAAATCAATGTTGAGGGTGACAATTCTTTCAAAAAATTGTAAAAGGGTCTTATAGGACGTTTATTCCAGTTTTTGAAACTGCCATTACATTCTCTGTGGGGTCATTGGTTCCTGAGATATCGATGATCAAAGACAAAAGGATCCTTTTCCATTAAAAGTCACTTATCTGTGACAAATCGTCGTACAGAGAATGTAAAAAAGCATATTGAAGCTGAATAAACAAGCTATTCTAACAAGCCATTGATTTAATTAAAAAAAATTTCTTCACATCCGTGGATCAAAAAACAAGAAACATTTAGACACTTGAAGCTTTAAAATGTTTTTTTTTTAATCAGATACGAACATTTTTCACTGATATACAGCCTTTCAAAAAAACACCAAAAGATTTAGGAATTGTTTTGTTCCCTTAGTATTTTGGAGTAGTGTATAAGAAACTGGGATTAATTAGTTATGGCATTCTGTGGACATTGTACTTTTTAATTTATTTTTTTCCAATATTTTTTCTTCTGCGATCAGAAAAAAGATCATATTTTCCATTCAGTTTTTTGTTGCCCTGACACATCTAATCTGCCTGCTGACCAATTAATTTCGACCGAAGGACGAAATAAAAAGGGAGGCCTCCCTTCTTGCAATATGGGCCGATCTCCATTATGCTCGTTCAGGCTGAGCGTCGAAAAATAATCAGAATTCACGGTCGCAGCTGTTTTTAATTCATCCTTTCGGTACTCGTGTCGACATTGTTGTATAATTGGCCTATAAAACCGCTTAGAAATGAAAAAAAAGTGGAAATGTTTTGATAAAATGAAAAATCTCAACGAGATATTCGGATGTAAATGTCTCTCGCTCCGCTTAAATCTCCATGCAAAAATGGAAATAAATGTTGAAATTATTTACATAAATTACAACGAAGTGTGTGGCGATACTGCTACATATCGGTTGGAAGTGCATGATTTGTTTTCATTTTATTTAGTACTACATTTATTGTAGGTCCATTCACATAGTACGCTCTGAAATTTCGGAATAATTTAAGATATCAGTTTAAAATTTAATGTTCTTTCAGATTTTTTATTTGACTTCCGGGGTAATTTTTTGAAATTACTGCCGAACTTAGAAATTTTGACAACTTTGGTTTGACAATTAAAAAAAAGTAGCTTAAATGTGTTAAAAAAATTTTTGAAACAGAACACACATGTAGTATTTTTAACGGAGAATCGAATAAAAACAATAAAAACTTTCAAACTACAAAAACATTCGTGATAAGACCAAAGCAATTTGGTTGTCAGTTTTTTATTGTCACCCTATAATAGGGCCATTTTGGAAAACCAATTTCTAAAGTTGAACTAAAAACGTAATAAAATTTCACAAGTTAAGTACGCTCTGAAATTTCGGATTAATTTAAGATATCAGTTTAAAATTTAATGTTCTTTCAGATTTTTTACTTGACTTCCGGGGTAATTTTTTTGAAATTACTGCCGAACTTAGAAATTTTGACAACTTTGGTTTGACAATTAAAAAAAAAGTAGCTTAAATGTGTTAAAAAATTTTTGAAACAGAACACACATGTAGTATTTTTAACGGAGAATCGAATAAAAACAATAAAAACTTTCAAACTTCAAAAACATTCGTGATAAGACCAAAACAATTTGGTTGTCAGTTTTTTATTGTCACCCTATAATAGGGCCATTTTGGAAAAACAATTTCTAAAGTTGAACTAAAAACGTAATAAAATTTCACAAGTTAAGTACGCTCTGAAATTTCGGATTAATTTAAGATATCAGTTTAAAATTTAATGTTCTTTCAGATTTTTTACTTGACTTCCGGGGTAATTTTTTGAAATTACTGCCGAACTTAGAAATTTTGACAACTTTGGTTTGACAATTAAAAAAAAAGTAGCTTAAATGTGTTAAAAAAATTTTGAAACAGAACACACATGTAGTATTTTTAACGGAGAATCGAATAAAAACAATAAAAACTTTCAAACTACAAAAACATTCGTGATAAGACCAAAGCAATTTGGTTGTCAGTTTTTTATTGTCACCCCTATAATAGGGCCATTTTGGAAAACCAATTTCTAAAGTTGAACTAAAAACGTAATAAAATTTCACAAGTTAAGTACGCTTTGAAATTTCGGATTAATTTAAGATATCACTTTAAAATTTAATGTTCTTTCAGATTTTTTACTTGACTTCCGGGGTAATTTTTTGAAATTACTGCCGAACTTAGAGATTTTGACAACTTTGGTTTGACAATTAAAAAAAAAGTAGCTTAAATGTGTTAAAACATTTTTGAAACAGAACACACATGTAGTATTTTTAACGGAGAATCGAATAAAAACAATAAAAACTTTCAAACTTCAAAAACATTCGTGACTAGACCAAAACAATTTGGTTGTCAGTTTTTTATTGTCACCCTATAATAGGGCCATTTTGGAAAAACAATTTCTAAAGTTGAACTAAAAACGTAATAAAATTTCACAAGTTAAGTACGCTCTGAAATTTCGGAATAATTTAAGATATCAGTTTAAAATTTAATGTTCTTTCAGATTTTTTACTTGACTTCCGGGGTAATTTTTTGAAATTACTGCCGAACTTAGAAATTTTGACAACTTTGGTTTGACAATTAAAAAAAGTAGCTTAAATGTGTTAAAAAAATTTTGAAACAGAACACACATGTAGTATTTTTTACGGAGAATCGAATAAAAACAATAAAATCTTTCAAACTTCAAAAACATTCGTGATAAGACCAAAGCAATTTGGTTGTCAGTTTTTTATTGTCACCCTATAATAGGGCCATTTTGGAAAAACAATTTCTAAAGTTGAACTAAAAACGTAATAAAATTTCACAAGTTAAGTACGCTCTGAAATTTCGGATTAATTTATGATATCAGTTTAAAATTTAATGTTCTTTCAGATTTTTTACTTGACATCCGGGGTAATTTTTTGAAATTACTGCCGAACTTAGAAATTTTGACAACTTTAACTAGACATATCATTTCTGACATGTTTCGGCCCGCTGCATATTATGACATTGTCAGAATTGGCCCCAAAAATGACTCAATTTATAACATTTTTCTACTTTTACCAGACATATCATTTCCAATATATTTTGACACATTGATCATCATCGTGTTATCTGAATTTGTCTTACACACGCCAAATTATCAGTCTAAATTTTGTGGTTAAATCACCTCATAAATCCTCAATATACAGTTTTCCAATATTTTATTCACTATTTCCTACGTATTTTGACGCACAGTGTCAGAAAGCTTGCCCAATCTTCGCCCCAATCCTTTGGCGCTTGGTTTCCGGGTCGCACTCAAACACCCAAGTCTCATCACCACTAATGACATGTTCCATAAAATGGGGATCATTTTCAATCGATTCCAAAAAGTCGAGACACCTTTCTCTCCTGATATCCTTTTGTTCCTGCGAAAGGTTTTTTGGAACCATTTTTGCGCAGATTTTTCTCAGCCCCAATTCGTTTGTCAAAATCTGATGAACAGTGGTGGAATTCAAAGTTAACTCTTCAATCGACGATATGAATGCACAAGATCCTGTATTCTATCGAAATTTTCATCGGTTTTTGAAGATCAAGGCCTTCCGCTGCGTGGTTATCTTCAATCGACTCTCTTCCTTCTGAGAATGCCTTAAACCACCGAAAAACCTAGGCTCTTGAAACAACACTGTCCAGGGCGTGTTGAAGTTTTGCAAAAGTATTGATTTGTTTTAATTCTGAAAAGATTACAGCTTCGATATTCTGTATACAATAAGCCCAAATAATCATGATTAACTCTGAAAATATTAAATTATTTTCTTGATCTCATATTTAAAAGGAAATAAAGTATTTAGGTTTCTTTTGGAAAAAAATTCTAAAGGTGAACTAAAAACGTAATAAAATTTCACAAGTTCTAATCCTATCAGAAACAGAAAAAAACAATACTGAGGCACAACAATTCGGATTTCAGCAACCTTCAAAAAGTGGGTGTATCACTTTTGTTGTTACTGTACAACTACACCAAAACTGCAAAATATCGGATTATTAAAACAAATTCAATTACCGCAAATCAATAGCGTATTTTTTTTTGCTATCACTAGAGGGATGTGTGGTACACACAGTAATTCCATTGGAAAATGTTTTTTCAATGTTTTTATTGGCATGGTGGCCACATATTAGTAGAGCTCAAATATTTATTTGTTTGTGTATTTGTGGGCTCTGCAGCGTGTTCTTAGTTTTTGCTTGTTTACGTAATAAATAATTTAATCTCAAACGTATACAGTTTTGTTTGCCTCCCTTTACCACCTATTTCTTTTCCAACGAAATTATTCTCGGGGCAAAACGCAGCATTCAAAAACAATACCCTGGACACACATGCATGTTTTATTTAACTGTGACAACACGCCCTTCAATTGTTATGGAATACTGAAGGGTTTAAAGCTCATATTTTTTTTGTCTAGATTCTTTCTTTTGATTTTTCACAAGTAGTAAACCTAAACCATAAATACTTTCCAAGAGTAATAAAACAAAACAAAACCCACTCTTTTAGTGGGTTTAGATTTTTTTACATAGTGGAATCAAATATAAGAACTAAAAGTATTAGTCAAAACCTGATATAAAATATCAAACGAGGGGAACGCCAGATTTCGATTGACAGTTAACAAATAATGGATGATATCTTATCAAATCTCAGATAAGAAGTATAGGAAATGAATTGAAAGCAGCTAAGAATTCATAGTTCTCCTTTCTAAATTCAATTAAAATTTTCATACGTAAATAGTTTACCTTTTTTTATCACTTAGCAATTCCACTTTTGTGTCAAAATCAAAATTCCATTTAGAGATTAATATAGACGCAATTCTAAGGTCAACTCAATAGTAAATTTCTGAGAAATTGGCCAAAGATCTTGAGGAAAATAAAGGATTTGTCAAGGATCAGTCACTTCGTAAGAGTGGGGCATTATTGGAAAATTGTTGAGGAAGATATCTAACGTTTATGTTAATATAAATTCTAAGGTATCAGGACTAGATTGTAGAATTTTTATCTATAATCGTCTTTGTTTACATTCTATCTGAACGCTTTTTCGAACTTCTAATTTATAAGCCATTACGACGCCACCGATTTCGGTAACTGAACTGTCATCGAAATGACAAACCGTTGAATGACTTTTTCCAAGTTTTCAAAGTCTATGGAAAACATCTGAAGAAGCTGACAGTATGAGCACTGGAACATGAACATGAACTTCTATATAAAAAACGACGTTTTCCACGAAACACCGAACTACTATACTTTTCTCGACGCGCGTTTCGCCAACTAAGTTGGCATCTTCGGGAGAAAAAAAAACTGAAGATGAGAACTGAAGTTTTAATCTTCTACGTTTTTTCTACGGCCATTTTTTCCCAAGCTCTTCACCTAAAAATGTTTTTTTTTTTATATCTCTTAATTTCTGCAACATTCGAGGGATAGCATTCTCCTGTTTCAGAGTTCCATTACGCTGTTATATCCCTTAAAGTGTTCCGTCGACTCTTTTTGCAAATTTTCACCAACAAACTTTGGCTCCTTTCAGTAACAAGTCTGGGTCTTCCAGGACTTTTACCTTTTCCATCCAAATTTCCAGTCTCGCGGTAACGCTTTAATATGTCCCCTACAGTAGACTTTGCAAAGCACAATTCTTCTGCAATTTCGCGGATTTTTTTTTGCCACTGCAGTATTGTTTTATAATGAGCTGCCGCAATTTTTGATCAGTCGCACGTACACGGCCCATTTTTATTAAAAAATAACGAAGATTCGCAAGAACTACCAGAAATCACCTGTGACTGACACATCTAATTGTGAAATTAATGGTTACCGCGGCAACAACAAATTTTTATTTATATTTTAGGGCAGGTTTCTCGATTTTCCGAACATTTAGTTGTCAGCATTTTTAGCAGATTTTTATATTTTTGGTCATAAATTCATAAGAAATCCAAGCTAATAATAATTTTTAGCATAATATTTTTCTTGCAAATGTATGTAATTTTATATATTTTAGGTTTTTAAAGCGTGGTTGTAAATTTTTGCATGGCAGTGAATAATTTTTTTGAAAAAATGCGTTTGTCCGAACATATAGTTGTTAGGGCTTGA
Organism: Aromia moschata; assembly: GCA_029963805.1. NCBI lineage: Eukaryota > Metazoa > Arthropoda > Insecta > Coleoptera > Cerambycidae > Aromia > Aromia moschata. Next base: position 7,330 of record JAPWTK010000694.1, read on the forward strand.
TCTATTAGTGCTCTTTCTATGTTTCCGAATGGTGGATAGTGACAATATTGATCTTTTTTACTATAGAGACATCCAAAAAAAAACGTCATCAACTCTGGCTATGACCGAGATAGATGGAAATAGCGGTTATGTCTAAGCTTTTCGGTTATGTCAAACTTTTGACAAGTGACTGTCACAATTTGTAAAATAAACAATGCCTCTCATATGATGTGACAGTCTTGACAAGTAAATAAGGTTATAAATTCGATTAAGAATAGAAATACTTTTTTTCTCGGCCAACTTTGATGACGTTTTTTTTGGATGTCTATATAATAATTGAATATTTTTTTAGCAAGCTGGAACCTCTATTTTTTTTTTTCGGGGGTGTAACACATGTCCAAGTTCGAGACATTTATCTAAATCAGTACTGATGTAATGTTCCGTTCAACTGGTTGTAAAATTTTAAAAACTTCCTTGACATAATGGCGTCATATTCTTACGGCTAAAAGTAATGGGCGAACTTCGAAGCCTCCGACTTGAGTGGCATAATTATTAATGACTGAATGTAATAAATCGTGAAGCGCCGCGGAGGGATTTGTTTTGAGGCGTTTCCGTGTAAAAAATAAACGCCAAGCGGTACGGTTTTAATCGATATATCGGGGCGTCTACCCGAACTCGTGATCTTTTGAAAGGATATGATTTATAGGTTTTTTTTTTTGTGACAATGTTGTCGTTGACAAATTTAATTTGCGTTACTGTTTGCTGCTTAAAGAGTGCTTTGCAACTGTGTAAATTTTCTGTTCGCTACCAAAATTTTTGGTGAAAATTTTTGTTGAAACTATTGTTAAATTGTAAAATTAAGTTCTCTCTAGTGTAATTCACTTGTTATTATTATAGTAGTATAGGGTGGGCCATTAGATGGTTTCTTTTTAAAATTGATATTAAAACTACATCGTTGAATATTTTTAAATGATTGTTGCTTTATTCAAGAAAGTACGCCTTCCCATTATATATGAAAAACAATTTCAGTTAAATAGCCGTCGCGGCTGGCTTGGCAGTAGTTCATTCTTTTCACCCAATTTTGCAGTACATTTTCGATTATTTGTGGCTCTATTGCACGAATAACTCGATTGATGTTTTCCTTCAGTGCGTCAATTGTTTGTGGCTCGTTGGAGTAACAACGGTCCTTAACATGTCCCCATAAAAAATAGTCCAACGGTGTTAAATCGTAGCATGGCCAATTAATGTCTCCAAAACGGCTGATAAGACGGTTATCGAATTTAGTGTGCAAAAGATTGATTATTTCACGGCTTGTGTGACACGTTGCTCCATCCTGCTGGAACCAAAGCTCGTCCAAGTCCAAATCGTCCAATCGCGGCCACAAAATATCAGTTAACATGTCTCTGTAACGCATTCCATTTACTGTAACGGTGTTACCATCTTCATTTTGAAAGAAGTATGGGCCAATGATGCCACCACTCCAAAACACACACCAAACAGTCACTTCTTGCAGGATGCATTGGCTTCTCTATGACTAGTGTGTGGATTTTCGGAACCCCAAATCCTACAGTTCTGTTTATTAACATCTCAAGATGAAAATGAGCTTCGTCCGAAAAAAATAATTTTTCGATTGAAATCGGCATCATTTTCAAACTCATTTAAAGCCTACACGGAGAAGCGATAACGAAGTGGATGGTCATTTTCCTTTCTTACACCAGGCGCTGACGGAGCTTCATTTCGACAAAAAATTGTTCTAAATTTTCTCACTGTTTCTGCGACACAGCATTCACTTTGGAAATAATTTTTCAATATTTCCCACCGTTGTTCAAGCGTAAAACGATCCATTTCTTACAGCGGAGGTTAGACACCACATATATGTCAAATGTCAAGCGCGTCAGTGTCGGCAATGTAGAAATACCACTTAGTTTAAAAAGAAACCAATAGATGGCCCACCCTTTATATCGCCGCCGGGCTGAGAATATATCCAATGTGACAAAATGTAAATTTTAGAGGAGACAAATAAAACTGCTTAAAAGCAATTGTAAAGAAAAGATAAAAGTTAAACTAGACTTAAAAGGTTAAAGGGCATAAGTTATACTTCACTACACATATATTTACGGGATATCTCACTTTCTTTACAACTGCTTTTAAGCAGTTTTATTTGTCTCCTCTAAGATTAGTTTTTGTCACATTGGAGATATTCTCAGCCCGGCGACGATATCTCGGTATATTTTTCATATTAATTAAATGTCTCAGAAATAAGGGTTCATTAAGGACGTTTTCAATGTTTTCACGTAACGGCCATTCTTTAACGACATATTGTTTCTTGCCCTGCTATCCCATTCGCTTACAAAACAACATTATTTAGTGTAGCCAGTCTGCAGTCCTGTAAGTAGAGCAACAACTTTTAGATCATGTAATATACGAATGTTCTCGTACGTTTCTTTCATATTTACAGCATAACCCACGGGAACATATCGTCGGTCTCCAGACAAAGTATCGCATCTGACAAAATTTCAAAAATTGAGTTACCTACAGGCATAATTTTTGTGCTCTTTCACCAGACAATGTATTGTATATGTATTCATTATATTTTTGGAGAACCAGCAACTGCGCGTAAAACGTCTTACAATTTGTTCCATTGCAGGCCACACAAAGTAACGTAAGTTAAGATACGTTAGTTTGTATGAACAACACAAAGTAACATGTTACGATATCTTAGTTTGTGTGAACCACGTGTCGTGTATAATTTCATTAGTAGTAAACATAACCTATATTCAGGTCTTTACGTTGTATATTTCACGTTGGTTATTTCTCATATTAAGTGATACAATCTAGTTAAAATGGATGTGCTAGTTATGTGGAGTGATGGTAGTAAAAATGTTGTGTCTTCGGCAGAACTAAAAGCCGAAGAACAAAGAATATTTGTAGGCGATAAAGTAAAAATGTGGTACGAAAACAAGTGGTATCAAGGAACGGTTCTGGCGGTAGAAATAATAAGTGATGACCGAAGTGAAACTTATTCTTCGAATGATGAAGAGTGGAATACCTGTATACCTCTCAATCAACTTAAAAATTCTTTTATTTATTTTATTATAATAGCATAATTAGTGATTTGGACTTTAAATTGTTTTTGAAAAATTTCCGTGTGCTTTCGGTACGATCAAGTGAAAATGGAAATATTATTAATTGGGCCAATATGATGGAATTATTGTCAAGAAAAATGAACCATTCAAGATATTTTTAAAAAAAAGTCATACTGAAGTGGAGTATGATAGCATTTTGTTGAAGCACCGTCACCAAATTGCCAACATAAGACTTAACAACTTGAATCAAGAACCCAACAAAATTACCAAAAGTATATATGAAGATCTCGTTTCTTTTTGTCGGGGAGACACACCAGTGGTGCAAATTCCAGAACATAAACAATTATATTTTTCGTTGCCACATGCAGAGACCGAGTGAATTACGAAGACTTATAGCAGTGAGATCTATTGCTATTTTTTGTTATTTTCATTTATTTTTCTTTTGTTAAGGAAAAGCGAGTTTATTTCATTTTCTTACATCACAGTTTGCCTATAAATAAACTTATAATATGTTCTTTTTTTGGCAAGGCCGAATTCCAGTTTGATAATAAAATATTTATGGCATTTCATGTGTGTTTCAAAGTAGGTATTAGCAACTGACGTATCTCCACTTAAGCAAAATTTAGTTCAGACAAAGTAACGTATCTGCATTTTTTATCTTTTTTTCAAAAAGTACAAGCAGGTCGGTCATCATTTAAACCGTAAACTGAAGTATCTCTAATTAGCAATAGTCTGCAAAAAAGTTGTGATAATTAGTCAATATATGCTCAATTAATGGCAATGTTAAGAATAGGTAAGAATTTTTGTTTTTTGGCTCTAGTGTAAAATTTTTTAAATGCGAGTTACGATACTTTGTCTGGAGACCGACGATATGGTTGTTCGTCTCTATTAAACAATAAAACTACCTTCAGACTTGTCTTCGAATAGTCAACAAACAGTCGCCACTCATTAGATTTATAGGAAAGGCCAAAACAAACCAATCATCGAAATAACACGTTAGTTTGGCGGGGAGTCTAAAACAACTGCATTCCTGATACACATATCGTTTATTCGTTTACTGCTTGTAATAAAAAAATATTTTTGTAATTATTACTAGATCATAAAAATGTCATTAAAAAAATCGTAAAATCGCTTTAATAGATAGAATTATATTACCCCGTATATAAATATACCATTTTAATATCGAGTACCAACCAGTACGTGTGATGAATAAACTGTTTTCTCTGTATGTCTCAGTTGTTGATGCTTTGGAAAACTTTTACATAATAGAAACTGACGACTTTATGCTAATAGCACTGTGAATTGACAGATAACACTGTTCTACGTGAAAACCCTCCCCACCGAACCAAGTAGTTATATTAAAATATATTGATTGTATTATACTTTTTTTCGATATAAAATGAGGTATATTTTGTAAAAAAGTGATTTTGTTTTTTTTTTAAATCTACCAAAATTCACTAGATTGCATATGATGGGTTTGATATGAATTTGAATTCAGTCCATTACAGTAGACACAAAAAACCCAAAAAAATATCAGGGAGCGACAAAAAAAATTCAAAATTCAGAACAGTGCAATCACAAGCACTGGTGCTAAGTTAACCATCCATTTAACCGTTTTTCCATCTCCAACAATAACCGAGATACCAATGCATAACCAACTTGGGACAGACTGTATACTGTATTCTATAAATAAATAAACCAAGAGGCAAAATCCATCACACTTAGAGGTCAATATCGAGAACACCTGCGGTTTTCCACAAGTTGAGAATTTATTTTCACCAACTTGGAAAATATTTGCTTTAAATTACGTAGCACTCATGTTTTCTACACCCGCTTATTATTTGCCTTAATGCTGTGTCCTTGTACTCTGAAGCTATTCAATAAATCAAATTATGTGCTTTAGATGTACATAACGTCGTGTGTTATTCTACAATTCGGTGAAACTAAATGTGCGGGGTATCCATATGTGTATGTAGATATCTACTATTTTATGCAAAACGGGCTTGTATTTTAACATAAAAGACCAACCGACGTTATCAGTGAGATAACAAACTATAAACTAATGCAATATTTACGCGTTCTCTAAATTGTGTTATAAATTTTTGCATTAGGTGGTGTTTGTGATTGTTAAATTTGTTTGTTAGCAAACATTGTTTCATTAACTGCCTAATATAATATATGAAAATATATTCACTATTAAAAATGCTGATAAAATTGTTTGGATAAACGTTTTTAGTTCATTGAGGAAGTCGCCTGGCAGCGTGTATTGTGTTATTTTTATATTATTTTATAGCTTGGTAGGTCGTATACTGGTATTGGTTATTTATTTTGTACAAAATAAAAACCTAGTAGCATATTTGATATGATATTTTTAACAAGAACGAGAGAGAATGATATATAAAAAACCACAAAGTAAATTGAATAAAGGGCTGTTCGTAACATTTACAAGAATTTGTATTTATGTAAAAAAACCTACTTTTTTAACATTTAAATATTTTTTTTACATTTTAAAAAATTATAATTTTAATTTTTGAGCGATTTTTACAACAATCTTTAAATTTTTTTTTAAGTACAAATAAATTACTTAACAAAACTACCTAATCAAACACTTCAAAATTAATTCTAATTATTCTAATTCTAATAATACTGAATAATTTTATAACAATCTGGCAACACTGCAACACTAAAACTTAAAACCATGTTTGAAAATGTGCATTGTACGTACAACCTAACAGAAAAAATTCCATAATTTCATTTTGCCTCAACATCATATCCTAAACGACCTGTATTTTTTAGCAAAAATATATAAATTTTAAGCCCACGCTTCTCCTTATACGAGTACTATAGGACAAAAATAAAAATGGAACCAGCGCCATAAATTTAGCGGGAATGACATCACACTTTAGTAGTCTATTGAGCCGTTAATTCTTGAAATTCTGGAACACAGAAATAATCCATATGAATTCTGTAACTTGGAAATAACGTTCCAACAAGACGGTGCACCGTTCTCGTTGTAGTTCGTTGTGCGTAATTCGCGGGCAAAGCTATTCTGGGGGTTCTGCAGGTATGTTGTCATAAATAAACTACGTATTTTATTACGACTGAAATTGAAAAACTAAAGTGGTGCTTTTTTTGGAGGATGCGCTAACGGAAATCCGAGCTGATGACTGTCAGATTGCTATTAATTTAATTTAATAGAATTGTTATTGTTAATTACGACTGACCGGAGTTAAAGTGAAGTCCAGGTCTCCCGGCAGCGCGCTGTACCGGCAGAGTTCGCCGCGCGGTGATAAATAAATTTATATTGTTTAAATTAATAGCGAGCAGTGAAATTTTCTTTTAGGATATCAAACTTAAATGTATAATGCATGTAACCAATGAACAAAATTTCAATGTTTGAGGGAGGTCATTGAAATTTTCATTTGTTTATTTAAAAGTTAATTAACAATATGATAATAAATAAATAATTATTAGTTTTGAGTATTTTAACAAAATATAGATATTTAATAATACATCCTGAAAATTGCATTAATTTATCTCTGTCGGTTGGTTTGGAATTTATTTTTTAATTAAAGTCCTCGAAATTTTCATTATAAAAAAAAATTGTTGTTAAAAATGAAAATTTTGAAAAACTGTTCCAGAGTCTAATTATTGGTAGTGAGTACTTCACAATAAAATAGTTGTACTTGAATTTCATGATCAAGTGGGAAATAGAGGGTCCACTTGCTCAGTTCTATTTGATCATATATGATACAGTACTGTATTTCCATTATAAATTTATTAGTTAGCATTACAATAAAGCTTTTAAAATTCTCCTTTTTTTTGTTGTTCGGGGAGGTTTTTAAAAGGCTGTTTTGGAATAAAAAAATAATAAAATTAAAACAACTTTATGTGTGTTACTATAAATTTTGAAGAGCCGGCAATGCGATGCCGCGAATGCACCAGCGAATGCCGACCATTATACTATTGGATTGCTTTATATGTAATACATGCCAAATATTGATTCGGCCCACTGTGCCATAATTTTTTTACGACGTCGTTAAAATGATTTACGACTTTAGAAATTCTACGTGTTTAAGGCGCCAGTGACGTGTATTTCAGCTAGGTTTATTAACACAGACAATTTTTTGAGATTGTCTGGCTAAATGAGCATTATTTACAGCAAATTATATTACGGATTTTAAGAGTTTTGTATGCAGGCTAATTTTAATCTCCTATATTGATTTGAATGAAAAAAAATATTTCACAATTTTCGAATTTATAAAAGATATAGACCGTACAACGCTTTTTTTGTTCCCCAGGCGCATAAAAATAGAAGGACATACCCGAATTGGCACTTTTTTTTTGATCACTACATGCAATACCAGTGAACCGGTTAAGGAGCTTAGTTTCAATGGCCGGACGCACTTTTCGCTTCCTTACTGCACCTTCGGCGAAGCCAGACAGCGCGCACTTCTCTTTGTCCGATTCTGGTCAAGACCGAACGCTTCCGGTGTCAATAGAGGTCGCCAGCGGGGACCGCGATCGGGAGGGGAGGGGTCCTGCATGCACACGCACGCTCTTCCACTTTGTTCTCGCTCGTTCATGCGTTTTTTATTCCTCCGCTAAGTAGTCTTCCTGCATTTCTGCAATTAGAAGCATGCGAGTGTAGGCGGGCGCTCTCGATGTCAATTTCGTGTTTTGTAATGGTTCTTATCCAGTCCAGTTGCCAGGGATTAAAGAGCGTCCAAATTTGTATTTTTTACCTAAATTTTAAGCCCAACCGGAAGTCGCTAGAGTTTTTTTTTTATTATTACAATTAGCGTTGAAAGTTGCAAAACTCCTTTTATTTTGACATGTTTTTTCTTAACGAATAAATTTCTTCGAGGGCTGAAAATTCTCGGAGAATATGCTCTCAGTATTCTAAACAAGTGCTATAAATTTCACGGTGATCTGTTGTTAACTTTTCGAGTAATTAACGATCGAATTTTTTTACAACTCTTAATTAACAATGGCGCCATTTCTTACAGGAAGCTTCGATTTTGACCGGATAGGGTTAGAAAGATCACAAATCTCTTCAAGTTTATGACGCTTATTGAATTTTGAAAAATATCGATTACAGCCGATTTTATACGCGACCACCTTTTTATACGCGACGTATATGACGTAGCATTGCGGTGTTGAAATTAAGAAGTTCCTTACCAAAATATATTTAAAGTGCGTTTCAAGACGCGTAAAAAAATATTCCTCTACGACTTCAGGGAGCGGAAATAATCTTCATTATCTCGGCTTCCTGATGTCGTAGCGGGACATTTTTAATTTGGGGTGGCTCGCCGAGAAAATAAAGAATATCGAGTTTATTTTTACGGAAAAAAAGCCTTGAAACTTGACATTTTTGCGAAATTTCAAATTTTTTTCGGCTGTAATTAATATTTTTCAAAATTTCAATAAGCGTCATGAACTTGAAGAGATTTGTGATCTTTCTAGCCCTATCCGGTCAAAATCGATGCTTCCTGTAAGAAATGGCGTCATTGTTAAAAAAAATCGATTGTTAATTACTCGAAGAGTTAACAACCGATCACCGTTAAATTTAGAATACTGAGAGCATACAGGGTTTGTCCGGAAAGTAATGTCAGTGATTTTTTTTCCCGAGACTGTAGGCGCCAGCCCGCGCTTTACGTGCTGGGATTGTGGTGGGGGGATCTGGCAACAAGATCCAACAAGAGTCAGTTGGCTACCGGTCGTTGTAGCGGTCGCATCACTCGTTCTTTGAGAGTCGTTACAGTGACCCGGTGCAAGAAAAAATGCAACGTTCGCTTGAGCAACGGATGGCGATCAAGTTTTGTGCGAAACTGGAGAAGAGTGCTGCGGAAACCATTCCAATGTTGAAGAAGGCTTTCGGCGTCGATTGTCCTTGGGACAGGCAAATTTTCCGGTGGCACAAGGCCTTCGCAGAAGGTCGGGAAGATGTCAACGACGAGAACCGCGCTGGACGGCTATCAACCTCCAGTTCCGACGACAATGTGAAACGTGTGCGTGACTTGTTGAACACTGACCGTCGTCTAAGTGTCCGTTTAATTTCCGAAACATTAGACATTACGAAAACCATTGTTCATAAAATTGTGTCGGAGTCTTTAGGAATGAGGAAGGTGTGCGCGAAGCTCGTGCCAAAAGTGCTAATGGACGATCAAAAAGCGAGGCGCGTCGAAACCTGCCAAGAACTTTTGGACACCTGCGAAGACAAACCCGCTTTTCTTGATGACGTCATTACCGGGGACGAAAGTTGGGTCTTTGAATACGATCCGGAGACGAAGAGGCAAAGTGCGGAATGGCACACGTCGAACTCCCCTCGCCCCAAGAAGGCCAGGATGTCCAGGTCAAAGATCAAGACAATGCTGATTCTCTTTTTTGATTGCCGGGGATTGGTCCGTCATGAGTTCGTTCCGCAGGGGACAACCGTAACCGGAAAGTTTTACGTCGAGGTGCTGAAGCAGCTGAAACGCAGGGTGAATCGCGTCCGCCCAGACATCTCAAAATCCTGGAGGCTTCATCACGACAATGCGCATTCGCACACCTGCTTTCTCGTAGCCGATTACCTCGTCAAGGCAGGCATCACCGTTGTTCCCCAGCCTCTCTACAGCCCCGATGTGGCCTCCCCAGACTTTTTTCTGTTTCCGCGCCTCAAAACCCCAATAAAAAGACAGCATTTTGGGTCGGTGAAAAACATTCAGAAGGCTTGCACCGACGCTTTAAAGGCGATTCCGGAAAACGACTACCGTGCGGCTTTTGATGCGTGGAAGACCCGCTGGAACCGATGTGTGGACGCAGGAGGAATGTATTTTGAATGTTTCTAAAGATTTGTACACATAGAACCAATAAAAACCATTTTTCAAAGCTCACTGACATTACTTTCCGGACAAACCCTGTAATTTTCAGCCTTCTAAGAATGATATTCGTTAAGAAAAAACATGTCAAAACAAAAGGAGTTTTGCAACTTTCAACGCTAATTGCAATAATAAAAAAAAAAAAACTCTAACGGTTGGGCTTAAAATTTAGGTAATTTTATATAGAACAACTTTCTAAATGTATGTGCTACACAAAAAGTGCCAGGGAACTGAGGTATAAGCTGAAACGTGAAAAAAAAAACGTTTTTCTTTTCCATAAATTGTTAAATAACTAATGAAGCTCACACTTTTGACTGTACGGACCCCCGCCTTTGTATTCTACGAAAAAATAATAGGATTCAATAATAATTAAGGCTCTGCCAAAAGATACATGAGAAAAATCCCATGGCAACTGGACTAATCTCCATCGGATCAGCGCAACGCTTGCTGACGGTCTTTTTTTACGGTTCTCGTCGCCGGCGTACAAAACGACTGAAATTGTCCGGATCGGATCAGGACCGCCGATGCGGCGGCGACGCTGAATAAGGGCTGAAAAGATGCCGATGAAAACGTAGTGGCCGCGTGGATGAGGAGCGCTTTTGTTACGCCCATGACCGAACGATATTTTTGGGTCGTAAAGGATGGCTACATTGGTGTTACAGAAGCATAAAAATTGTAATATCTAGTAAAGTTTCCATGCAACGTGATTTAGAATTTACACCTGTATTTTTGTTACAAATAAAAAAGTTAGAGTTAAAATATAGAACCATTTTAAGTATTCGCCTGGTGGTTTTGGGTTTTGGGTACGATCAGTGGCGGTTGGTGATATTTCAGTTAGCCATATCTTGAAAACGACGCATGGGACCCACTTCACTTTTTAGGTGATGACTATACACCTCTTACAGAAAGGATTTATAGTGAAAAAACCGTCAGCAAAGTTTGCGAAAAAAAATTTCAAAAAACCTGCAGTATATTTTGCTATACCAGAAGTATAGTTTTGCAATATATTTTTTTTTTCATAATTTACAAAACAAATATAAGGTTTTTCGATTTATTATAAAATATTTTTTTTTCAAAAAGTTATGGCCATTTTAATTTTAATTTTATAGGAACATTTTGTTTCCCAAAATTAAAATGGCCATAACTTTTTGAGGAAAAATATTTTGTAACAAATCGAAAAACCTCTCCTTGTATTTGTTTCTAGATTATGAAAAAAAAAAATATACTAAAAATATTCTACAGAACATTACTGAGATCCCAGGGTGTTCTGCAGTTTTTTTTTGAATTTTTTTTTGCAAACTTTGCTGACGGTTTTTCTCTATAAATCCTTTCTGTAAGAGGATTTCCTTTCCACAAAAACGTAGTGGATTATTCTGTATTTCGTGTGTTTTAAAAAATAATGCTAGGTAAAGTGTATACAGAGTGAATTGGAAGAGCTGGAGAAAGAAGGCTTCTACAAGGAGTCTTGTGGAGTGTTTAAATGTATGCATAAAAATTCACTAACCCTACCGATACCAAGTCCACGCGGACTTGACGGAGATGTCACATAAACTATGGATTGACCCATAATCGTCACTCATTTAATTAGTTATTGCTCTTTACTAATTGGAGGAGACGTATCACGTTTCACTCGTTGCTCTGTTTCTCCTCATATTTGCAAGTTTGGCTACTTAGTTGCTTCAAGACAATGACGTAGCACTATTGTATCTTTCCGAGCAAAAGTATGATGATGAAATAATAATAGCAAAAGTACGAGGTGTGTTATGTTCACGTGTTATCAGGTTTTGCTTCAGACATGGACACAGATGTTTGAGTACGACCTGGAAACCAAACGCCAAAGTATAGAATGGCACACTTCAAGCTCTCCAAGACCTAAAGAAGCAAGAATGAGCAAGTCGAAGATCAAATGCATACTGGTATATACAGGAAATCAACACTTTTACAGAGAGGTTTTCGAAAAACTTCGAAAAAAGGTCATGCGTGTGAGAACAAACATCAAGAACAACTGGATGTTGCATCACGACAATGCGCCTTGTCACACAGACATTTCAGTAACGAGTTCTTAGCCAATAAGAACATTCCTGTGGCTCCTCAGCCGCCTTATTCGCCTGAATTGAGTCCTCGTGACTTTTTTCTTTTTCCGAGATTGAAAAATCACCTCAAAGGACGTCATTTGGGGACCATAGAAAACGTTCAAACGACTGTAACCGACCAGCTGAAGGCTATTCCACTATATGAGTTTCAGCAGTGCTATGAGGAATGGAATAACTGTCTTCAGCGCTGTGTGGCTTCTCAAGGAAGTTATTTTGAAGGAGACAATACTGAATTGTAATTCAATTCGAATACAAAAATTTAACAAAATCAGTCTCATTACTTAATTTACACACCTCGTATGATGATAAAAATAACAAAATCATGAATCATGATGAAATTATCACTTTATTAAAAGAAAACGAGTACAGTTTAAAAACACAGTACCTACCCTATATTTTATCAAAGAACAATTACTGGATTATCCTGATTTTTGATCCAATATACATTTTTGGATATACTAAGAATAGAGTATGGGTTTCAGTATAAAAAATATAAAAAACGGATGGTTATAATGAAATCTCGACGAATTTGTCACACAAATACAATATTATTTGTCACAAATGGAAATATATGAACATGAAATTAAAACTAGTATACTAAAAATTATATTATAAAATAAATAAATAAATGTTTGGAGTTGACGTATGGGTGTATAGCTTATACTTATAACATTTTAACAGATTTATGAAAAATAAGAAGAACAAATATACATACATAAAGTTATAAAAAGTTATTCAAGAAGTTATTAAATTATTGTAGTGATTTGAAACAATTATTACTGTTAATATACTTTAATTACTGTCGGCAATACTAAAATAATTTCTAACGCATCTTGGTTACCAATAACTTTTGAACTAAGGTAAGTTTGGTTAAATCATAATAGTTTTATCCAAATAACCTGTTTCGCTGTTGCCCTTTAATAATGGGATACCCTGTATAGTAATGGTGAAAAAAAACACTTCCTTTTTATCTGTCGGTTTGTCTGTTGGCTTTGTTTCTTATACACGATAATTCGAGAACCTTCTAAGGTATATTAACTTGAAATTTGAAACACCAACATTCACACGTATGTGTTTTTACCACCAACATAATCAGTTGAGTGGTTGGAGTGTAAAAGGGGAGGTAAAACATTTTCTGTATTTCACTTATTGAGTTCTGTATATGTACATATGCTCGTTATCAATTAGTAAGAAAAACTGTAAGATCTAACAACTGTTACGGAAACATTTACCAGTGTATAAAATCATTGTTTACAAGGATCGTAATTAGCACTAACCAATTTGTCCTCAAATTTTGTACAATCATGATTAGCACAAACAAAAATAAAACCGATTTTCGTTTGTCATGGCCTACTATTCACAAATTTCAAGGCAGTATTGGTGGCAATAGCGAAGCATTGGTGGCAATGGTCGAAGATCGAAGCAAAACCTTGTTGTCAAACTTGGGTGCTGTCACAATATTTGTAAAACAAATAATAGCTGCCACTTAACTCGTAATAGCTTTGACAGTTAAATAAATTTATGAATTTAAGATTGAATAGAAATACGTGTTTTTTTCTCAGCCAACTTCGATGACGTTTTTTTTTTTGGATGGCTTGTTATTTATTTCAAATGAGCTGTTGCTACTATACTACTTACAATTTAATTAATGCATTGTCATCGACATGTCTACAGAGATCCTAAAGTTAGTTTTTAATTATATTGACAATAAGTTTGCTTCTTTGATTTCTTTTTACCGTAAGTTGCTTAAACTTGGATAAAAGTACGTAATACAGCTGATACTCGTTGATTCATTTCATGTATGTACATGTTTCATGTAGCATAAGAAACTATAAAAATGAATTAGTGAAACACCGAACCTCGAATTTAATACTGGGCATGTACGATAATGCCTAGGGCCATTAAAATTGAATAATGATGTATATAAAAAGCAGAATAATTACCGTGTTTGAGTAATTACTAGACTGCCGATATTACTGCTATTTATATTACGCAATTTTTTATACTGAGGCCGTATAAAATTATTAAGCTGAATAATTTGAACGTTCGTAATAACAGTGGGTTATTATTTTTACGAAAAGGCTCGTTATTTACCATATCAAAGTCTACCTTTTAGAAGGAAAAAATATTGATTTTAATGGTAAGATGTCTACCTAGTTTTTTTCGAAGAGTAATTTCCAGTCACGCACTCAATTTTCATCATGTTAGAAATGTGTTTCTTCAAGACTACAAAAAACTAATGAATCAGGTTTACCAGCCTTTCCAGATTATGTAATATGAATATACATGGTTTCTATTTTGACACTTAAGTCAGCAGCAAAAGTGATTACACACCCAGTTTTTGAAGGTTGCTTAAATTCTGATATTTTTTTACTATACATTTGTTTTTTTTTATGTTCTGACAGGATTGTAGCTTGTGAAATTCTGCGTCTAATAACCACAAGTTGATTTTGATATGTTGACTGTGTGAACATATATCGCTAATATATATATATCTGAGTGTATATCTGACTAAATGAGACATATTGGAAAAAAATTTCGTACAAATAAAAAAATTCCGTTGAGTTGAACCGAAAATATAAAAATATAAACTTTACCATCCTTACAACTTATAGTTTTTGTAAAAGTCACTGTTCATGAGATTTTAATAAAACATATTGTGTTTTAGAGGGATATTACCCTGCTATTTTTTTTTTTAGTTCAGAGGTATGTACAGGGCCAATTTTTGAATTCTTTTGATATTTTTGATTCAACTTTTTTAATTTTTCGTGGCTAGGGAAAACTTTTTCCAAGATGGATGTATTGGTCAGATAGGTACTATGAAGATTTCCATTTAATATGAGCACTTTGAAAAATATTTAATATTTTCGGTGTTATTCACAGTTTTTTTTAACATTGCTATTTTACTTTTTTTAGCGATATCTTTTCACACAATCGACCTTCAACCTTGGGCTTATTACAACTGCTTCACATGTTGCAACAGAGAAACAAAGCTCGTGTAAGTGGTGGTGTGAGTGCGCGAGACAGTGAGAGACAATTTAACTTGGGTTTAGTTTAAATATCTGTAGCGTGTAATATTTCATTCGTAAAGTTTCTCTCGAGTAACTCGATTCTTCGCGTATTAGACGAAAATATGTATACTGGTCTCACCTTATACTCATCCTTATATATATACTGATACTAACTAAGGAGGAGAAGACGATTTTGACTGAAGGACGTATTTTTGTGAACAAACGATGCAAAGATTAGATAACAATGTTACCCAACGAGAAAACATTTTGTTTTCTGATGAGCCCACTTTACGTCAAACCTAAATAAAAATAAAAGTTAACAAAAAACGTTTCGGTGAAATATCAATGACAAAAAAAATATAAAAACAACTTCAATGTGTGAACCACTGACACTAGGAAAATCCTTTAAGGGGTTACCTGCAGTCATGAGATTTGAAAAATCGATTTTTGGAAAATGTCACAGTGCGAAAGTATGGTCTTTTGACTATTCAATTCCAAAGTTTAAAGTCAGTACGAGAATATGAACCTATTTTTCTCGACCGCCAAAGCGAACGCTGCACTCCGGCGCGCGGCGCTCGCTGCAGCCCACCAGGTGCTGAAAATTTCTGTTTGAAACATATCACAATCGATAGTACTTGCTAAAGAACGAACTTCCCTAAAATTTTAGATTTTTTTGAGCCACAAGGAGAGGGATGGTGAGGGTGAGAAAATACAAATTTTCGTTTCGGCTCTAAAATTTCATTCTTTCTCAATAAAAAAATGAAAAAAATTAGAAACAAGGTTGCAATGGTTTTCGATGTGTTGATGTGTTTTTTTTTTGCGTAGAATACGATAAAAATATTTTCAAAATTATTGGGGGTAGTTTTCACCCATATTTTGAGGATTGAATGTTTCAAATCGAAATTTCGAAAAGTATGACATGATTTTCTTTTGATTTTTTTTTATTTCTTTATTTTTTTTTTGTACTTTCGATTAATTTTTAATTCATAATGGGCGTCGACCAGGAACTTGCCCAAAAAACGTGAAAAAACGTGGTTTCAGCGTATTTTCTCATCCTGTGAGATAGTGAATGGCAAGTGAATAATATATTCCAAGGTTTTTGGGGTCGCTGATTACGATTCTAACGTAGAAAATTTCCCGTAGAATACGATGGTGTTTTTTTAAATTTCAAAATTTAGCCATTTTTTAAAAGTTGACTACCATACTGGATCCGCCATTTTGTTTTTTGAAAATCTGACTTTAGATTCGCAATCAGCGACCCCAAAAACTTTGGAATATATTATTCACTTGCCATTTACTATCTCACAATATGAGAAAATACGCTAAAAACACGTTTTTTCACGTTTTTTCACGTTTGATCCGTTTTTTTGGTCCAGTTCCTGGTCGACGCCCAATATGAATTAAAAATTAATCGAAAGTACAAAAAAAAAGAAAAAAAAAAATTCAAAAAAAAATCATCGAAATTTCGATTTTAAACTCAATCCTCCAAATAAGGGTGAAAACTACCCCCCAATAATTTTTAAAATATTTTTATCGTATTCTACGCAAAAAAAACCACATCGAAAACCATTGCAATCATCTGAATTTTTTTCATTTTCTTACCGAGAAAGATTGAAATTCTAGAGACGAAACGAAAATTTGTATTTTCTCACCCTCACATCCCTCTCCTTGTGGCTCAAAAAATCTAAAATTTTAGGGAAGTTAGTTTTTTCAAAAAATTGATTATGGAACCCATATGTTATAAAATATAATAAAGTATAAGATAAAAAAACGTCCTATGAATTGGCTGAAAAAAAACTATTTCTAACAGAATTTTTACCTTTTCATTTTTTTTTATTTGCAGCTGACCTCGCTTAGTTGTTTAATCTACTGCATACTTTCAGTACTTTACTTTCAGAACAAAAATGTCAAAAATTAGGTCCCGAGTAAGCTCGTGACTGCCAGTAACCCCTTAAGATCGTCCAAAAGATATAGAATGTTTGTGAGAAGATTAATAAAGGCTGTAAATTTTGGAACCCCATTATCGGACCTACCTTTGACGAATTGCAAAGTATTTCCCCCGCACTTGCTCCGTAATCCCAGGGCTGATAATAAAAAGGGAGCAAAGAAAGGACGCCGCCCGTAATGACAGGATCTTACGATCTCCATTATGTTTTGACTGCTTTCCGTTCGCCGATCAAACATAATTACTTTCTTTTTGTAATCACGCTGAAACTACAATAAGATTTCATTATCCCGTCGAGGAACTTCGGGCAATATTTCTAGATTAAAAGCCCACAGGATTTCGCCGAGGCTTCATGTTCTTTCGACGGAACACGATATTTTTTCAGGTGAAAACCCGAATGCATTACTTCTTTCCCGGAAATTCGGAATCCACTGAAATCCTCTTTAGGCGAAGGATAAATCACATCAAAGGACCTTCTATTTTTGTTTATTGCCTCGTGTTTGAATTCACAGGTTTTTTTTTCCTCGTTTGTATAAAATACTCAATAATATTTTGACAATTGTCGGCGGGATATGATCAAATACTGTGCTGATTCATTCGCCAGTATATTTCCGTTCGGGTATTCCAATAAGAGTATGTATGTATGTAGATACTGTATATGGGGCATTTCACGCCAACTAAGTGAGGTCAAAAAAATTTCTGTTTCTGAAACATATCACAATCGATAGTACTTGCTAAAAAACTAACTTCCCTAAAATTTTAGATTTTTTGAGCCACAAGGAGAGGGATGGTGAGGGTGAGAACATACAAATTTTCTTTCGACTCTAAAATTTCGTAGAATACGGTAAAAATATTTTCAAAATTATTGGGGGTTGTTTTCACCCTTATTTTGAGGATTGAAACTTTAAAATCGAAATTTCGAAAAGTATGACACTGTTTTTTCAGTTTTTTTCTTTATTTCTTTCTTTTTTTTTTTGTACTTTCGATTAATTTTTAATTCATAATGGGCGTCGACCAGGAACTGACCCAAAAAAACGGCCCAAATGTGAAAAAACGTGGTTTTAGCGTATTTTCTCATCCTGTGAGATATTAAATGGCAAGTGAATAATATATTCCAAGGTTTTTGGGGTCGCTGATTACGAATCTAACGTAGAAAATTTCCCGTAGAATACGATGGTATTTTTTTAAATTTCAAAATTTAGCCATTTTTTAAAAGTTGACTACCACTGGTAGTCAACTGACACGGACTGGATCCGCCATTTTGTTTTTTGAAAATCTGACGTTAGATTCGTTATCAACGACCCCAAAAACCTTGGAACATTTTATTAATATGCCATTTACTATCTCACAGGATGAGAAAATACGCTAAAACGACGTTTTTTCATCTTTTGGGCCGTTTTTTGGGCCAGTTCCTAGTCGACGTCCATTATGAATTAAGAATTACAAAAAAAAGAGAAATAAAAAAAAAAATGAAAAAAAAAATCGTGTCATACTTTTCGAAATTTCGATTTTAAACTTTCAATCCTTAAAATAAGGATGAAAACTACCCCCAATAATTTTGAAAATATTTTTATCGTATTCTACGCAAAAAAACACATCGAAAACCATTGCAACCTTCTTTTTAATTTTATTCATTTTCTTACCGAGAAAGATTAAATTTTAGAGTCGAAACGAAAATTTGTACTTTCTCACCCTCACCATCCCTCTCCTTGTGGCTCAAAAAAATCTAAAATTTTAGGGTAGTTAGTTTTTTAGCAAATAGGTACTATCGATTATGATATGTTTCAAACAGAATTTTTTTTTGACCTCACTTAGTTGGCGTGAAATGCCCCATATATGCATGCATTCAGATTGTATTCAGCTGATACGCGATTATATATGTATGTATGTACAAGGTGTGCAAATTAAGTAATGAGAAAAAAGTCACAAGTACTCAAGTCAGGCGAATAAGGAGGCTGAGCAGCCACAGGAATGTTTTTACTGTTTTACTGTTAAAAACTCATTCACTGAAAGGACTGTTGACAAGGCGCATTGTTGTAAATGTAACAAAACGACAAAAGGGGCGGGCAAAAAGCTTTTCCTGGTTTCGGTTTTGGAAATTCCTTTTTTTGGGGAGGGGGGGGGGGGCCCCCCCGGGGAATCCGCTAAATCCCTTTTTTGTGTTTTTTTTTTAAAAAAATAGGGGGGTTTTTAAAAAAGGGGTTGGGGGGGGGGGGGGGGGGGTGTGGGGGGGGTTTTTTTTTAATTTTCCTCCGGCCCCGCCCCCGGGGGGGGGGGGGCCCCACAGAGGGAAAAAGGGGGGGGGGCGGGGGGGGGGCGCGCGGCCGGGGGGGGCCCCCCCCCCCAAGCGGGGGGGGGGGGGGGGGGGGGGCGGGGGGGGGGGGGGGGGGGGGGGGTAGGGGTTGGGGGGGGAGGGGGGGTTGGGTGGGGGGGGGGGGCCCCCCCCCCCCGCTCCGGGGGGCTGGGGGGGGGGGGGGGGGGGGGGGTGGGGGGGGGGGGGGCCGGGGGGGCGCCCCCCGCCGGGGGGGCGGGGGGGGGGTGGGGGGGGGGGGGGGGGGGGGGGGGGGGGGGGGGGTGGTTGTTTTTTTTTTCCTTATCCCCCTTTCTTTTTTTTTGTTGGTGTTGTTGTTTTTTTTTTTTTTTTTTTTTTTTTTTTTTTTTTTTTTGGGTTTTTTTTTTTTTTTTTTTTTTTGTTGTGTCCCGCCCCCCTTTTTTTTTTTTTTTTTTGTTTTGGGGGGGGGGGGGGGGGGGGGGGGGGGGGGGTTTTTTTTTGTTTTTTTTTTTTTTTCTTTTTTTTCCCCCCCCCCGGGTGGTTGTTTTGTGCCCCCCCCCCCCCCCCCCCCCGGGCCCCCCCCCCCCCCCCGGGCATGTTTTCTCTTGGGGGTTTTTTAACCAGGAAACCCATAATATAAAGGGTGGTTTTTAAAAAAAAACCCCGGGTTTTAATTTAAAAAAAAAAAAAAAAAAAGGGGGGGGGGGGGGGGGTTTTTTTTTTTTTGGTGGGGCCTCTGTTGTAATGAACATCCAGTTGTTATGTCCAGAGTAAATCCAGAGTAAACCTAGAAATCTACAGAGGATTAAGAGAGATGTTTAAGGGGAAATTGAAGATATTCCCCAGAATAAGAGGTGTGTAAATAAATTAATGAGACTGGCAACGTAGCGCCCGATCTAGCAACACTGTGGAGACGGGACTTGGAAGGGTGGTAGGTTAACATGTAGTGCACCTTCAGTACAAGTTTGACCTTGTTAAAGTCATTTGTTTGTTCTTTGTAACTGTTTTCGTAAACCGTTTTTTTGTTCTAGTGCGTTTTAAAAATGAGTGACATTAATTTTGAGCAACGGTGTGCTATTAGGTTTTGATTCAGACTTGGACACAGCGCAACGGATACTTTTGCAAAACTTCAACACGCCTACGGAGACAGTGTTCTTTCGAGAACCCAGGTTTTTCGGTGGTTTAAGGCCTTCTCAGAAGGATGAGAGTCGATTGAAGATGAACCACGTAGCGGAAGGCCTTCATCTTGAAGAACCGACGAAAATGACGATAGAATACGGGATCTTGTGCGTTCAGATCATCGGTTGACGACAAGAATGATCGGGGAAGAGTTAAATTTGAATAACACCACTGTTCATTAGATTTTGACCAACGAATGGGGGATGAGAAAAATCTGGGCAAAAATGGTTCCAAAAAACCTTCGCAGGAACAAAAGGACATAAGGAGAAAAAGGTATCTTGATATTATTGAATCGATTGAAAATGATCCCCATTTTATGGAACGTGTCATTACTGGTGATGTGACTTGGGTGTTTGAGTACAACCCGGAAACCAAGCGCCAAAGCATGGCATGGCACACTTCAAACTTCCAAAAGCCAAAAATCAAGAATAAGCAAGCCGAAGATCAAATGCATGCAGATTTGCTTTTTTGATAGCCAGGGAATTATTCACAAAGAGTTTGTGCCTGCAGGCCAAACAGTAAATCAACACTTTTACAGAGAGGTTTTTGAAAAATGAAAAAGGGTCATGCGTGTGAGACCAAACACCAAGAACAACTGGATGTTGCATCACGACCATACGCCTTGTCACACAGCCATTTCAGTAAACGGGTTTTTAGCCAGTAAAAACATTCCTATGGCTCTTCAGCCTCCTCATTCGCCTGACCTTTTTCTTCCTGAAACCCTCCATGGACGTGGTTTTGGGACCCCCGAAAACATTCAAACGGCTGAGCGAGCAATAGAGAGCAGCACAGCTAGGAAGAATGGAAGAACTGTCTCCAGCGCTGTGTGGCTTCCCAAGGAAGCTATTTTGAAGGAGACAATACTGAATTGTAATTCTATTCGAATAAAAAAAAACAGTATCATACCTTAATTTACATACCTCGTATGCTTGAACGGGTTATAGCTGAGTTCGTCCGTCGCTTAGAAGGGTACATTGTTAATGAATATAGTAGGCATTTAATACACACAATATTTAAGAAGTAAAACTTCCATGTTTACTCTTTAATCTGTACCACATGTTAACGTTGAATGTTAAATAATAAACGAGTTATCGTTATGTTAAAAACAAACAAATCATTTCGGCTCTCACTGTGTTACACATAGCCATTCTGCGGCACGTAAAAGTCGTCGCAAAAACTCGAAACCTTGATACTGAATTGTTTAGCTGCTTCGATATCATTCTAATCCACAATGAAAATCGTAAAAATTAACGAGAATGTAGTAAATGTGGACTCATGGTCGCGGTGCTAATAAAATTATGTTCATATATACAAAAATAATTAGAAAGTCGAAGCAGGTGTTAGCGATAAATAGTACGTTCCTTATTAAATTCAATATTTTGCAAGTACACTTTCTTACACTCAGTAGTATACACTGGTCGCGGAAAGTAAGTTGAAAATGGGTTTATACAAAATATAATGTATCAATACAACAAACTCCGAAACATATACATAAATATTATAATACCGGGTATCCAAGAAAATTCTGACCCATTTTGATCGTAAATTATACAGGTCTACAAAAAAAAAGTTCTGTCTTTGCGATCAGACCCATCATTTCCTATGTATTTTGATGCACTGAAACCAAATTTGGCAAAACAATTTTTCTACCGCATCAATTTTTCTCTCCACCCCCATATAACCCCCATAAATTCTTATAGAGGATTTTTTTTTATTTTTTATTTTGGTTTTTTTGGTTCGCTGATCAAGAATCTGAAGTCAAGAATAAATACGACTTAATGACAGCTGTCAACAAGCTGTCAAATTTCACTAAAAAGTAAAAAGTTGATATTAAATGCATATTATTAAATTTTTTGGGTTGCTAATTACGATTCTGAAATCAAAAATGAATTATATCAAAAATCATTTTTGACTTCAGTTTTTGAAATTTGATCAATTTCTACTTGAAAAATCGCCACTAAGTTTGAATAAAACACTCTGTATATGCCGCTTTCCAAAAATGTACACTTTGTTACACTTTACTTTCAAAATGAGTCAGTAATTCAATTTTTAAAAACGTTGTATTGCAATGCACCACAAACAATGCACCACCCTGTTGCATTCAAAATTGTAGCGAATTTCGAACGTTGCAGTTACAGATTATATTTGAAAAACACCCTGTAGGAAGAGTAACAAAGTTTTAGCACGAAAAAAAACTATTTGAAAAAAGTAAATCGACTGGCGAAAACCTCATCCTTGTAAGTTCGCTCTGTCAAAAAATATTTACGATCAGAGTGGGTGAGGGAAAAATTAAATTAGTAACCCATTTTGAAAGCAAAGTGTAACAAACTATACATTTTTGGAGAGCGGAAGATTGTAGCTTTTGTTTGGTATAAACGTATATAGGGTGTTCCATTCAAAATATTGGCGAATTTTAACCTTGAAATTGGTAGGATAAGTAACTAGTTTTTAACTTTGGTAAGAATTCTCTGGGAATTTAGTGGACAATGGGCCAATAATATACCAGGCCCGTTGTCAAAAATACCTCGTTTTTTTTGCCAAAATTAGGGACAGCACGAAAATATACATAAAAAATTCGGAAAAATTCCGTAGATTTGAATAAACTACTTTTCCCGAACTCAATTTCGCCGCGTCATATTCAAAATGATGTCCAAAGTTGGCCAAAAACCCTTTTTTTTCGTTTAAAAAAAACTATGCGTCCTACAAAAAAAAAGGTTCAAATAAAAGTTGTAGAACTTATTAAAACAATCAATTCAAACCTAATCCGACTGTAATAAATAAGTAAATAATTGTTTTATTGTAAAAAACAGCTAAAAACCATTTCGTTGCTGATATTTTGAAAAATATATAATATTTTTTCATGAAACTTGGGGAATGTATGGTCCTCTATAAGTAGAATAAGCGATATTTTGAACATTGCAAAATTCCTGATGGTTTTTGCAAAAATCGCATTTTTCGCAAAAAAATGCTTTTTTTTAAACTCCAATAATTCATACACAAATGCACTTAGAGTTCAGTTAGGGCTTAAATCATCAGGGCTTTGTACACTTTCGTGTACAAAGAAAGCGCGAATAGTAATATGATTGTTAATATCCTAAAATAACCGCGCAAAAAATCACCACTTTTTTTTACCGAAAAAATGTAATTTTTTCAAAAAGTTTAAACTATACCGAAATGCCGTTATTGCCATTCGACAGCTGTTTTTTTTTTTACTTAAAAAAAAACTACCTACCCTACGACCTTCTGGAGCCGAGATTATTTTTTTTTTTTCGAAAAATCGCCACGGCCTCATTTCTTAACATTAAGGGCTGAAATTTGCACGGATCGTAGTTAAATACTTGTAGTTTCATACAAATATTATTTTATGGAAGTCAATGTCATTTCCTGATCTGTAGACTACACGATATTGGCCCCTATACAAAATCCTGCCTCCGCTCGATGTTCGTTCATGTGCGTGGTGGTGGGAGAGAGAGACGCCGACAGGGCGCATATAGTTAGCGAGTCGGCGTCTCTCTCTGCCTTGTCTTGAAGAAAATTTTAAGCCCTAACTGAACTCTCTAAGTGCATTTGTGTATGAATTATTGAAATTTAAAAAAAAGAATTTTTTGCGAAAAATGCAATTTTTGCAAAAAACTATCAGGAATTTTGCAATGTTTGCTACTTATTGAGGACTATACATTCCCCAAGTTTCATGAAAAAATATTATATCTTTTTCAAAGAAATAAGTAACTGAAAATCGCGATTTTTAGCTGTTTTTTTGCAATACAAAAATTATTTATTTATTTATTAAAGTCGGATTAGGCTTTAATTGTTTGTTTTAATAAGTACTACAACTTTTATTTGAAACTATTTTTTGTAGGACGCCTATTTTTTTATTAAACGAAAAAAAGGGTTTTTTGGTCCACTTTGGACGCTATTTTGAATATGATGCGGCGAAATTCAGTTCGAGGCAAAGTAGTTTATTCAATTTTACGGAATTTTTCAGATTTTTTATGTATATTTTCGTGCTGTCCTTAATTTTGGCACGTAAAAATGTAATGGGCTTGGCCTATAATGTCCTTTTAAATGGGACTGATCTTTGCTGATAATTATTTGATTCGTTAGATTAGTGAATAATGCTGCTAATGTATGCGTTATTCAATGGTAGACAAATGTGTCTCATATTAATTCGTACGCAGCCTGTATAAAAATCGCAGGGATATTACGTTGTATATTCTCTCTGTGAACGCATGCAGTTCAACTTTTTTTCATTGATGTCTTGATTTAACTTCCCACGTGGAATTTTATTTGATAATTGAAACCCGATGTCGACAATACACGCCTGTCGATATGGAAACGTTGATGGCCTTTATAGATTAAAGCAGCCATTACATTGCGCTACACTATAATATGGGCACTGATTTCAGATGCTGTGACTTCAGTTAACGTTCAACAATTTAATAGTGGCAATTATTATAATATGGAATTTGCAGTAGTTGGGGTTCGAGTATTAGTATCAGTATTGTAGGCTAAAGCTATTACATTATATTACGAGTGGAATTGAAATATCCCTAATTGGGAAGACATTTCAGTTAAACTGCTTTCAAAAGTTTCAATAGTAAAATTTTCATATCCTACTGTGTAATTACATAATTAAGTACATATACAATACAATAGTAGGTACAATAGAAGATACGTAATAAATGGAGAGTCAGTAAGATACACTCATCGTAGAATTCGACGTTTCTTCTAGTATCCCAACCGAGCAAGCAATTCAAAATTGAATGAAAAAAAAATAAGAAAAATGTTTAAAATACGAGGTGTGGCTATTAAATAACCTAACTGTTGCTGTTACCAGCAGCGCGTTTGAACAGAACTGTGTCTGGTGATGCTTTCCCTACCCTGAGTTCGCTGGACAAGCCAGTAGGTCGCTCCGTTTGACTGTAGCAGTCGTTTGAATTAGTCTACGCACTAGAGACGCGTTGAAAAAATGTTAAGTGTTCAGATGGAGCAACGGGTTAATCTCAAGTTTCTTGTTAAACTGGGGAAAACTTTTACAGCAGCTTATGCAATGTTAAAAGAAGTGTACAGGAATTAATGTTTATCCCGTACACAAGTTTTTGAATGGTTTAAACGATTTAAAGAGGGACATGAAACGACCGAACACGATCCGCGCCCCGGGCGGCAATCAACGTCAAAAATGGACGAAAACATTGAAAAAATTGGTAAATGAATCCGCAAAGATGGTCGTCTAAGCATCCGAGGGCTTGCAGAAATAACAGGAATCGACAAACAATATGTTCGCAAGATTTTGTGAATCGTTCAACAAGAGCAAAGTTTGCGCAAAAATGGTGCCAAAACTCCTCACTCCCGAGCAAAAGGACTCAAGAATGAACATTTAGCGCTGACATTCTAAACAACATTGACACTGATCCAGGTTTGTTAGACACGGTGATTACTTGTGATGACAAGATTCGAAAGTGTGGAAGCGGTTAAAGCAAAAGCGATGAGGTTCTGAACCAGCTGACAGACTCGGACTTCCAGTACTGCTTTCAACAATGGAAAAGTCGTATGGAGCGGTGTAGAGATCGCCAAGGGGAGTACATTGAAGGCGAAAAAGTTGCTACTGTTATTGGTAACTAATAAAAATTGTTATGACAGCAGTTCGGTTATTTAATAGCCACACCTCGTAAACCAGCAACTGGGAGACCAATTTCATGAATAATTTTACCAACTATCTTGGGTCCAGTTAATCCTAGAACTGAAAGAAATATAGCAATTCCGTCGCAGAAATTAATTTTTAATTTTTAAATACGATGGATATTAGTAAAAAAATCGTTTTAATATCCAACGAACAATAATAGTTGGTTACAGTTAGTCCTAGTGTTAGAATATAAGGGTCGGTTTCTCTCTGTTCCTCAACTTATAGTGTTTTCCCTAAGGAATCACTGAAGGTAAAGTTTAGTTAAACAAAAACGGTCTCAATGTTAAAGTATTTGCCAAAAAACCTACATTAAGCTTAGGTGCAGGATTAAAATTACTAGCAAAAAATATACATATCAGCATTATGATGCTAAAAAGAAAATTATATGAAACTAATTTCATTACAAAATTACTACAGTCCAACCACTATTGACAGAACAACGTATATAAAACAGAATTGAGTGGGCAACCGAAAATGTTGACCGCAACTGGGATAATGTAATGTTCATTGATGAGTGATGAGTCTTCCTTGTGAACCTGGACTCCTAGCAACGAAGCCTGGCTACTGCGAGGTCAGCCAATTTTGCAGCGATCAGTTAAACATACTGTTAAAGTCCATGTTTGGGGATGTGTCGATATTGATCAGTACGAAGATTATTGATCATTGTTATTATTTACTGGAACTTTGAAAGAATAAAAAGATTGCACCAGAAAGCCCTCTTGACATCAACAAAGATGTGGTTTGGTAGAAACAAGACTGATGACTGGACTGGACTGGAAGATAATAATTCCAAACATTGTAATAGACTTCGAGTGCAGTGGAAAGCTGCCTGGCCTTCACAATCACCAGATGCCAACCCAACAGAAAATATGTGGGCCTTAATGAAGCAATAGCTTCGCGGAACACGTGTATTATCACTGATACAGCTAGCACGACAAGTACGTAAGATATGGCGGTCGTTTCTAGAGGGATATGCCAAAAATTTGGTAGAAAGTATTAAGTCTTAACGTTGACTGGCAATATGTAAATAATAACTGCGACTGGACACCTGGACAGTGTATTAGGTGAGCGCATCAATGAGACTATTATAATACAGTTCTTGTACAAAAAAGCTTAAAGTTGTAGCTGCCATAAGTTGGACAATATCGGCGACACGTTTTTATATGACAGACTGTAAGAAAAAATGGCTTTCGAGCTTATATTTCGAGATTATCTTGGCTATATTTACAGCAGAGTTTGTAGGATTTGCTTCTATAAAAGTTTTACTACTTTTCCTATCTCCCAAAGAGAGCACGGCAACAACCTGATACAAGGTGTGAAATTAAGTAATGAGACTTTTTTGATTATTTGTTTCGAATAGAATTACAATTTAGTATTGTCGCTTTCAAAATAACTTCCTTGGGAAGACACACAGTGCTGGAGACGCTTTTTCTCATAGTAGTCTGGAACTCATATACTGGAATAGCCTTCAGCTGGTCGGTTACAGTCGTTTGAATGTTTTCTTGGTCCCAAAATGAGGTGCTTTTTCAATCTCGGGAAGAGAAAAACGTCACAAGAACTCAAGTCGGGCGAATAAGGAGACTGAGGAGCCACAGTTGGCTAAAAACTCGTTTATTGAAATGGCTGTGTGACAAGGCCCATTGTCGTGATGCAACATCCAGTTGTTCTTGATGTTTGGATTCTAATTTAACTCTTCCCCGATCATTTTTGTCGTTAACCGACGATCTGAACGCACAAGATCCCGTATTCTGTCGACATTATAATCGGTTCTTGTAGATTAAGGCCTTCCCCTGCGTGGTTCATCTGCAGTCGACTCTCTTTGCTCTGAGAATGCCTTAAACCACCGAAAAACCTGGGATCTTAAGAATACACTGTCTCCGTAGGCGTGTTGAAAACGTATCCGATGTGTCCAAGTCTGAAGCAAAACCTAATAGCACACTGTTGGCGTTGCTCAAAATTAATGTCACACATTTTTAAAACGCACTAGAACAAAACAGTTACAAAGAACAAACAAATGACTCTAACAAGTTCAAACTGGTACTGAAGGTGCATTACATGTTAACCTACCGCCCTTCCAAGTCCCGTCTCCGCAGTGTTGCCAGATCGGGCGCTACGTTGCCAGTCGCATTACTTAATTTACACACCTCGTATAATACGTAACACCCCCGAAAGTTTCGATACAACAATCGCGCCAAACGAGTTCTGATTAAACGAGTTCGAAGGCGCATCTTGAGTACGATTACTGTCGGGCACAATTCTGCCGCGTAATTAAACATGGTGTCTTGAATTCCGAAAGCATTAATTATATTATCTTCATAACATAACATCCTCAATCCCCGCCGCGACAGCGACTGAGACCGCGCTCCGAATGCAAATCGATATAGGGACGGAAGAAGGAGAAGAAGACGAACGCGAAGTTTTCATTATCGCAATCTCTGTTGGTGATGTGTCATAAACTAGTTTAATGCGTTCGTTTCTCACGGCGTCTCCGGTCACCCTTCCGAGGGAGAGACAGGAGGGTAGGAGGATTATTTTTGGATGGCCGTTAAAGTGATTATTCGTCGTTTCTTGTACATGGCCTCATTTAAACGCTTCTGTATACAGGGTGTCCCATTATTAAGGGGCCACAGCGAAACTACAAATTCTTTGGATAAGAATATGAAAAACTGACCTTAGTCCAAAAGTTATTGGTAACCAAGAGACGGGGTGTCAAAGTTACCATTTCATTTTCGATTTCCGTAACTAACTTCTTTAAAAAACCACACTCTTTCACAAAGTCTGGTGATTGTGTTTTTTTGAGGAGAGGAATTTTTAATTTGTCAATCAGTTTGATGTACATTGTAGAGGGCGCTCTCTGCGGCATCCTAAATACATAAAAACTGGTGTACATTTTTTTGCACTTTAGGATATCTAGTTTTTATTGAAAATATCTAATATTACTCCTATTTTTGACATGATTGTACAGGTATGACATTAGGAAAAACAGTTTTGATTTCTGTTCGGACTCAGTGTGTCCAAATACGTCGGAAGTAATGTTATTATTATTATTAAGCCGATGTCCTTTTTGCTTCATCATCCACCAGTTTTTCACAAAACCCCAATTTTGGGTCAAAATTGACCAAGAAAATACCAAAGTCTATTTTTTTGTACCGTTTACTCCAGATATATCGTTTCCGGAGTATTTTTAACCGCTGAAAAATGGTTCCGTAGTACAAATTTACTTCTGACCCTTTGTTAACCAAAAAATAGTCCAATTTTGGGCCAAAATTGACCAAAAAGATATTATAGTCTATTTTTTGTACGTTACTCAAGATATATCGTTTCCGGAGTATTTTTAACCACAGAATTAGATTCCGTGGTCCAAATTTAATTGTGACACTTCAGTAACTAAAAATGCCCAACTTTGGGTCAAAATGGCCAAAAAAAAAATCGAAAGTACTTTATCTTTCTATTTTGGTTACTAATGGCTTTTGACTCATTTTTAGAAAGTCAGACAAAGAAACTCATACTAAAACCCAGAGGCAAAACTCGAACTGAAACTTACACAAGCAAACTCATACTGAAACGCAGACGCACAACTTACACTGAAACTCAGACAATCAAACTGTTACTCAAACCGCAAGACGCAAAACTCACACTTGACTATGACAAACAAACTGAAATTCAGAGAGTATAAGTTACAAATAGAAGACAAATAAGACAAATTCGCGGCTTGTGTGATTGAAACAATTTAAATCTCGGTTTAAATAGTTAGCACAAAATTGTACTTTAAAAAATCTCTTAGACATGATTTTATAAAAACAAATAAAATACAAGAAAAAAATGAAAAAACATAATCTTCATTACATGCAAAGTAATTGTGAAAAAAAAAATTTGAAAGATGAAAAACTCTTATTCATTTGTTGCGTGAATTTCCAAAGATTCAGTAAATGGTTTCGTAGTACAAATTACTGAATTGAATAACTTTTAGTTTTTTTAGAAACAAACAAAAACAAAATGAATCTACACTGGTTGTTTCGGTTTGGTAAAAAAGTCATCCATGAAGAACTATTTCTTATAAAACTACTCTTCTATAACGTCTCAAATAAACAATGTATCCAATTCTTACTTTGAAAATGATATGTCGTAAAGAAATTGTAAATAGAATAGATTTAAGTCTTGTTTGTCACAGCGGTTGAATGTACTGCAGAAATGACATGTCTGGAATAAATGGTAGAAAATATAGACTTTGGTATCCTTTTGGTCAATTTTGGCCCAAAATTGGAGTTTTGTGGAAAACTGGTGGTTGCAGCGCATCGAAATACATAAGAATTGACATGTCAGACCTCGGGTTCAGAAAATTTTGTTTTTTTTATGTGTGCCAGTTATTATCATTTATACGTTTATACATCAGAAGTACACAAACGGGTAGGTAGCGTTACTAATCACCGTACTGTAATACCCGAAAAATACATACAGGACGACAGCTGCTGCGCCCTCTATCGGTGCTAAACGATATTAAACGTACACGGGGCAACACCATAAAATAATAACATGACCGCGATTAAAGGCGTTTACCCACGCAGACGTCTTCAAAAGTGGAGAGGAACAAACAGGCTGTTCGCTGCAGTAAATTAAAGAAACCCTGGAACGGGGGAGAGCCCATAAAAAAGCACGCGGCAACGCGTGGGGGATGGGGGTAGAGGGGAACAGGGAAAGAGCAGTCTCGTTCGCTCGAACCCGAACTTGAGAAAAAACTAAACGGAACACAATAATAGAAACTCACAGTTGTCACAGTGCCAATAGAAAGTTTTTAATTACACGAAACGATTGCCTGCATTTGCACGATCCTTACAAATATAATTGTCGAAAATTAAACGCAAACGATGCGTTGCATATTATTTTGGACTATTTATTATACACGGTGTCTCATAATACTCAGTGATATAAACTGCTCGTCAAAATTAGCGTAACACTTTTTAGATGAGCGCCATTTTCGTTCTGTTTGAGATAGAGACTTGCGGTTTAAACATTCCGGTAGCCTATAGACTTGTTTTTAATGCTTCGAAGTTGCTACCCTGTTACTTAAACGGTTCGCCGTCCACACCCCAAAAACCAACCCCATGTCGAAATTTGAATTCGCAAGATTTTGACGGCAACTTCAGAGTCCTACAAGATTGACTAAGAAGGACGTTGTCGGGTAAAAACCCTATTCTGGCACACATTACGACCTCCCCAGCATGTCCTGAGCATTTGGTCGCTGCCCCACCCTTTCAACCCATTTCCAGCCGCCGTGATTCATCCCTCTGCAGTTATGCTGGGTTTAACATGCTCTGACCACTGGTTGGCGGTTTCATTGATCCAAATGCTGCTAAAATCAATTGGTCTGGGACACAATAACAACACTGGACAGATGTTGTTAGGGGTGGCCTACCTTCCAGGCGTCAGGAAAGTCGGGCGTTCGCTTGCCCAAGCTGCAAGGAACACTTGTCGCGCTCACCGAGCGTCTCACTCACGGATTTCACGATTATCGATTCTCACAAGTGTAAGGGAAGGTTACATCTACCCAACGACCTCTCATTTAAGAATTTTCGCCCACTCAAAAATGTTTTGCAGGGTGTTAAAAAAAGAGGGTGCTGAAATAGGGGGCTGGAATAGTGGGCCGGAATAGGTTCAGGCTTACTCAAAAACTCTTTCTAAGTCATCCCACGTGTAGAGACCTGCTTACATCCCCGCAACGTAGCAAATTTGCAAGGGGTAGCTTGGGGGTGGAATTTTACTTTTGGCGCTCAATCGACGGTCCTCAAGTTAGTCCAGTCAACTTAGAGATACTTCATGTGATGCTAGGACATGACTTAGACCAAACGACTGCCCATGTAGCTTCCAACAGTGGTGGAACTAAAGGGGGTGGATGGGGGGGGGGGGTAGGTGTTGGGATGGTCTGGAGGGATGTTTGAATGGTCTGCGGGTGTAAATTGGTTGTGACACCCTAGACCAATTGATTTTAGCAGCATTTGGATCAATGAAACCGCCAGCCAGTGGTCAGAGTATGTTAAACCCAGCATAACTGCAGAGGGATGAATCACGGGGGCTGGAAATGGGTTGAAAGGGTGGGGCAGCGACCAAATGCTCAGGACTTGTTGGGGAGGTCGTAATGTGTACCAGAATAGGGTTTTTACCCGACAACGTCCTTCTTAGTCCATCTTGTAGGACTCTGAAGTTGCCGTCAAAATCTTACGAATTCAAATTTCGACATAGGGTTGGTTTTTGGGGTGTGGACGGCGAACCGTTTAAGTAACAGTGTGGCGACTTTGTGGAATTAAAAACAACCATATAGGCTACCGGAATGTTTCAAACCGCAAGTCTCTAGCTCAAACAGAACGAAAATGGCGCTCATCTAAAAAGTGTTACGCTAATTTTGACGAGCAGTTTAGTACTTCCAATCTCCGAAACGAGAGAGTACACGAACAGGAAATGTCTCATGCAGTAATTGGATTGTTTCACGGGCTGTATGGCATGTCGCACCATCTTGTTGAAAGCACTTCGTACATCAATATCATCCAATTTAGGCAGAAAGAACTCGGTAATCATGTCGCGATGCCAGTAATAGTAACTGCTTGACCAGCCTCATTTTCGAAGAAGTATGGTCCAATGATGCATCCAGCCCAAAATCTGCACCAAAGGACACGTTTTGGATGCATTTCTTTGGTGAGTATACGCTATAGACCTTCTTGAAGTATGCAATTCTTGTCCTCGACGCCGAATCGATGTTCCTGGACTATCACCAATATTCCAGATTAGACGGCCAGTGTGTTTAGCGTCCCCAACTGATCCAGTCTCCCTGAATTTTTCAATTACTCTCCTCACAGTTGACGAAGTTAAATCAAAATTCCGACCATATTTTGTACGAAATTTGGGAACTGTAGCAGCCAAACTTTCATTATTTTTTAAATATTGTTCAACAATGAAAACGCGTTGTTCTTTCGTGTACTGCTCCATTTTTACTAACCCTGAACTGTCAGCTGTCAAACTGTTTTCTTTTTTTTTTTGATTGCCAACAACAACGTTTTTTGATTGATTTTCCACACAAATGGCGGCAAATTCAAATTTTGCGTGAATTATGGGACACTCTTTATATACCAACTGTACTTACTAAAGTGGATTAAAAGTGCATTAAAAAATACACGGCCGTGGTTATGTATTGACTGTTATTTTACCATTCAATCCTGCCGAAGCTACAGCTATTGAGAGAGAGCCAAACCAAATTTCAAGATATGTCCGTTGAAACAGCTTTAAAAACTATATGACGCGATACAACAATTACAGAACGGCGCGTTGTCGTTAGCGGAGTCACTACAAATAGTGGACGAAGGAATCATCAACAGGATCATGCATCATTCATGACTTGCCTGCCTAGGAATTACGGGGGCGATAAGGAACACGCCAACGGCAGCAACGGAAGTCCTACTGCCCTCCCTCTTCAATTCGTGATTATGGGGGAGGCAAGAGCCCAAGTGGTATCTACGAAGACCTCCTGGGGCATAACAGAATCAAAAGTCTAGTGGGTGGAAACATCTTAGAGATGAGGAAAGACCATATGACTCCTGAATTCACACACAACAAAAACCTCGGGATGGAAATAATTGATCGAGAGAAATGGAAAACAAACGACTACAGGAACAGAACTGAGAGAGTAACCGGGTACACAGACGGGTCAAAGACTCAGCAGGGAACTGGTGCTGGCATTTACAACGAAACGGAAAAGCTACAGTACAGCATTCCACTTGGAAAATATACCTCTGTATTTCAGGCGGAGGTATATGCAATACTGCGTATAAGGTATTATAGGCGTATAACCGGCTAGCGAGAAAAGGATCGTCTACTTCATTTACTGGCCCAGAACCGGCCCTGGGAGTACCAAAGAATATAGTAAGGGGTCAAATAGGAGAATGGGTCAGAAATCGACAAAATGGATACTGGAACCCTATATCCAGGAAAAGACACGGTTTATTAAAGGAACATGGGAGGAAAGAACTGAAGAACTAGTAAACATGAATAGAATTCAGATAAGAGCTGGTGTGGGCCTCCTAATAGGACATTGAGCCCTCAAAGGACACCTACACAGAATGGGGCTGTACAACGGAGAACTGAAATGCAGACTCTGCAACAGGGAAACGGAAACAGCACACCACACACATAATGATGATGGTGATTGCGAGACCTTAGATCGCAAAAGGCAGGCCATATATGGACACCCCAAACTTTGTCCAGAAGATTACAGCACCCAGCCGGCGGGGAAGCTATACAAACTTGTACACGGGACCCGGCTACTGGAATGGGTGGTGTGATAAGAATGGGAGGTTGCGCACAATAAGCCCAAGAGGCTGCTGTGCAATCCGGCGAAAAGGACTGCTCCCAGAAGGAAAACAAAATGCATCATTCATTTACTTTTCAGTTCTTGTAGCAGTAAATATTGAGTGGTTTTGTAGGAAAATAGAAAGAAACGAGGAGACATTGACGCAGAAGTTAATAACTACCGCACAGGTCATTCTGCTTTGCCTTATTATTCTTTACTTTAGTTTTTTCGGTTAATATTAGAGCTCATTTTCATTTCGTTTCGACTAAAGGAAAACAGGAGCCTGAGAAAAAAACTCACGGAGATGAGACTAGAAAGGAGCGCTCCGCTCGAACCAACCACCGCAAAAAAACTAAATAGAACACAACAGTAGAAACTTACAGTTGTCACAGTGCCAATAGAAAGTTTTAATTACACAAAATGATTCTTTGAGTGGCAATTATGCGACCGTGATTCAACGTGATCTCGTCAAACACGTAAATTCTGAGCCAAACGAAAGCTAATTTCGTGGTTTATAGTGTATTCATTTCGGCCCCAAATGTGCTACGTTGCAATTGGATCGATGCGATCCCATTTTCATTTCGATAATTACATTATAATCGTCATAATTTTTTCATTTCAACGTACTCGGTGAGGTCTCTTTTTTCCCCCTCCCTTTTTTTTCCTTCCCCCCCCCTTCCCCCTTTTTTTTTTTTTTTTTGGGGGGTGTTGTTCAGGTTTCCCCCCCGGGGGGGGGAGGGGGGGGGGGGGGGGGGGGGGGTTGTTTTTTTTTTTTATTTCTTTAATACAACACCCCCCCCCCCCCCCCCCCCCCCCCCTTTGTCCCCCTTTTTTTTTTTTTTTTTTTCCCTCTTCCCCCCCCGTTGTTGGGGGGGGGGGGGGGGGGGGGGCCCCCGGCCCCCCCCCCCCCCCCCCCCCCCCGCCCCCCCGGGGGGGGGGCGGGGGGGGGGGGGGGGGGGGGTCCCCCCCCCCCCCCCCCCCCCCCCCCCCGGGGGCCCCCCGCCCCCCCCGGCCTCGCGGGGGGGGGGGTTTTTTCCCCCCCCCCCCCCCCCCCCCCCCCCGGGGGGGGGTGTTTCCCCCGGGCCCCCCCCCGGAGGGGTGTGTCCCTCCCCCCCCCCCCCCCCCCGTGTTTTCCCCCCCCCCCCCCCCCCCCCCCCCCCCCCCCCCCCCCCCCCCCCCCCCCCCCCTCCCCCCCCCCCCCCCCCCCCCCCCCTTTCCTTTTTTTTTTTTTTTTCTCTTCTCCCCCCTCTGCGGGGGCGGGGCTGGGGGGGGGGGTTGCGGGGTTTTTTTTTCCCCTCCCCCCCCCTTTTTTTTTCCCCCCCCCCCCCCCCCCCCCCCTCCCCCTTTTTTTTTTTTTTCCGCCCCCCGGCGGTTTTTTTTTTTTTTATTAATTTTTCCCAATCCCCCCCCCCCCCCTTTTTTTTCCCCCCCCCCTAATAAATTAATGTTTTAACAATAGTAATAATAAAGGTACCATATTTTAAAAACATGTTTTTTATGTAAAATTTGACGGAGAATACGATAAACATATGAAAAACTTGTTGCGAGGTGAGGGGTTCTTAAATTGATTTAACATTAAATTGTTAATAACAATATGAATTTGTTAATAATTTTTATTTAAAATAATTTTTTCTCAAAATTCAGTCTTTTAGATTTAAAATGAAAAAAAAGAAGTTTGTAGCTCAAATAGAACCGGAGTTATAATTTTTTAAAAATGAGTCTCCAAGCCAAAAAATTCGCTATTCTCATATTTTTTATCACAACATTGACACTGATTCAGGCTTGTTAGGGATGGTGATTATTTGTGATGAATCGTGGTTTTTTACTTACGACCCCGAAACAAAGTGTGGAAGCGGTTAATGCAAAAGCGAGGAGGTTCTGAACCAGATGACACAAGCAAACTTCCAGCACTGCTTTCAACAATGGAAAAGTCGTATGGAGCGGTGTAGAGATCCCCAAAGGGAGTACATTGAAGACGAAAAAGTTGCTACTATAATTGGTAACGAATAAAAAGTGTTATGACAGCAGTTCAGTTATTTAATAGTTACATCTCGTACAATATTTACTTTTAATATATGTAGAAACACACAGACACTGACTAAATAGGACCTACTAATTCATTGGCAAAATGATTTGCGTGGTAGTTACTAACTTACAAGTAACACTATCCAAGTGGTAATCGCCGATTTTTTAATCAAAATTTTACAGTAGAAGTCACTTTAATTCATTTCTGAAAATTTTGAAATTTGTTCAAAGCCTTGTAACTCAACGACTTGGGGCATTCAACCACGTACAACCAAAAAATTCTGTCGTTTTTCGGGTCTGAGATTTTGAGCAGCAATTTTAGAAACAAGGCAATGTCATCTTTACGTTTGTGGTTACTGAATCTGAATTCGGGCTCCGTTTGACCCAATCAGATCTCGGTCAAGGTCATTTCAAGGTAAAACGTGTGAAAAACAGTTCCCAACAAACCACACTATATTTACTTCAGTCTTGATGCTACAGATGACGGAATTTAGAGTTTTAGGCAGATTTTTAGAGTGCATCGTCATACCTATTTCGTCATCTTATTAATATATCTTCCCTAAAAAGAGGAACCCTAAT
Source organism: Aromia moschata (assembly GCA_029963805.1). Lineage (NCBI taxonomy): Eukaryota > Metazoa > Arthropoda > Insecta > Coleoptera > Cerambycidae > Aromia > Aromia moschata. The sequence continues at coordinate 44,380 of JAPWTK010000694.1, forward strand.
TGTTGAACGATGTTTATCAATGAAACAAAGCCTGTCAATGTACTAAATATGCAAATTTCTTTCACTATACTTAAACTGAAGTTAGAATTGTCGATTTGTTGTGATGTCACGTAAAAGTTTATAGACGTCATAGACGTAAAAGTTTTAGTTATTTGTTAAATGTTGAATCGTAACAATCTAAATCGAGAAATCGTACCGGCGGATTTCATTAAAAGTTTCCTCGACGCGAAAGGAGCCGTTTAAAAAGTTAAAAATGAAAGAGGTAGAATTTTAAATTATCTATTAGAATTTGCATCGCGCGAAATTAGGAAAATTATTCCAGCCGCGCGAGAAACGGATAAAGATATCTCATAACGCGTTTAGCTAAAACCGTTTTAACACTCCGGAGCTGCAGCAAAAAAAGCCCCGATACCGGCAGCAACAAAATATATCTGATTTCCGCGTATCAACTCCGCATTTTAGGTACAAAAGAGGAAACGTAACAATGCACTTTTTTAAATTAAAAGTGCTCAGTAACCGTGAACGCTGCGAAATACAGCGTTTTCTGTCTCTCTCGCCGCAGAGTCCGAGCTTGTCACATTCGAAATTAATGCACATTTTCTTTCGGTCTCAACGCGGTAATAATAACGGATAATACACTGGGCGCAAAAATTAAGGGATATAAGAAACAAAAAAAATTCTAGGTGGTTGTCAAAGAGCTGCAACTTGGGAAAAAATGGTGGCAAAAGAAAAAAAAGAAGGAAACTGAAGCTCCCAGTTTCTAGTTTTTGGATCTTTAGTTTAAAGTTCTTTAGCGCCAGCAGTTTTTGAGTAGTCATAAGAAAACCATAGAAAAAAAAAAGTCGAAATTTTTGCTTGTCTTTTAAAGGTCCACGGAATTGTACCTACTTTTTATGTTGAAACAAATGAAACAAGAAATTAAAAAGCATGGAATTAAATAATAAATGTTTTTTAACTAAAAGCCACTGTTTCGCAAAGCTGTAAATAAAACCAAATAAAATATCAATACAGTGAATTGTAACAATGATCTGATAAAATAAAATAACCTGAAATGAAACAAATGAAATGAGGCTTAAACCTCATGAGTATCACGATAAATCGACTGCTGTCTACCGTTGTGAATATTTGTATAAAAAAACGTCGGAAATACATTCATCGAACAATCAAGAGGTACTTTAGAATTATTTAAATACACTAATAACAAAAATTAAAGGATATTAAAATAATTCCAAATTTTTGGATGATTTTCAACAAGGGATAACTCGGACAAAAATGGTCGTACAGAAAATATAATAAAAAGGAAAATGTAGCATCAAGTGACTTGTTTTCAGATCTGGACTTAAAATTTTTTTAGGGGGAAGCGGTTCTCACGCAATCATCCGAAAACCAACAAAAAAAAAATCCGCATTTTTTTCAATTTTTGCTCGTCTTTAAAATGGTCTGTGGACTTCAAAAAAATGTTTTTCACCATGCGACCATAAAGCTCTTTTAGCAAATTTAATCAGATTTAATTTGACCTCTTAACGAGCTCCGTACGATGATTTGCCGTGGAGTTATCGTCGATCAAAGCAAAAAAGTCCTTTTCAACTTTGACAATCAACTACTCGGGAACTAATGATCGTACAGAAAATGGAGGTAGGGTTTTGGAAACTGCAAAACATTCTCTATAAGAGACGATTAGGGGCGATTGATAAAAAAAAAAATTTGAAGCGATAATGTTGGCTGAAAAAAAGTTAAAAATTTTCGAATTTAAGGATATTTGGAAAATTTGGTATAACTTTGGATATAGTGGATGAACGAAGGATATCGTCGGTAATTTTTTAACCTCAAAGTGTCCCCAAAAAACCCTAAAAGTTGCAAATCGTTGCGATTTTTTTTTCTTAGTGCCCCGAAGGTTGAAATTTATCGTTTCTGCCAAAAATCACCGTAACAAGCGATTTTTCGATTTTTACGCAGTTTTTCAATTTCGATATGATTATAGTATGTTTTGTAGTATGTATGATTTTTTTTCGATTTTTTTCCAACGAGTAATGTTTTTGAGCAAAAAATATGGATTGTTGCCTAAAAAATCATATTGAAGTTGAAAAAATGCATCCTGCAAATTCGAAAAATTGCTTGTTACGGTGATTTTTGGCAGAAACGATAAATTTCAACCTTCGGGGCACTAAGAAAAAAAATCGCAGCGCTTTGCAACTTTTAGGGTTTTTTGGGGACACTTTGAGGTTAAAAAATTACCGACGATATCCTTCGTTCATCCACTAAATCCAAAGTTATACCAAATTTTCCAAATATCCTTAAATTCGCAGATTTTTCACTTTTTTCAGCCAACATTATCGCTTCAAAAAAATTTTTTTTATCAATCGCCCCCGATTGTGTCTTACAGAGAATGTTTTGCAGTTTCCAAAACCCTACCTCCATTTTCTACCCAAGTTCCCGAGTAATTGATTGTCAAAGTTGAAAAGGACTTTTTTGCTTTGATCGACGATAACTCCGCGGCAAATCATCGTACGGAGTTCGTTAAGAGATCAAATTAAGGCTGATTAAATTGTCTAAAAGAGCTTTATGGTCGCATGATGAAAAAAAATTTTTGAAGTCCACAGATCATTTTAAAGACAAGCAAAAATTTGTAAAATATTTTTTTGTTGGTTTTCGGTTGATTACGTGAGAACCGCTCCCGCTAAAAAAATTTAAAGTCCAGATCTGAAAACTAGACACTTGAGGCTACAATTTCCTTCTTTTATTTTCTGAACGACCATTTTTCTCCGAGTTATCCCTTGATGAAAATCACCCAAAAATTTGGATTTTTTTTAATATCTTTTAATTTTTGTTACTAGTGTATATTTTAGTTGTTTTTGAACCGCCCTGAAATTTTCTCTTGTAGAAACATTTTTTTTTGGCAACAGTCCGATTTTTACCCACTTTCCGGATGATTTTCCTTTGAGAAAGTGGTACTTCTCCAATCTAGTCCGTTTTTTTTTTTAATTTTAGTGCTAGCTCTAGTACATAACACCTCTGGAAATTGTTTTCTTGGACACCCAGACTTCTAGGACTCTACTGGTTACGTGAATTGCTAATACTTTTTCCTCTAAAAGTTGTGCTGAATTACTAGGGCAAAGACAAAAATTTCTAATGGAACTATTTGTAGAAAAAAAAACACGGTTCCCTTTTCTGCAATGGCTAGGAGTTTCGGCAAATCTGTAAGTGTATTTTCGTCGGCCGTTCCGAGGTGTATTGCGAGAAATAAAAATGTTGCTGATGGAGCAAGCGAAGTGTGTTAATGGACTACGGGTAGATAGTGAAACAGTTGTAAGTGCAACTGCAACGAAAATTCACACGAGCCTTCAACGTTTTTATTACTCATTCTGTGGTTAATTTCGCTTTATTATAAATATAACAATGTGCTATTTAAAAATTATGCCATCGTAAACCATTTTTATACCGGTATTTTTCTGTATTACGTCCAGATAAATTGCACTATGCTCTGAAATGCTTTTACAGATTTCAGGGAAATAATATACAAGGTAATTCCTAAGTTGAATAATTTTTATAGCATGTAGAATTATTCAAAACAAACATTTTTCCAAATACCATTTTTCAATAAACTCACATGGAGCACCCTGTATATTATTACTTGTTTTGTGATTTAGATTTTTTTTGTATGGCACACCATAGGTCTAAACTCAACTGTTTTGGAAATATTAGCAGTCAAACGAATAAGCATAAAAAAACTTTTTTTAAAAAAAGGAAAACCAACCAAATTGCAAATTGAGAACAAACTTTTTTTTCTGGGGGGGGGGGGCCCCCCCCCGGGGGGGAGAAACCAGGGGCTTTCCCTTTGCCCCCCCCCACCCACCACACCCCCTCCCCCCCCCCCCCCCCCCCCCGTCTCGGCCGCCGGGGGGGGGGAGAAGAAACCCCCCCCCCCCCCCCCCCCCACCCCCACAAATTATTTTGGTCCCTGCCCCCCCCCCCCGGCCCGCTTTATCAAAGCAAAAAACTTTTATTAAGAAACGAAAAGCAAATTACTGTTTGTTACATATCTAAATAATTTTAAATTATTTGGTTGTCTACAATCCTATGGTTATTGTCAAAAGCATGTTGGGCAACACAAGATTTTTCCGTTCTGCCATATTTCAAATGAGCCGTGTGTTCTTTAAATCTAGTCAAAATAGATCTCTTTGTTTGTCCAATATACTTTTGATCACAATCTTTATACCTTTACCTATTATAAACCAAATTGATAATCTAGTCCGCGGGTGAATTTAGGTCTATATAGTAACGAAACAAATTTCGAATTCTCAGTGTCTCTACGAAAAGTCGTGGAATGTACAGGGTTCTCTTAAACTTATGCTTCCTTTTTAACGTATCTATTGAATGGACTGAGCAACCCTTATTCTTAGCTATATTCTTAATTGAATTTTTCTCATGTTCATATCTCTCTTTACTGAATGGGAAACTTAACAAACGGGGAATTAGAAAATTAAAACTTGCCATTTTATGTTGAAAAGGGTGGTGTGAATCGTTGGGAATATATCTAAGAGTCGCGTTTTTTACTACCCAACTAAATATATTCAAATTCTCCGAAAATCCTACCTGTGAGAGTTTTGGAAATACCGTCGAGGAATATTATGAAAATTCTTTTTTGAAGATCTCCCGAAGTCTCCGGTTTGGTATGATAGACAACAGTTTTTAAATGACCCCATAGATAAAAATCTAGAGGGTTCAAGTCTGGCGATCTAGGGGGTCACTACAATGCGTCCTCGCCTCACTTATCCATTTTCCTGTTTCAAGATGGTGTCTGACGGGAATCAGGGCAAGCAATCCAAAGTTTTTATATTTTTTGTGTTTGTTTAAACAAATAAAAGTTCATATTCTTTTTTTTCTTCTATATTTTTTTAAATGTGCAAGTCGATAATATACTTTAAAACTATCCTCATAAAATTTGTTCAACGCCATATTGTTATACCATGAAGGCGCGATAACGATAAGAAACGTTGGGGTAAAAGAAGAGGAAAATACATCAAAAATAATATGTATATAATGGCATAATTACGAAAGTTCCCATCTGAGTGTCTCACCTGGAATTTAATAAAGGCCTTTCAAGTGTGAATCGTTTGTTGAGAAACGAAAGCCAAGGGGTGGCGGGATGGGGGTGAAACAGCACAATGTCGTATTTCTCTGAAAGACTTGACTTTAGTGCAGGTATCTATAGTCAAAACCATACTTAGTTCTCGCATCAAAGAATAATATATTTAAGGAAGTATGTTTTCACTAGAAATTAAGATGGAAATAAAATATATAAATAATATCCCTATATGTTATTATGACTATAAATAAAAATATGCCTATATGTTTTTATGACTTCGTAAAACTGTTTTTGATTTTTGCATTTACTATGTATAATTTTTTTTCATGTTTTCATGATATCAAAAGTTATGGCTGATTTCCTGATGAATTCCTCTGTAGTAAATATTGCAACATTTAAAATTGTTTTTTTCCCGACACTATTGTTTGTTCAACATATACATAAGAAAATATGTTTACACTTACAACAATGTACATAATATATTACTGAAGTTTTAGGTACAGTTGTAAGGCTATTAAAATAATTATTTAAATGTCTATGTATATCATTTACATAAAGAAAACTAGATATGGATAAACACAAGACGATACTGACGATTCAGATATTTTCTGAAGTTTGTTTTGTTTTGAAGAAAGTCTGTTTTATTTTATTATCTACTGCAGGATGAATATTGTATATGATTTCTCATACTTTAATAAGATTAAGTTTACCTTTAAATCTTCTTTCAAAATTCTCAATAAAAACTTGAAATGACCCTAAATCTATTATTTCGAATTCATATTGAACTCTCCTTCCTTCATTCTCTTCAGTCTGGGAATTAACTGAATGAATTAGTGATATTTTATTGTTTTCATTTGGTAAATCCTTATTCAGTGTCTGTTGTATTTATTTTTTTTCGAAATCGTTGTCCAAATTGTTGCTATTGTTAGCAATTATGATATTAATATCAGGATAATATCAGGATGCCAATTGTTACTGATGATAAAATGGTCTTGCCAGATTTGGACATTATATAACATTTAAATCAATTGTGTTATTTTAACTTTAATATTTCGTCGAATATCTATTATTTTCCCAAAATGGTAGAAACCCAAAGCAAAACAAAAAGGAAAACAGGAAATGAATTTGGAACCAATAATCATCAGATTAGTCGAGTAAAATAAATTTAAATAATATTTAACACATTTTGTTGTTGTATGGAGCACTGTATTAACTTGATTTCCATATTCATTGGGTGTATCATTCGAAACCGTATTATTTATGTATACAGTGTTTTTATATGTATACATATGTAGATTTTTGTTAGCAGGAAAGTGTTTAACCCGCATAGAGATAATCGTTCAAATTAGTTTATTTTTGTGGTACCTTATCGTGAACTGCAGGGTGCATAATAAGGTACAAAAGAACGAGAAATGTCTAAAGTTTTTGAGAACATAGCAATTTTACTTTTGATTAACGATATCTCAGCAACTCATAACCGCACAGAGTATGTAAGGTCAGTTTCACAAATTGGAATAAGCATTCATGAACTCCTTTTACGATTTTTTGAGAAAATATTTTTTTTATCTTCAACATTGATTTAAAGAAAAGAGAAAAAAAGGAACGTTTTTCTTTGTTATAGTAAATCTACCGCTTATTCACTTGAAACTTGAAGCCTCAAAATGTTTTTTTTTTTTTAATCTGGATACGACCATTTTTCATTGAGATACTGTCTTTCAAAAATCAACAAAAAAAATTAGGAAACTTTTTTGTTCCCTTAATTTTTTGAAGTAGTGTATTAATAAGTATTTGTCGTCTCCCCCCAGTGGCGACTCGAGCTAAAAAATGTGGGAGGTGCATATGAATTACGCGTATTGTATTCGTGCTGTTTATTTTCTGTTAATTTCAGAATTTTCCACATTTCTCATAAGAATTTATTTGCAACCCCCACATATTTTTAAACACAAGCAGTCACTAATATTTAGGATAATAAAGGATGGGCCATCTATTGGTTTCTTTTTAAACTGAGTGTTATTCCTACATTGCCGACACTGACGCGCTTGATATTTGACATATATTTGGTGTCTAACCTCCGCTGTAAGAAATGGATCGTTTTTCGCTTGAACAACGTTGGGAAATATTGAAAAATTATTTCCAAAGTGGATGCTGTGTTGTAGAAACAGTGAGAAAATTGAGACCAATTTTTCCAAAAAACCAGAGCACAACAACTGAATATCAGTCGCACTTCTCTGAGGAGAATATTGCATAAAGACTTCGGATTATTTGCTTACAAGTTGCAACTTACTCAAGAGGTAAAGGAAAATGACCATCCACTCCGTTGTCGCTTCTCCGTGTGGGCTGTAAATGAGTTTGAAAATGACGCCGATTTTAATCGAAAAATTATTTTTTCGGACGAAGCTCATTTTCATTTTGGAGAACATGTTAATAAACAGAACTGTAGGATTTGGGGTTCCGAAAATTACGATTACGGGGGTTACGAAACCACAATTAGTCAGAGAAGTGAATGCATCCTGTAAGAGTGACTGTTTGGTGTGGGTTTTGGAGTGGTGGCATCATTGGTCCGTACTTCTTTCAAAATGAAGATGGTAACAGCGTTACAGTAAATGGAATGCATTACAGAGACATGTTAAAACTGATCTTTTGTGGTTGCGATTGGACGATTTGGACTTGGACGAGCTTTGGTTCCAGTAGGATGGAGCAACGTGTCACATAAGTCGTGAAACAATTGATCTTTTGCACACTAAATTCGGTAACTGTATTATCAGCCGTTTTGGAGACATTAATTGGCCATCGAGCAGCTGCGATTTAACACCGTTGGACTATTTTTTATGGGGACATGTTACGGACCGTTGTTACTCCAACGATCCACAAACAATTGACGCACTGAAGGAAAACATCGATCGAGTTATTCGTGCAATAGAGCCACAAATAATCGAAAATGTACTGCAATGAAAAGAATGAACTACTGGCAAGCCAGCCGAGGCGGCCATTTAACTGAAATTGTTTTTCATAAATAATGGGAAGACATACCTACTTTCCTGAATAAAGCAACAATCATTTAAAAATATTCAACGATGTAGTTTTAAAAGCATTTTTAAAAAGGAACCGTCTGATGGCCCACCCTATATTTACTATACAATACAAAATAAAAGACGAACGCGGAAGAACCGTCATGCAGAACACCCATTTACATTCTGCAGTTTCAGCCGAACCGAATCATATAAAAAGTATCGAATATTAAGAGTACATGACCCGGTTCGATAGAAAATCTGATTGGTTTATCGTGCCGTTTCTTTTTGCCCGGAGTATTAACGCAAAGGGTCGATTACAGGCATGACGCACGGACGTTTTCAAATTGAAATTAAAAAAGGCACATATCCATTTCCATTTACCGGCGCTTTCCATTCCCGTCGCAATTCCGGATGACGTATTGGACAGTTCGTACGAAGAAAACATGACGCAGAGGAAGACGCAACGCTCTGGTATTCATCCAACTCGAAATGCAATATCCATAATGCACAGTATAGATAGGTGAATAGGCAAACGTTGGAAAAAAATTGTTAAACGGTCTTGTTATTTTCTTTTAGATTATTTTGAAAGAATGTAACAACCTTATTATTCCTTCACTGAGACAAAAATTACAATTGTCAAATCCAGTAATACCTAAATTGTATTGTTTACAAAAAATACATAAACAAGGAAAATCTGTAAGACCAATTGTCTCAGCGATAGGATCCCCAACTTATAATTTGTCAAAATGGTTAACGAACGAGTTCGAAAATTTGCCTATTGCACAAATAAGTTTTTCAGTAAAAAATTCTAGTGAATGCAAAAAATACAATTAAAAGGGAAATTTTGGTCTCGTTTGATGCTCATTGTTCCCAAGTGTCCCAATCCCGCAAACTTTGGACTACCTCAGGGATTTATTCGAATTAAATTGTTTATACGATACAATTGTTAAGGAATACATTCGGCTTACTGGTATTTGTATGAATCAAAATTGTTTTTAGTATATTGGTGAATATTTTCAACAACATGAGTGAACGGCAATGGGTAACTCCTTGTCACCTTTCATTGCAAATCTTTTTTATGAGTAAATTTGAGACAGAAGTAAAGGATAAATTCGAGTATTTCCCTAGAGTGTGGTTCAGGTATGTGGACGATATCTTCGCGGTATTTGATACAAAGGCAATTAGTTTAGATAATTTTGTTGCTAAATTAAATAACCGTTTCCCTACCTAAAAATTTATATATGAAATGGAACACAATGAACCACTACCATTTCTAGATGTATTAGTAATTAGAAATAGTGAAAATAAGTTAGAGTTTGATGTATATAGGAAAGAAACCGTGACTCTTAGATATATTCCTAACGATTCACACCACCCTTTTCAACATAAAATGGCAAGTTTTAATTTTCTAATTCACCGTTTGTTAAATTTCCCCCTCAGTAAAGAGAGGTTTGAACATGAGAAACAATTAATTAAGAATATAGCTAAGAATAACGGTTACTCAGTCCATTTAATAGATAAGTTAATAATGAACCATACATTTAAGAGAACCCTGTACAATTCCACGACTTTTCGTAGAGATACTGACAATTCGAAATTTGCTTTGTTACCATATGAACCTAAATTCACCCGCGGACTAGATACAATTTTTAAAAAAAATATTAATATCAATTTGGTTTATAATTCTAAAAATAAACTACAGACGCTTTTGGGTAACCTCAAAGACAAAAGCGACAATAACGAAAAGTGAGGAATATACGAAATAAGTTGTAAATATTGTGATCAAAAGTATATTGGGCAAACAAAAAGATCTATTTTGACCAGATTTAGAGAACACATGGCTCATTTGAAATATGGTAGAACAGAAAAATATTGTGTTGCCCAACACGCTTTTGACAACAACCATAGGATAGATATAAATAATTTAAAATTAATTAGAAATGTAACAAACAGTAGACATTTGGATGTTTTTTAAAGTTTATAAATCATTAAGTATGAATAAGGATAATGGTCCGATACCCACCAGTCCACTGTTTGCTCTCATAAACAAAGACAGTTACGGTTCAGTGAACCGTGACCACAAATTTAGTATAAATAAGTGTAAGTGTGTAGGCTAGAATTTAGTTTTAATCTTCTCCTGAATATGCCAACTTGGTTGGCGAAACGCGCGTCGAGAAAAGTGTAGTAGTTCGGTGTTTCGTGGAAAACGTCCAGTTTTTTGTTTCTACGCCGAAGGTTCCAGTACCCACTCCAGGACGTTTAAGTACACAATTTATATTGCACAATATATGGCACAAATTGTATTGTATACAGCGTGGCCAAAAGTCACGCATAATGCCTGTAACTTTTTAATAACCTTGTATATATCCTATTTTCTGTAAATTGTTTTTCTTTTTTGGAGTAAATTTTTTTTTTAACGACCCTCGACGACTAAATTCGAGACGACCGGTTTGGTAACAATCTGTCAACACCAGTACGTCAAAGGAACGCCGAGAACATCGCCGCTGTCCGTGTAAAGGCACCACACGAACGGGGCAACGGCACGGCACAGCGGTATGGAAGGTTTCTTCCAGCTTGTCAGCACGAGGTTAGTAGTTTAGTTTGTGAAAAGCGATGTTTGCGACTTCCACCTTAATAAAAATTGCTTATTCGAAAAAATGAGAGTGGGTTAAATGTAAAAAAGAAGGAGAGGTTACTATGTAGATATACACTTACTTACCTTGTTGTAATTTTACTATTGTTCATAACGTGTTTTTGTACAGACTCAGACTGTCAGTTTGTAAAATAAAGGATTTTTTCTCGGATTTTTTTCTTTTTCCGATGAAAAAGTGGGCCTTTCCTTTATGAAACTACTAACCCTTTATTGCCGACTGCCGGAGATTACACTTGTCGGGCGGAAATATTGTTTCAATGAGTAACGTACGCGCGTTAGGTGATTAACCTACTTCATAAAGTTTTGCCGGTGATGCTTGGAGGTGCCTTGCATGAAAGTGAGAATCGGCCTTAAGTGTGCAGGAGAACCCGCGGCAGTCAATTCCTCGCCGTGCACAAGATCTGGCATTTCGCAGACTTCAACTTGGCGAATTTCGCGTCGGGACTTGGGCCTGCGCCCGTACAAGCTCCAACTGACTCAGGAGCTCAAAGTTAATGACCATAGACAACGCCGGTTGTTTGCTGACTGGGCTTCGGAGCGTTAGGAAGAGGACCCCAGTTTTGGTCGAAAAATCATATTTAGTGAAGAGGCGCATTTTTGGATAAATGGCTGTGTCGACGCCAACCCACACTAGGTTCACCCGGTGGCACTGCATCCACAAAAAGTTACTGTTTGGTGTGGATTTTGGGCCGGCAGCATCATTGGTCCCTACTTTTTCGAAAACGACGTTGGTGAGGCCATCACTGTCAACGGCGACCGGTAAAGATCAACGATAACCAATTTCTTTTGGCCCAAATTGAACGATATGGATGTGGACGACATGTGGTTTCAGCAGAACGTCGCTACGTGTCACACAGCGAACGCGACGATGGACATTCTGCATGAAAGATTTGAGGTTATCTCTCGCGGAAGTGACGTAAATTGGCCACCAAGATCGTGCGATTTAACACTTTTTCTTGTGGGGTTTTCTGAAGTCGCAGGTGTGTGCCAATAAGCCGCAATCGACTGATGACCTCAAAGTGCACATAACCCAGGCCATCGCTCAAATTAGGCCGGATCTATGCGGCAAAGTCATCGAGAATTGGACCTGTAGCATTCGTGCTACCGTGAGAACATTATTTGAACGATGTCTAATTCCATACATAATGGCAAACATATGTAGGTGTTTCGAATAAAAAAAGAAATTCGCTAATACCTCACACACAGCTTGTTTTATTCCATTTCAAAATCGACCCCACATTATTGGAAAACCCTTTAGGTCTACCTGATTTAGCGGAATCCATAACTCTACCAGTTACTTGAATTTTTTTACCACTCGACTTATTGTTGAATTGAATTATTTTTTTCATTATATTCACTGGACAGATAAATTAATAATTAATTTGCGATCGCATTAAATCTTAAAGTTCTCGATTTCGGATTGATATCTCGAAAAATCAGAAGAAAAATACAGAAGTTCTACACGGGACACACCCGGTATGAGATCCAAACCAAACCTGATAAATTTCATGAATTTTATTAAACCCAAAACTGCGGTGTAGTGATAACTAGCTACTACCTACATACGATGTGAATTATTAATGTAGTTAATAAATCATAGGGGATTTTATTATGCATGCTATGTATGCGGAGTTTCCCAAATGAGCCTTGAATATTTTACCGAGCAGTGCCCATGCAAAAATTGCACGTTGCCTTGCAGCGCTAGGTACCTATCTAGGTTAAGAAAAGATTAAATTCAGTGAGAGATTATATTAAGTAGACGCATATAGAACGTAAAATATCGCGAGGTGTGTATATAAATAAATATTTTAGTTGTAAAAGTTGGTAATCCCTGGGGAGCATGAAATCAAAGTTTGACATCGTGACGAAAATATATATATTGTGTTTAATCCCTTTTAAAAAAAAATCGGTGCCTAAGAAATCATTACTTCCATATCAAATTTTTCCTGATTAAGATCTCTAAAAATATTCGTTTGTTTTTTTAAAAGTAAATTTGGATATAACCTTTATTGGCTTTATGACCTTCTGTGTGGTAATCTCTATGAAATATATGACCTTTATGACTTGATAGACCTCTGTGATCTATATGGCATTTATAACTAATGAGACCTTTATGATCTCTACGAACTCCGTGACCTTTGTGATGGAATGTTATGGCCTGTAAATGTTTTTACCTATATGGTCGGTTATGACCCATACGACTCTTATGATTTTTATGACCAATAAGACCTAAGAATAATATACTCATTACATGTATGACCTTTGTGACTCATCTATAGTTATAGACTTTTTTGTGACTATCACAGTCCACGCTGCAAGCGTGTCGCGATAAGTTTAAACAGAACTGTGTCTGGTGATACTTTCCCCTCCATGAGCTCGCTGGACAAGCCAGTGGGTCGCTTAGTTTGACTGTAGCAGTCGTTTGAATTAGTCTACGCATCAGTGACGCGTCGAAAAAATGTTAAGTGTTCAGATGGAGCAACGGATTAATCTCAAGTTTCTTGTTAAACTGGGGAAAACTTTACAGAATCTTATGCAATGTTAAAAGAAGTGTACGGGAATGAATGTTTATCCCGCACAGAAGTTTGTGAAGGGTTCAGACGGTTTAAAGAGGGACGTGAAACGAATGAAGACGATCCGCGCCGGACGGCCCTCAACGTCAAAAACGGACGAAGAGATTGAAAATTTTGGTAAATCAATCCGCGAAGGTCGTCCTCTAAGCATTCGAGGGCTTGCTGAAAAAAAATAACAGGAATCGACAAAAAATATGTTCGCCAGATTTTGCATGAATCGTTCAACATGCGCAAAGTTTGCGCAAAAATTGAGCCAAAACTCCTCACTCCCGAGCAAAAGGAATCAAGAATGAACATTTGCGCTGACATTCTAAACAACATTGACACTGATCCAGGCTTGTTAGATACGGTGATTACTTGTGATGAATCGTGGTTTTTTATCGTCGAATTGTGGAAGCGGTTGAAGCAAAGAGTGACGAATCTTCTGAACCAGCTGACAGAAGCGGACTTCCAGCACTGCTGTCAATAATGGAAAAGTCGTATGGAGTGGTGTAGAGATCGCTAAGGGGAGTACATTGAAGGCGAAAAAGTTGCTGCTGTAATTGGTAAAGAGTAGAAAGTGTTATTGCAGCAGTTCGGTTATTTAAGAGTCACACCTTGTATCGCTAAAAAAGTAAAATTGCCATGTTTTCAAAAAATCATTAATAGCTTCTAAAATATTAAATCCTTTTCAAAGTTGTTGGACTTATATTAAAGGGAAATCTTCAGAGTACCTATCAATCTGACAAACTCAGCCAATTTGAAAAAATATAGTCCAAGTATCCATAGTCCAAATAAAATAAATAAAAAATATAGTCATAAAGTCCAAGAACTTTATGAAAAGGATTTAACATATTCGAAGTTATTCACTGTTTTTGAAAACATTGTAATTTTATTTTTTTAATGATATATTTTCACACAGTTGACATATCACCTTCAACTCGCGCTTATTAGACGCAGAATTTCACAGACCGTAACCGAGTGTAATCCTATCAGAAGCAAAATGTCGTAGTACAAAAATTAATTTAAGGGGGTACACAACCCTTTCGAAAAATCGATTTTTTTTTGCTTAAAATGTCCCTTAACATCGTAAAAAATTACGTGGAAATGTTTTATGTATGGGAGAAACCTATAAGGGTTTGAATTTTGAATCTAGCGCGATCCCTTTCGCTGCTCTATGCTGCGCTATGCAATCTAGGTACCATTCTTGGTATCGAGAATTGGAGCATCTGTCCTTGTCTGATGAAGCAACAAAGGCCAGGATCGATTCAAAATCACTAAGGAAAGAAGAGCAGGAGAAGGAGGTCAACCTCGAAGGTCAATTGTATGGTATTAAAATTAAAACAACAAAACAAATTTTATCCGATTGGCTTGAAATTTTAACCGAATATTCAAAACTAGTTTCTAGGATTTTTTTTTGTTATATTGCATAGGTCAATTTTCATTAACAAATTTCGAGCGATTTTTTTTCGTTTTTTTCGAACTTTTTTTTTCAAAAACACGCCTGCCTTCAAAAACCAATTTAAAAAAAAATCCTACGTACTGATGGGCCTGATATTATACTGAATCAAAATTTTCCTGGCTCATCGCTGTATCTTTAAATTTGCAGGATTTATCGGTTCGGCCATGGAGCCATAAAAAAAAAGATGCCTTGGGAAAACTACTGAGGAGCCGCCATTTTGTTTCTGACAGCTCAAAAGAAAATTACAAACACACTTCAATACTTGTACAATAAACGTTTTTTTTTACCGAATTTCGATATCATCTTTAGTTTCTTTGAAAAATATCCAAAAATTTGCTTGATTTTTTCGGCGTCTAGGGTGGTGTACCCCTTAAGAAGTCATCAACAAGTGGGTTAACGAATTCTTTTGCTGCTGACTGTATCTCGCAATCAGAACACTATAACGTGATTCCTTCTAGCAATAACATTATACAATTAATTCTTAGGTTAATTATTGTAATCAAAATGTTTTCCTTGTAACCCTTGGATAGAGGCGGATCACTCTTTTTTTTTTCAAATAGTAGTAATACTATTTATCTCCGAACCAGTCCGATATTATGCAAGTAAATAATGGCCATCGTATTTAATTATTTTCGTGTTAACGAGCACATCCGTTCATTATGCTAGTCAATTGTTTTCACGTAATCCAGGTACAAGTTGTAATAATTGATTAGCCACTCCGCGTCTAGCGTTATGTAACGCAGACTGATAGTGAGGCAACATTTTTTTTTTTGTAATTGAATAGTTTTCGTAAAGTCGCGTTATTATGTTTTGAAATGTTTATTATTAACTACTAATATTGCTTATCCTACAATACAAAGTTCCAATTTGCGATCCTAACTATACAGAAACAAAAAAAAAACATAATTTTAACAGGGATATACAAATATCCGAGGTTGTTTAATTTCCTCAAGTAAAGTGTCTAATGGATACACTGAGAAAAAAAAGGTTTTTACAAAGTTATAGTTACCATAGCATGCGTTGTGCAATAAATAATGTATGTGTTTATATAGTTCATGTTTAAAAAAACATTGTATTTGTAACTGCTGCCTGTTTTTTTAAAACATGAACTGTTTAAAAAAATTGTATTTGTAATTGCTGCCTGTAAACTGAGACACGCGGTGTATAGAACCTGGAAAAACTTGAATAAACACCGTGTTTGATGTACTATTTCACAGATAATATACTAGGCGCAGAAATGAAGGGATAAAAAAATCCAAAATTTTTTAGTGATTTTCAAAGAGCTGTAACTTGAGGAAAATGGTCGTAGAAAAAAAAACAAGGAAACTGAAGCTCTAAATTTTTAGTTTTTGAATCTTGAGTGTAGAATTTTTTAGCTTTTTAGCTAATTTAGTTTTTGAGTAATCATAAGAATATCATCGAAAAGTATTTTCGAATTTTTGCTTGTCGGTCAACGGACTTCAATAAATTTCATCATACAACTTTTTTAGATCATTTAATTCTCTTTAATTTGATTTTTCGAGCCCTGTCCGATGTTTTTTCGTTGAGTTATCGCTATTCAGAGAAAAAAAGTCATTTTTGTCTTTGGTAACACAGCTATACAAAAAAAATCATGATTCTGGATATTGACCTTAGTATCCAAATGTATTTTTCGACGCTGAATTCGAATCCAACCTCAAAAAAGTCAATACACCTTCAAAATTTTGATATAAAATAATAAAATATGACATAATATCATACTCCTGATATATGATTTATTATTGTTAATTATTTAAGGGTGAAAAGAAAGGGGAAGTTTTTTTCAATATTTTGGGGGTTAGGTATTTATTTAATCAAAAGAAATACCCAAAAAAGAAGGGGTTAAGGAAAATTTTTGTTATAACTTTTATTCCAAAATCATGAAATTTTTTCCAAGTGTTGAAAATGAAAAATAGAGGTTGAAAGGGATGCAAAACGTTAATTAATCAATATACGCAACTTTTACGCCAAAAGTTTGTTTCAAGGGGTTTTGAGGTTGCTGCTTTCAAAGTTCAATATGCCAAGAACAAAATATTTTTAGCGGACATGAAAATCCTGTATAAAAGGGTGTAAATTTGATAAATCACGCAATTTTTTTTTCTTAGAATCTCAGCTGTTGTATTGAATGTTATTCTAACGTTCCTTGTGATATCTATAATTATAGATCACATTTTTTTAAATACGCGTGTTGAAGCGTACTTTCAAGATATTGTAGTCATAATTCCGAGAATTTCGAAGCGGCAACGCTAAAACAATATATGTATACGTCGCGATAAAAAAGGTCTCGTAGAAAACGTTATTATAAAAAAAAATAATCTTGAAAAAAAATAGCATTTTTTAATAGTTTCTGTTAAAAATTGAAGGTTACATCAGTTTTTTTGCAAATTTTTTTGCAAATCATTTTTTATTTATTTTTTCTATCAGTAATATGAGCCTCTAAGTGCATGTCTATTGACAGTGCACTTGGGCGTTAAAGGGTTAAACATTGACGCACTAATTTTCAGCTGTTGGAATTTAGGTACAATAGTTACACGTATTGAGAGGTACGCATTCCCGTTGAAAAATCCCGGTTGGCATTTTTTTTTTGCTAAAACCCTCTTTGGCCTGGAGTATGCCTATCGCACGCCCATGTGCCCCGCGGCCGCCGCGGGCGCTGGTCTTGCAGAGCGAAGCGCCAGGTCATTAGGGATGCGAGACATCGCCTCGGCCAGTAACACGTGTTGTACTTTTGTGTAAAATTCAGCTGGACTCCGCCGGCAAATTACTTTACATAAAAGAATGAGCTGCAAGCCGGGCGGTTTCATTTCTGAATTCTAAACGCTTGATTTGGGCAATGAACGGAATTAACGTCACTTGTTTGGAACTGATGAACCGAAGACGCGGCGGCGCCACGGGCGCGCGGGTTTGTTGACTTACGGATACGTGTTAACGAGAGCAGGGGACTATTTGCATGTGATTATGTAAATGTAATTGTATGTCACGGGTAGAATGTTTTAATAAACCGGTTAATTCTTCGGTAGACAATCGCATGCACCTGACACTTTTTTTTATTAAACAAAATAAATTTAAACCAAGATAAAACTCAATCAATCCTCTTAACACTTCGTCATATCGATGATGATATATAGAATTTCCATTCTAAATTGAAAATAGGTACTTATACGAGGTAGAATAAGGATATATCAGTTTACTAACACTTTGTATGGAACTAAATACGCGTTTCTATACTGATCCTTACCCTTATAGACGTATCGGACTCAACGTGTGTTTGACGAGCTCCTGTCACTCCAGAAGTGGGCGGAATCTACAGTTCATTGGTCACTGTCGCTACCCTGGTAGGGGAAACAGATCATGAGACACCACATAAAGTCGACACAGTTGATTTACGTTGGCGGTAAGACACGGGTTATAACCACGCTATCTTTGACCGACTCTATACAAAAAAACGTTGTTTTGATGCCTTATATTCTGTGCGCGTACAATAACGACGAAGTGGGTTTTTAAAAGGTTTAAATTATACTATATATAAATTTATATATTATAATATATAAATTTATATTATTTTTAATCAATACCTCTTTCATAAACATGGCTTTCTGGAGGCCTTTCGAAACGGATGAAAATAACGTAGTTTCAGATATAACCAGCGAAAATGTCGAGACGGTCGAGTACGATGAATTTAAAAATAAAGACTTACATTGTCAAAGTCAGCGTATTATTTTAAACATATATGAATGCCTAAAACGTGAAAATGAGAAATTGACTGATACTGAAATTATTAATCGAATTAATAAATTAACTAAAATTTCAATATCCACAATTTATCGCGTTGTTAATATATTTTAATTGAAAGATGGTTTTTTAACATTACTTGTTTGCAAGTACAAAAAAATTAAAACATATTACTGGCCAAATGAACATTAGTATAGTATACAAATTAATATAAATAATACATACATGTATTATCCTGACTTTTTTTTACATACATATATGTATGTATGTAAATAAAAAGAGTCATCATATAAAAGCGACGTTAATTACTTATTATTACCTATCCCTAAAAGTTATTATTCGAGCACGCCCATGGAAAAATAAAGTTGCACCGCTTTTTTTTTTTCCTTATCAATTCAAGATAAAGGGACTTTACGTACATAAATGATGCACTAAAATGTCTTGGACTTCATATACAGTGTGGAACAGCCAAATGGAATAAATTCAGTAGCTCCGTTTTTATGCATTTTTTTAGAAAATTCTGAGACACGTCAATTTCTAATTCTAAAATGACATCTTGCGACGTAAAACTGTCGTCCCTAAATTCAACCCCCTTCAGGTGACAGCTACAACCCCTAAATTTTCAAACTGGAAGTAGGGGCTTGTGATACTTCATTTGATAGGTCTTTTCATTCTCTATTCAAAACTGCTATGGTTTTAAATTTTACTGCAGAAATTAACAAGAAAAAAAAGTTTCTCCAGCGTAGGAAATTCGTTACATTAAACCATCTATCTGAATTGCAACACCTAAACTAAAGCAAAAAGTTTAACACTAACTACTGTTACAATGACAAGCGCGTTTATAGGTAATTTCACTTTTAAAGCTGATAATGGCCAACTTCTTCAATTTCAGGTTTGTTTTTTTGCTGACTGCTCGTTTTTGTTGTTCGATTGTCAAGCAAAAAATTGTACGTATTTATTAGTAAGTTTTTATCTTATAGTAGGGAATGTCGGCAATTACAGACATTTATTTTTTGTTATTATAAACATTTCAGAACCTAAAATTGACAAATAGTGTTGCTTATAAAAGTTTTATTTTAATGTAACATATTTCCGACGCTTATCTTTTTTTTATATTAATTTCTGCAATAAAATTTAAAACCATAGTAGTTTTGAATAGAGAATGAAAAGACCTTTCAAATGAAGTATCACAAGCCCCTACTTCTAATTTGAAAATTTAGGGGTTGTAGCTGTCACCTGAAGTTGGTCAAATTTAGGGATGATATTTTTACGTCGCAAGATGTCATTTTAGAATTAGAAATTGACGTGTCTCAGGATTTTCTAAAAAAATGCATAATAATGGAGCTACTGAATTTATTTCATTTGGCTGTTCCACACTGTAGAGTACGGCCTGACTTGACATGAACATGTGAATGTTTTGTTTACATAACTCTCTCAATAATGTTCCGATTCTAATGGAAATTTGAAATATTGGACTTAAAGAAAACCCAATTAAACAAAATATTCGAGTCTTACTTGACAAATTTTTATACATGCCAAATAGGTATTTGGAACAGATATGCCCTTGGAATATGAACACATCATAAAATTCTGGATACCTCGACGTAGCGACAGGATCTAGAATCTTACAAGGTAATATGTCTTCCTGTTTTAGGGTATACCTGTTCCAAGTACATGTTCCCATAACACCTATGACAAATAAGACTAATATTTCGTCAGATTAAAGGTAAAATTCATTCAATAACACAAAATCACCTGTAACGAAACTGCAACTGTTTAACAAGAGACGAACAAATTTTCAAAAGTATGCTCTGCAAAAGATCATACGCTAGTTAAAAAGTAATATTACTTTTTGTTTTAAACATTTTATTCCTAGCAAGTCCTTTTAAGTTCAATTTTTCGTGACCACTGACATTATCACACCTAAATATGTACCGCTCGGTCGTATAGTAGTTAGCTCCCTAGTACGTTTATTCGAATATTCACTAATGTATTATGATGTATTTTATGTAAACTATCGCTTTGCAATAATAGTGACCTGAATCCGACTCTGTTTCGACTCGCCGGAACTCTGTATAATATGTATCACCGAACCGTTCTGTTTTGTTTCGCTGTTGTCACATCAACATAATATTCCTATTAGATATTTTAAAATTGTGTTACAGCTGTTCGAAGTAATATAAGTGTTTAAAATTGTTTGACAGTAGTTAAATTGAAAAAAGATTACAGTAAACTTTATTATACGCAACACAGTTTGAAAATGAAATTGGCTTATATTAATTTTATTTGTGACTGATTGTACATCAATGCATTTTTATAAATATGTGGTCTCGATAAAGACCTATTATGCAGAGTTACAGTTAGATCTGGCAACTTTGCTCTCTAGATTTCCGCTAAGAGGAGGGGGAGACTGGGTTATTGTACGTAAGTAAATTCGACTAACTTTAATATCCACCTATGTACGCAGGACTGTAACTCTTACTGTATTTTATCAAGGTCGACTTCAAAAATGGGTATGCATACGATTGCATGTTGTTCTAAGTGTACTAAAGTTCTAGGTGTAGGCGGTTATTACTTATGCAGTATTAGTAAAGTAGGTACCTACGTGTCGGCCCTTTTTGCCAAGACTAAAGGATTTAAACTAAATAAGTATTAAAACGGTATGTTCATGGCTGTTGTGACTTATGGTACACGCGTCACATGTACTGCGTGATTTTTTATAAATGGAACCGACTCTTGTTCTCTTAGTATGAGAGCTAGAAAGAAATAATATGATATGCATGTTTTTTTCTAAATTTTTAGATTATTGGTATCAAAAGTGTCAAATATCATGCTAATCGTCAAATTCTGTCAGCAACTTTCTTAATGTTAAATGAAACATCATGTATTTAAATTTATTCTTGGATTTAACTTTTTTTTCTGATTTCAAACATGTATAATATTTGTATCCTGCGACAAACAGTTTTTGAGATATATGGCTTTAAAATTTTTCGTAGTGACTTTTCATATACGAGGTGTGTTAATTAAGTAATGATACTGTTTTTTTAATCTTTTTTTATTCCAATGGAATTACAGTTTTTGAGATATATGGCTTTAAAATTTTTCGTAGTGACTTTTCATATACGAGGTGTGTTAATTAAGTAATGAGACTAGTAGAATTAATGTTTTTTTTTTATGCGAATAGAATTACAATTACTCTATTCATTTTAAATTGAAAAATAGGTAGAAAAAAGCAAGGTTGTCAGATATATTTTCTAAAATTGCTAAGCTCACTATACAAGTATACTTCATACTTCAGTAAACTGTTAGTTCGTGACGTTCTTAGAAAGAGTTTGGAAATATTAAAAAATACAAGTATAAATTTTTAGTTAGCATTAAAATAAAGTTAAAATTGCTGGAAAAAATAATAATAAATTAAAACACTTTTGTTGTTACTATACTTAAGAAAATTTTGAAGAGCCGGCAACGCGAGCCAGCAACACCGATGCCGGCAACCACAAATGTCGACCAGTATACTTAGGATTGCTTTATATGTAATCTCTAAATCTTATTCGGTCCACTTGCCATAAAATTTTTACGACGTCGTTAAAATGATTTACGACTTTAGAAATTCCACGTGTTTAAGGCGCCAGTGACTGTATTTCAGCTAGGTTTATTAACACAGACAATTTTTTGAGCTTGTCTGGCTAAATAGCATTATTTACAGCAAATTATATTACAAATATTAAGAGTTTTGTATGCAGGCTAATTTTAATCTCCTATATTGATTTGAATGAAAAAAATTATTTCACAATTTTCGAATTTATAAAAGATATATGCACGCATGGAATCATAAAGTTGCACCGTTTTTTTTGTTCCCCAGGCGTATTTATCATTTTCAATTAAAATTAGAACGACTATAAGTATTGTCTCCTTCAAAATAACTTCCTTGGGAAGCTACATAGCGCTGAAGACGATTTTTCCATTCCTCATAGCAGTGCTGGAACTCATATATTGGAATAGCCTTTAGCTGGTCGGTTACAGCCGTTTGAATGTTTTCAATGGTCCCAAAATGACGTCCCTTGAGGTGATTTTTTAATCTAGGGGCGAGATAAAAGTCACAAGGACTCAAGTTAGGAGAATGAGAAGGGTGAGGAGCCACAGGAACGTTTTTACTGGTTAAAAACTCGTTTCCTGAAATGGCTGCGTGACAAGGCGCATTGTAGCGATGCAACATACAGTTGTTCATGATGTTTGGTCTCACACGCACGACCCTTTTTCGAAGTTTTTCAAGAATCTTTCTGTAAAAGTGTTGATTTACTGTTTCGCCTGGCTAATTCCCTGGCTATCAAAAAAGCAAATCAGCATGCATTTGATCTTCGAATTGTTCATTCTTGCTTTTTTGGATCTTAGAGAGCTTGAAATGTGGCATTCCATGCTTTGGCGCTTGGTTTTCGAGTCGTACACAAACACCCAAGTCTCATCACCAGTAATGACACGTTACATAAAATAGGGACCGTTTTCAATCGATCCAAAAAAAGTCAAGACACCTTTCTTTCCTGATGTCCTTTTGTTCCTACAAAAGTTTTTTTATAACTATTTTTGCGCAGATTTTTCTCGTCCCCAATTCGTTAGTCAAAATCTGATGAACAATGGCGTGATTCAAATTTAACTCTTCCCCGATCTTTCTTGTCATCAACCGACATTTTCATCGGTTCTTGAAGATGAAGGCCTTCCGCTGCGTGGTTCATCTTCAGTCGACTCTCTTCCTTCTGAGTTTCTTGAAAAAAACACTGTTTCCGTAGGCGTGTTGAAGTAAAAAAAGGTTTACGAAAACAGTCACAAAGAACAAACAAGTGACTATACCAACACATTTTACGTTACAGTATGTAACTTCAGACTCTAAAATTGGCATGTCTTATTATAAATGCCTGTTTTATTGTGTAAATCTTAAAAAAATGTGCATTGTCTTTTTTTTGGAATTTGGCTGTTCCACATTGTATACCTCGCGTGACCTGAGCTCAACGTAAAGCGATTTAAAATATAGCACTGTTAATATACGTTAAGCGTTTAAATGCAATTTTCCCTAACTTTTCGCGTTCTGTCTTTACACCGTCTCCGGCATAAATTCTCAGTGTCTCCTTCGATGTATTATCTCCCTCGAGGGAGATGTTTCTACCTCGGTCGACGCCGTACCCCTATATATAATATAATTTAGGATTAAGGGCACGGAGAAATAAAGCTTAAATTGGTGGCGGCCGGTCGATGCAAAATTTGGCAAGTAATAGAGCCGCAATATCATTTTCGAGCCGATCCTAATGAAAAATGCTATTAACTTTATAATGTTTAGATTAAATCCGCGCAAAAAAAATCCACCCAAAGGCGGGTAAGACTTGCGCTCGCAATATAAACCGTAAACATACGCGATATGGATCGGCGAGTCAAATTAATTTTCGTTATTTCCCAACTCGCGTGGAAGGGAAAAAAGGTTAGCGTTGCAAATTACTTACTATCTTATATATCGTTGCACTTTGTATCGCAATTATTGTGTTTATTTTTTCCACACGGAGATAAATAATTCGTCACTCAAATAAATATTCTTTGGTTCAAAGATATCCCTCCCAAGACTGCGTAATGAGGAGGAGGAAACATCCCAACACATTATACTAGAGTGCCCAGCACTAACACACTGGAGATACGGTCTTCTGGGAATATAAAACTCCCAGGAGGCCTTTCCAAAGAAAAATCTCGTGAAAAGGCTACTAAACCTCATAAAGGTAACAAACCTATTCACATGTAATAACGATGTAAACTGGAAATACAATATGCGTCAAGGCTGCAGTGTTGGAGGCAAAACAAACCCCAAACCAGACACATCGGAAGGGAAAAAAAATTATCCCTTCTCTCAGCGGAATGAATACTATATGGGTCTTGATATGACAAACAAGGTTCTTTGAATTATCAAAGAAGTAATTATTTGTATTAAGATAATTTATAGACAGAACTATTATTTGTAGAACTAAAATTTGTATCTGGGTGTTTTTAGGGATGCCCTACTTATTTTAAATAATAGCGACTTTCTGTCACTTCTTTTGTTATTTGAATTGATATGACGTTCGTTATATAATTTAACATTTACATTTATATACGAGGTGTGTCTATTAAATAACCGAACTGCTGTCATAACACTTTTTATTCAATAGGTACCAATTACAGTAGCAACTTTTTCGCCTTCAATGTACTGCCCTTGGCGATCTCTACACCGCTCCGTACGACTTTTCCATTGTTGAAAGCAGTACTGGAAGTCCGTTTCTGTCAGCTGGTTCAAAACCTCCGTCGCTTTTGCTTTAACCGCTTCCACACTTTCGAATCTTGTCCCCTTTAGTGTCACCGTGTCTAACAAGCCTGGATCAGCGTCAATGTTGTTTAGAATGTCAGCGCAAATGTTCATTCTTGATTCCTTTTGCTCGGGAGTGAGGAGTTTTGGCACCATTTTTGCGCAAACTTTGCGCATGTTGAACGATTTACTATCTGGCGAACGCATTCTTTGTCGATTCCTATTATTTCAGCAAGCCCTCGGATGCTTAGACGACGATCTTCGCGGATTAATTTACCCGTTTTATCGTCCGTTTTTGACGTAGAGGCCGTCCGGGGCGCGGATCGTCTTCGGTCTTTGCATGTCCCTCTTTAAACCATTCAAAAACTTGTGTGCGGGATAATCATTCATTCCTGTACACTTTTTTTTAACATTGCAAGCTTCTGTAAAAGTTTTACGCAGTTTTACGAGAAACTTGAGATTAACCCGTTGCTCCAGCTGAACACTTAACATTTTTTCGACGCATCACTAGTGCATAGACTAATTCAAACGACTGCTACAGTCAAACTGAGCGACATCCTGGCTTGTCCAGCGAGCTCAGGACGGGGAAAGTATCACCAGACACAGTTCTGTTACGCAATACGCTCACATCTGCTGGTAGCAGCATCCAGCATCAGATCGGTAATTTAATAGCCACACCTCGTAGACGCTGAAGTCCTTTGATTTGTTAAACTAGCTTCATTAATGAACAACCGGTCTCATCAACATTGTCGTCAATAACAAAATATCAACTATCAGTTGAAGATATGCCCCCTTCTTTGAAACTTGACGATTCTTCATCGTCCAGTCAAATCACAACACTGATACCGACAGTCACCAGTGATTTATATTATTAGTGTAACCTAAAATAGGTATTTAAAAACATCTACATTAACCGCCTTGCTAACATTATTAAAAAAATGAAATACTCTTAAATACTTCTCACCAGAAGCAATTGTAAAAAATTCTCATATTTCTGTCTCCAAAACTGCTGCTTTCTTCAGTTTGTCTATAATTTCGATTAACTTTTCAAATAAGCGGTTAGCTTACCAGATTTGGAAATATCACTATTTTCGTGAACTTTTATGTTATATTTTATCATTGAATACTTTGTCCACATCGATGAAACCGCATATTATACCTTTCCTTGATATTTAAGAAATATGAAAACATTACTTCTTCATTCATCACCCTGACTTTTCTTATATGACATTTTCGATATAATTTTTACTGTAGTATTGATTCTCATTTTTTAAAATATAAGTCTTTTTAAATAGGTCTTTCTAAATTTTGTGATATTTCCATTTTTTCATCTTTCTATGCATGCTAGCATTACCTATTTTATTCCGGTTTTCATTTTCATAAATGGAAGGTCGAAAGAAAAGTGGTCCTCAATTCAAAGAAACTCTTTTCTTCGTGTACGTGTGAATGTTTGTATAACCTGTTAAATGTTATTCTCGGAACTAGACCGGCCGTGTTTGTGATAACGATTCCTAATTGTGTAACACCGTGGGTACATTTTTATCGTGTGTCGAGTTGCTCTTACCACAGTGTTTGCACAAGTGAGATAGTTAACCTCGTACATCGAGAACGAGTGATTCATGGACATTAAGTGGCACTGGAAATTTTTTACTACAGGCATTGAAAAAGTATGTTTGTTTTGACCGGCTAGTTTATATTGACTAGTGGAAATATTTAAAAAACATATTCTGCCCGTTTTAATGACCTTAGAATCAGCCAGTTTTTGAGTACGAACCCTAACAACTATATGTTCGGAAAACCCCTTTTTTTTCAAAAAAAATTATCACTGCCATTCAAAAATTTACAACCAAGCTTTAAAAACCTAAAATATATAAAATTATATACATTTTCAAGATACTATTATGCTGAAAATTATTATTAGCTTGGATTTGTTATGAATTTATGGCCAAAAATATAAAAATCTGCTAAAAATGCTGTTCAAAAATGTTGAAAAATCTAAATGTTCGAAAAATCGAGAAACCTGCCCCTAAAAATAAAGGTGTTTTATGGTAGTTTTTGCGAATATTCGTTATTTTTTAATAAAAATGGGCCGTGGACATGCGACTGATCAAAAATTGCGGCAGCTCATTGTAAAAAAATACTGCAGTGACAAAAAAATCCGCGAAATTGCGAAAGAATTGTTCTTTGTAAAGTTTACTGTTGGGGACATATTAAAGCATTATCGAGAGACTGGAAATTTGGATGTAAAAGGTAAAAGTCCTGGAAGACCCAGACTTGTTACTGAAAGGAGCCAAAGGTCGTTGGTGAAAATTTGTAAAAAAAAGCCGACGGAACACCTTAAGGGCTTTCTGCAACGGCGAATGTTGCAGAAAAAACATACATCAGTCTGGACTCAGTTTTTATAAGGTATTATGATTTTATTTTTCAAATTTTTAAATTTTCAATTTTAGTAAATGATCGTAGGCTAAAGAAAAGCCTTTATTAACTGAGACACAAAAAAAATCGACTGAATTGGGCCAAATCGAAGGTATCGTGGACTATAGCAGACTTGTCAAAAGTAATTTTCAGTGACGAGTCCAAATTTGATCTGCGTAGGCGATCATAGAAAAAGAGTAATAAGAATAAAAAGGAAAGCCTTTCATAAGGACTGCCTTAAACGAACCGTAAAATTCCCGAAGGGATCATGATCAATCATGATTTGGGGATGTTTGTATGTCCGCTAAAGGTTTGGAACAGTATGACTTCTTTGAACTTGTCATAGAGGGTACCGTCAACGCTGACAAATATATACAAATACGAATAGCTTATTACCGACTGTTCAGGATATGTACTCAGACAATAATTTCATATTTCAACAAGACGGCGCAGCTTCACATACTGCAAAACAGACGAAAAAGTGGTCCGGGGGAACAGCATATTTAAGTTCTATCATGGCCTTCGAACAGCCCCGACCTAAATGTCATTGACATTTAGGTCGGGGCGATGAGATGATCCTCAAACAACGGTCTATCGGAGCAATTTGGGACACTTTTTCATCAGAACTCTGTCGAGGCTTGGTTGAAACAATGCCTGCAAGAATTCGGGCGGCAATTTTTTTTTCCGAACATTTAGTTGCCAGTTACTTTGTTACATTTTATTTGTTTTGTGAGATTGTTAATTTGGTTTTTTTGAAAACATTAATTAAAATATACATTTAAATTCTTGTCAGTACATAAGAACTTATCGTATGTACTGACAGCTGCATTAGTCAATTTTTGCTTCATTATACATAAAAACAGTCTAATACGCGAAAAATGCGTTTGTCCGAACATAGGTTAGGGCTCGTACTTGGAAGAAAGCCATCGAAAAAAAATATTTCGAATTTTTTGCTACTCTTCTAAAAGATCTAAGGACTTCAATATTTTTTTTTTCGATAATTTCAACGTTACACGGGTTGCATACTCTTCAGGTAGACTTATGTTTTTATGTTTTACTTGTTTAACTGAAAGTATGTAATTTTTCATAAATTATTCCTTGTATAAACAGTCTCTATTGACTGTCCGACTCTGTCTTTAATATTTCAGTGCTATCTCTAGTCTGCAGCCAGATGCTTAGGGTTGTGCTTGCTGAGGGGTAGCGTTAAACAATACAAACAATTAAATTATGATACTCTTATCAATACAAATAAACTTAACGGCCCTAACTAAAAAAATAATAAAACACTCAGGAACGAAGGGAGCTGAGTTACCTCACTGTTTTAGTTTTATTTTTACTTGGATAGTTTCTACAAATCCACAATAAAATTACTCTTGGTCTAATCTTCACGAAAACATTAGATATTTTTGGTGGTAACAAATGACATCGCCATAATTTTTTAATGGATTGTGGCACTGACATAACGTCAACTAACAAATAATATCCTTGTTTGGTACTAGTTGAGATCCAGTAAGTACTGGTTAATATCGATCTCAAACTGTTATTAACAAACAACTCTCTAAAATACTAACACCAGTCATTAGCACCTTGTAATTGGTCAATGATATTGTTTGAATGCCTATATTAAAACTATTACAGCATTGTTTACGACACCTATGGTCCTCCTCCAAAACCGCCGACGTAACATGGATCAATAAATTTAATATTTTATCAAACTGAAGGTGCGTTTCTTTAACAGATTCACTGCAGGCAAGGTAAATGATGACTCACCTCAGAAGCCAAAGTTCAATTTTGTATATGTCTGCTTTTAAATGACTAGAAAAGTACCTAGCCATACATTTTTTTTTTACAATTGGAGATCAAAAAGGTTAAAAAAAAGTGACGCCCATCGGAGTTGGCGACACTGGAAGGTACATTTTGATAGCAACTGCCCCTGACTCCGATCGGACTGGTGATTGTATACAACTTTTTAATCTATTGTTGAATTTATTATTGCTATTAGTAACTAGTAATAGTAATATGAGCAAACAACCCTATATGAAATATAGGGTTGTTTTCAGATATAGATCTTACGCAATTTGGTGCAACTGTGAAAAAAAAGTATGAGTTTCGCCTTAAATTTCTACCTTTAAATTGTTATAAAAAATCGAATTTTTGCAATATGAAAAAAAATCCTATGTTGATCACTAATGGCATCATTTGTGAGCATTTTAAAAGCAAAATCATAAAAATCGGTTACTTAGTGCTCGAGAAAAATCTCATTCCAGTTTCAAAAACGTTGTTTTGAGAAAAACACGTCTAAAGTTTTTTTACGTCTTTTTTTCTTCATTTAACTATGAAATTTTTTAACTTACATGTCGTCATTAATTCCCGGCCCGTACCAGACCCATTTTGGCTTCACGTCAGATAGCGTCACGCATTTTTTCCATTGAATCCGCAGTTCGCCGAATACGGATAATAAGTAACAGTCCGTAATAAGTTGTCAATTCGCCTATTACTTTGATGGTCAGTGTTCCTGGACCTCTTCCCCCGAGTGCCTTGTTTGTTTTCTTCGCATTACGGAGCCTGGTTCCCATGTGTTTCTCCATGTGACCGACGCATTCCGTTTTCATTACTTTCGGATCGTTGTTGTACGGGTCCAAATCCAAAATCGCCTTGAAGTCATTACCTTATCGCCTTACTGTCCCCGTCGCCAATATACTGAGCATATTTTACATTATGCTTTTCTTCGGATCGTTGAAACACTTCCTTTACACTGTCCACCTCCATTTTCCCTCGTGCTCTTTTCAAGCGCCGGAACCGTCGTTACTAATCCGGCTGTAACTCGAAATCTAATACGCGGATCACTTGAAAATTTCAGGACAATAAATTTGAATATATAACGCATCGATTTCAGTAAAAAAACAAAAAAACGATTTTTTGAAACCGAAAAGCGGGAAAGCCCCCTTAACGGAGATACGCCGCTCCAAGGATGCCGTGTCTTAGCGCGTGACGTCAGCGGAGCTTGACTGGCTGCTAGAAATTGTTGTGTATTTTTGTATTGTATTTGTGTTGTATTTTTTCGCCGCTTCCTATTATATACCTAAGTAAATACTCTGTGAAAAAAATATGTTTTTTAGTGATTAGGGAGGATTAAATTTTAATATCTTTCAATTGTAAAAATAGCTCACCAGAGTTTAACAGTTAGTACACATTCTTGTCATTAATAGGTGAAGTAGCTATTATTAATTTTTAATCGCACAATTGTCCAGATTTTTTAAAATTAAAAATAGGTATAGGAAAATTAGAACCTTCTGCGTAAAAACAAATTCAGGGTTGAACACTTTTAACTACTTAACAATGAACCACTTTTTTTGCACTCCATGCGCATTCACTTTGACGGAGAATTTTTTCAACAGCATGTACAAAATGCAGCAAAAATATATAATGTAGCTTATTATGTCTTGTTTTACTACCAAAAAGTGCATAAATATAAAATGGGTGCAACACTTCAAAAAAAAAAAAAAAAAACTTTTTATGACCGTCCTGGGTACTAATGACTTTACATTTGTCTTTTGATTAAACTTTACATACTGTATTAAATAGTGGTAGCATGTTTATTATTTACGTACAAGTTTGTAAACGGTCTAAATTACAGTTATTATTCACGTCAAAAAAATAAAGACGCTGAATATTTAGAAATCAATAAAACAAATATTTATTGTAATACAAATTATAATATTAAAGTATGAGTAATCTTCATCGCTGTCCTCATTAATAACTACGTGAATCTCTTCTGATGTAAATATATCAGATAAAGCTTGTGCTGGACGTAAGACACGAGAAAGATATCGGGCATACGACAAGTAATAAACAAATGCGGCTATGTGAGAACAACATCCTACTGTTCTTAGACCATTAGGGCAGTTGCAGCAATATCGGTGTATGCTTTCAATTGTCGTTCCATTTGGTACGTATTCAATATAAATATGATAAGTTTCACTGTTGACATGTCTTGATTTAACTTCCAGTTTTAATATGCTAGGCGTGGTTTTAACAAACTGTACTGTGAGATTGCATTCTTCGTCCATTATCTCCGCTAAATAAGACACAGCCTGTGAGAGTTGGTAGGAGCCAGTGAAAAACATAGCGAGTTGTTCTTTGTTTAACTGAGGAAAATCTAGAATTTCAGACGATTTAAGTTGCTGGAAAGCCGACTTTCGACGACTCAATTTTTTTTCAGTGACTTCTTCACTAAGAGTATTTACAATGCTCATTCTGCTCTCCATGTACTCAAGCACCTCATCATTTTTAACGCCATCAGACATTTACATTTACCAGACATTTACATTTACATTTACCAGACATATTTCGTGTACAACTACTCACTAAAACACAATAAGAATGGTAGGTAAACAAAACACTACACACAGTGCACACACCAGCGACTAGCTGGAAAGCGATCGGTTTCATCTTGTTCTCTAAAATCGTTGCAGTTCCACAAACAATTTTCATCTCTTTATGTCAAAATCAACGTCATACTTACTTTTTTCACTACTACCTAGTATATTTTCGAATAATAAACATATTATAAAGGTGTATAGATTAATAAAAAAGTTTAATCAAAAGACAAATGTAAAGCCATTATAGTACCCAGGACGGTCATAAGAAGTTTTATTTTTTTTTGGAAGTGTTGCACCCATTTTATATTTATGCACTTTTTGGTAGTAATACAAGACATAGTAAGCTACATTATATATTTTTTCTGTGATTGTACCTCGGCGTGAACTATAAATTATATCTTGAAAAAAAAAATACTTATTTTTTTTTAATAGTAAATACAATAGAGAAATTCTATAAAAAATACATAAAGTAGTCTAATATTTTGTCTAATGAATAGTATTTGTTTTATTAGTGCAGCTGCAATAGTTTTCGAAAAAAAAAAATTTTTGAAAAATACCCGCTCTAGCGTCTATTTGATCATTTATCTCCAGAACGCAGCGAAATGAGAGGCTGAATTTGTGTCAATGGTAACTTTATATCTCGCCAATGTTACCACACACGTTATTTTCAAAATATCTTTCTGGGGCCGCTGACCCTATCTTATCCTGCTAGACCCTTTGCTGTATACATGTGGCTCCGATTGGAGTCGGTGGCACATGATGAATGTAGCCGGGCGGCTCCGAACGGAGACACCGGCAGGGAATGTGAACCGTCTTCCCTTCGAGCCAAGCTGTGGAAACTATCTATTTTTCAGTTTTTTTTTTTATGAATTAATCTCTGGATTTCAGTGATGGGTTGGTTACCTTCGTATTCAATAATGTGAAATTGAATAAGTTGCTTCATCTGAAATACTAAATCGTTCAAAATTCGCATATTATAAGGTAGAAGGAACGACTCAACTTTATCCGTATGTACGTACTACTTTTTATATAACATTATCGCATTTGGATAAAAACAAAAGAACCGTGCCGGATGGACTTCCGTCAGTATTTTTGATAGAAATATGCCGGTTGCCAGTATGTAGTTAGCGTCCGAAAACAGCATATCTAAATTATAATACGATGACACTGCATGCTTACCACAAAACAAGGTTGACCACAACAGCAGGTCGTGACATAGATTGTTTCAGAATTATGAATTAAAAAAATAAATAAAGTAAAGCTATCTGTTGAGGTTATTTTCAACGCCAGTTCACACAAATTATTTTGAACAACATGTAAAATCAATGTAGGTATCTTCTTTCATCAACTGATTTAAATAAGACACGTTTTGTCAACAAACAAGGATGTATTTACTTACAACAAAAAGTACGCGGAAATTTGGATTTAAATAAACCGCTTAAAAGGAATCGGTAAAATGTTTTTCTTCAGGTTGGTAGCCCCTTCCTTAATTACCAATCCTGTTTAGAGAGCGATTTGTCACTCAGTTTACAGCAGCTGTTAGTAATAGACGACCTCAAGTGTGCTCGGCGAATTGTACAATGGAAAAAATTGTGGGACGACGCGTTTGTTTAACATTTTGTGCCGTAAACGAAATTTCGTGTGCCGATTCATTGAAAATGTTAAATAATACCTTCGGTGATTCGTGTATGTCCAAACCACGGGCTTACGAGTGGTATAAGGAATTCAAAACGGGCTGTGAAATCGTCGAAGATTTGCCTCGCTCCGGTCGGACATCGACCTCTACGACAGCCGACAACATCGACAAAATCAAAACATTAGTACTTGAAAATCGCCACATGAGTGTTAAAGAGTTGGCTCAAGAGTGTGACATATCGACAATGTCAGCTCATGGTATTTTGAGTGATATTTTGGGCATGAAACGACTGGTTCCGAAAGAGCTGAATTTTCTTCAAAAATAACATCGGAAGCAGGTTGCTCTTGACAAGGTTTCCAGAGCCGATAGTGAACCAAACGCATCATAACTGGAAACGAAAAATGGGTTTACGAGTACGATATGCAAACAAGTCGAACGAAACAAAAGCGACGACTGCGAGAGAGAAGTTGTGTCCAAATGTTAAGGGGACTAGGGAGGGTTGAAAATGCAAAAATTGGCTCGTGTTTAATGGTTTATAACAAGGCCACGAGTAAATATAAAACTTTGTTATTGTTAAGGGTATTAATTATAATATTATAAAATGAGAACATTTATTGAAAGGTGTTCCCAGAACAATAATATCGGCGTCCCAATGTAATAAGGAAAACTGTCGAATCCATGGTTTTACCACGATTCCAGTCGAACGGATAAAGGTTTTGGCAAGTTCTAAAAAATATTTCTTCTCCTTAGGCTTCCCTCTATTGATTATACCTAACAAATTAAAAACAAAAATAAAATTAAAAAAATGGCGTCCAGAAAACAAAAAAAAATGAAAAAATTCGAGTTATTTGTTATTATAAAATTGTAGCAATATTTTTTTTTTCAATCTGATTTTAGGTGTAATTAATGCGTCATAGTGTTTTACAACTCCTGTATAAATTTCAAGTTGATATCTTTCGCGGTTCTCGAGATATCGTGGTAAAATCATCAAAAAATGTAGTTTCGAGAAAATCGCATTCAAAGTTTCGGTACAATATTTGTGTTAGAACAGTCGTACGGAAACAGAAACGTTTCGTCTTTATTATTAGGTCGTCTTTAGTGTGTGTCGTCACAAATTAAAACTTAATTCTACTCTCTATATTGCATAGAGAACCCTACAAATTAGAATAATGCTCAGACCGTTCGGTCAGGACCAGTGGCGGTGCGTGATATTTCAGTTAGCCATATCTTGAAAACGACGCATGGGACCCACTTCACTTTTTAGGTGATGACTATACACCTCTTATAGAAAGGATTTATAGTGAAAAAAATCGTCAGCAAAGTTTGCGAAAAATTTTTCAAAAACACTGGAGCACTCCCTGGGTTCTCAGTAACGCTCTGTGGGATATTTGCAGTATATTTTTTTTCATAATCTAGAAACAAATATAAGGAGACGTTTTTCGATTTGTTGCAAAATATTTGTTTTTCAAAAAGTTATGGCCACTTAAATTTAATTTTATAGGAACATTTTGTTTCCCAAAATTAAAATGGCCATAACTTTTTGAAACAAAAATATTTTGTAACAAATCGAAAAACCTCTCTTTAGATTTTGTTTCTAATATGAAATGATATTTGTTTCTAGATTATGAAAAAAAATATACTGCAAATATTCCACAGAGCGTTACTGAGAACCCAGGGAGTGCTCCAGTGTTTTTGAAAAAATTTTTCGCAAACTTTGCTGACGGTTTTTTCACTATAAATCCTTTCTGTAAGAGGTGTATAGTCATCACCTAAAAAGTGAAGTGGGTCCCATGCGTCGTTTTCAAGATATGGCTAACTGAAATATCACGCACCGCCACTGGTCAGGACCGACCACGCGAATATCTGCGTTCGGCTGGCCGCGCGCCACATTACGTTTTACGCTCTCTTGACCTCAATTTTGGGAATTTTTCAAAAAAACAAACGGGAAGATATTCCTAAAGGATCACAGTATCGGAATATGCAAAAAAACGAAAATCGATTTTTTTCAAAATTTCAACCCTCCCTAGTCCCCTTAATCCGATGCTGGCGATCGGCTTCGCTTAATAAACGTAGTATCCACGTCCTCAACTTTTGGACTTTGCCTAGAATTTCGAGTCCACGTACTACTATGGCCGGTGTACAGCCGCAGCTCTCGTGTCATCTCTTGTGTGATTTGTTATCAGTTGAGGTGGCCTACCGGATCGTGGTTTGTCGTCGATTCTGTAGTCGCCAGATCGGAAGCGTGCGAACCATCTTTTGCATGTTGCTAAACTAGGGCCGTTGTCACATAGCCACTAGACTATAGGTGACCGGTGACACTGTTTTCTACAAAGTGTAAAATCGGTATTATCTTTTATCGTCTTTTTATTTTTTTTCGTTTTTCACTTCGTTCTTCATTCGTTGCGAAATCCATAAACTTTCGAAATTAAATTAATAAATATCACGGCAAATCATAACATAGTATAAAACAAAGTCGCTTCCCGCTGTCTGTCTGTCCCTATGTATGCTTAGATCTTTAAAACTACGCAACGGAGTTTGATGCGTTTTTTTTTTTAATAGATAGAGTGATTCAAGAGGAAGGTTTATATGTATAATACATGCATAATATAGTAGAGAAACACTGATAATTTTAGAGGTTTCTAACCGTGCGAAGCCGGGGCGGGTCTCTAGTACATTATAAATAAAATAATATCGCCAAATTCACCTCAGTCAATATTGTTTTCGCCCGACGCCGACGTTAAATTGCAAGTAACAGTTTCGACACCTTATATTAATTAATGTTTCCCAACTAAAATATCACGTGCCGGAGGATTAATTAATGAGAAGATCAAAGAGCTCCATCGAGACAAAGAAAATAAATTTAGCTCTCCCTATTTGCTAATTACCGCAGTTTAAATTAAAACACTGTTTTACGTAATTATAGCGTAAGATGTGTTCAACGGTTTGTGTGCCGCCACAATTTCGCCTCCACAGAAAAGCTTTTGTTTACGCTGTTTATACAGCTGCTCGGCTGCTGAATCACGTACCTGGATGTGTGGTTTAATTCCGCATAGGTGATTTCCATGTCTTCGTCGACGCGGATTTTTCCGTTAAATACGCGATGTTAATTTTTTTAACACTTTTTTTTTATAACACATTTTTAATCACACTCGGTGCCGCACAGCGGGGCCAAATCCCCACATTTCTGGCCAAAAAAACAAAAAACCTCTTTTTGCTTTTAAGGGAACACCCTTTATAGTTTTCAAAAAAACGGTTTTTTGTTTTTTTTCTTATTTCGAAGGTATAATATATTGAGAGTATACTGGAAAGAAGAAAAATCTGAATATTGAATATTTTCGGAGTTATCGCACATATTCGAGAGCGCCGGGGCTCTACCTCATACCACATACCTTAAACTAGCGAGTCAGGTAGCCGGAACGCTTGGGGTGGAGTAACATTTCTTTCATAATACCTTTTGTGAAGAAAACAAGCTCTTCGAGGACGCCGAAGGTTTATTATATGCACCTGAAATCGCTGATTGATCGGTAAGTAAAAAACTAAAACTAATAGTTTTAATGTATTGGAACTTTAAATGCGATTATCTCGAAACTATATTTTCAAAAACTGCTCGTGCTGTAACTCAAAAAGTTATTGATCGATTTGGCTGAAATTTTGAGAGACTTTTGTCTATATTATTATCGTAAGGATGTACCTAAAGTTTTTGGGATAAAAATTGTCGAAAACCAGTCGAAATTTTGAACATTTTAATTAAGCTTTCTACTTAATTTCTCGTGTCACACTGTTTTATAATTTTATAGGTTTTTTCTTCCAGCACATTCTTTTAGCACATGTTAAGAACTGAAAATATTTTTCTTTTGGTTTCCGATCAATAGAAAAATTATGACAAATGCAGCACTTTTCGATGTCACGCCAAAGACGCCTGAAGGAATGCCCTGTAAACCCGCCATTTTGTTAAAAAAAAAGAAAAAATGTTTTCTACTCATCAATGTTGTAGTAAAGTGATGTTAAAACTTTAAAATGGTGTGATTATTTGATCACCTCTAAAGAAATTCATAAAAAAAGACTAATTTTCGTGCGTCCAAAGGGTTTTCCCCCCTTATTAATTATTTGATAGCTATTATTACCCTCACCTATACTATTGGTACCCTCAAATTTATTATAGCGTTCGATGTAACGCTGTCCTAAAGGTTTTTCGTCAATACGTCGTAAAATTTTGAAAAATTTGAAAAATCGAAATATCTTAACCCGTTTCGGCCGAAAACGCCACTCCTAGGACATCGCTTTTAGCGCCTCATAACTAATACTATTTGCGCCAGAAAAAATTGACAGGGACATATTTTTAAAGTTTAAGACGTGCCTTTTCCGATGGTGTCCATGAAATGCCTCCAAAAAATTATTGATTATGAAAAAAGCAGTTTAAAAAAACACGATTTTTTGCACATTTTTTTTATCAAATTTTCAAGGGGTTTCCGGTCTGCAATGGACCTGGAACCTCACTAATCGGTGGAATAAATGTTTGAATTTCAAATATACGTGGTTTAAAGATCGATTTTTTCCCTTGTGCGTTCAAATGATGCACTTTTACAAAAAATTGACAATAATGAAAAGTTCTTAATATGACTCAAACAATGCACTGGAATTTTCAAAATTTGTTGAGCAACTTTTTGGATTTTGCAGTCAATAGTCAATTTTTGCTAAATTTAAAAAAATGCTTAAAAAAATTCTGAAAATAATAAGAAATTTAAAATATTTTCGAATTAATAATTTTAAAAATTTAGAAAACGTACGAACTAGAATTGCAAATACATTTCAGGAGATTAGCAACTATTCCCAAGTGCACACCAATGCTATTGATTCTCTGAAAAGGAGAATGAGAACATGTTTGGAAGCTGAGGATGGACACGTAATTGATTTAGTTTAAAATTATTTTTAGGTTCTTTATTTAACTGTATATATATTTTTTAACGTTGTTATTATGCAATGACAATGACAGTAATGTAATAAAAACTTCAGAAATAGACTGTTACTCGAGTATTAATGCAAGATATGGGCCATTCTTTTATAAACAGCACACTAAAAAATACTTGACATTTTAGATTCGTCTGAAATTTTTTTCTCAGACTGCACCTATTTTATACAGAACTGGACGTTTTCCAAGAAACACCGAACTACTACACTTTTCTCGACGCGCGTTTCGCCAACCAAGTTGGCATCTTCAGGAGAAGATTAAAACTCTTTTTTAATCTTCTCCGCGCGTCGAGAAAAGTATAGTAGTTCGGTGTTTCGTGCAAAACGTCATCTTTATGTAGATATACCATTTGTTTATAATTAATGCTCATGGAGAAATAAAATATGGTGGTACGTCAATAATAATCAAATATTGTCAGTTTAATGTCGTGTCAACATTTAACTGAAATTTTCAATTAGAAATTCAAACACTAGGGAGATTACTTGTCAATATCTTTACAATGTTACGGCTTTGGATTCTTAATAAAAATTTTTGAATCTTCATTTAGTGCTTTAAAAAAACGTCTCTTGATTTAAGGTGTGGTTAGGTAGAAAACGTCATTTTAATAATAATCGCACAAGCAAGATCAATAATTATGTGAATTTTTTACAAATTGTAGCGACTTATTGACCGAGTTTGTCACGAATACTACTATCACACTTTGTCACCAAAATGTGTTGTTTTGTTTATTTTTTTTTGTTTACCTTAATTTAATAATTTGTTAAACTATTATAGCAAAAGTAAAAAAATTTTTTACTTGCACTTATTATGTAAATAATAAGCAAGTGACAGTGATTTAAAAAACAAATTAGAATTTAATCCAGAGATTTTCTAACAAATAAAAATGAACAAATTTTATAAAACTTTAATGCTATGTACATCTCAAAAACTAAGCCATTTAGGAAAAAACTTATGATACATAATGAACTTAAATATGACCTTATCTTTACGAAATCAGTGTTCTGCGATTGAAAATGTGTGATAAAAAATTAAATCACTGCGTGTTCTGTGAAATCACTGCGTGAAGATATTTTTGACACATTTTTCAACGATAACGGGGTTGAGTCATAGTTCTGATTTTTATCTAATTAGTTTATCCAACTAGGGAAGGAGTTGAAATTTGTTTAATTTTCGTCCTCACTTGTATATATATTTAAAATAATAATGTTTTCAATGGATGATTCTTAATTTTTTTCTTTATAATTATTATACCATACTTCCTAGACATTTTTTCCAGGCATTTACTCTTCTTTTTTTGTTTTCAGGTAAGCGTTAGGCTACTACAGCAGATTCTAACAAAAAAAATGGTCCCTAAAAAAGGGGCACACCAATATTCAATCCACGTAAGTAAATTGCACCTAACTTTCTTGGCTTTTAAGTCATAGCGCGTCGAGTAAAGTGTAGTAATTCGGTGTTTCGTGGAAAACGTCCAGTTTTGTGTTTCTACGCCGAAAGTTCCAGTATCCACTCCAGCACATATTTTATATTAATGAATGTTTACCGTATTGTGTAATAGTTTGAAAATATTTGTTGATAACATCAATGTATAAAAAATTAATATGAATAATGAAAAGAACATGAGAGTTAGAGACGTGAGAAAATAAAAGTAAAACTAAATTCAAACACTTTGATTTATTAGCTTCTGAGTAGTAAACAAAATGTTTTTTTTTTGCACAAAGTATACATTTTATTTCCCCCCCGACCGGGGGGGGGGGCGGGGGGCGGGGGGGGCGGGGGGGGGGGGGGGGGGGGGGGGGGGGGGGGGGGGGGGCCCGGGGGCGGGGGGGGGGGGGGGCCGGGGGGGGGGGGGGGGGGGGGCCGGGGGGGGGGGGGGGGGGGGGGGGGGGGGGGGGGGGGGCGCCCCCCCCCCCCCCGGGCCCCCCCCCGCCCCCCGGGGGGGGCCCCCCCCCCGGGGGCCCCCCCCCCCCCCGGGGGCCCCCGGGGCCCCCCCCCCCCCCCGGGGGGGCCCCCCCCCCCGCGGGGCGGGCCCCCCGGGGGGGGGGCCCGGGCCCCCGGGGGGGGGGGGGGGGGGGGGCCGCGGGGGGGGGGGGGGGGGGGGGGGGGGGGCCCCCCCCCCCCCCCCCCGGGCGCCCCCCCCCCCCCCCCCCCCCC
The DNA here is from genome assembly GCA_029963805.1 of Aromia moschata. Classification (NCBI taxonomy): domain Eukaryota; kingdom Metazoa; phylum Arthropoda; class Insecta; order Coleoptera; family Cerambycidae; genus Aromia; species Aromia moschata. The sequence goes on from JAPWTK010000694.1 coordinate 84,763, forward strand.
CCCCCCCCCCCGGGCCCCCCCCCCCCCCCCCCCCCCCGGGCCCCCCCCCCCCCCCCCGGCCCCCCGGCGGGCCCCCCCCCCCGGGGGGCCCCCCCCCCCCCCGGGGGGGCGCCCGGGGGGGGGGCCCGGGCCCCCCCCGGGGGGGGGGCCCGCCCCGGGGGGGGGGCCCCCGCGGGCCGCCCCCCCCCCCCCCCGGGCCGGGCCGGGGGGGGGCCCCGGGCCCGCCCCCCCCCCCCCGCCCCCCGGGCCCCCCCCCCCGCCCGGCCCCCGGGGGCGCCCGCCCCCCCCCCGCCCGGGGGGGGGGGGGGGGGCGCGGGCGCCGCCCCCCCCCCCGGGGGGGGGGCGGGGGGGGGGGGCCCCCCCGGGGGGGGGGGGGGCGGGGGGGGGCCGGGCCGGGGGGGGGGGGGGGGGGGGGGCCCGGGGGGGGGGGGGGGGGGGGGGCCCCCCGGGGGGGGGGGGGGGGGGGGCCCGCGGGGGGGCCCCCCCCCGGGCGGCGGGCCCCCCCCCCCCGCCCGCCCGGGGGGGGGGGGGGGGGGGGGGGGGGGGGGGGGGGGGGGGGGGGGGGGGGGCCGGGCCCGGGGGCCGCCCCGGGCCGGGGGCGCCCCGGGGGGGGGGGGCCCCGGGGGGGGGGGCCCCCCCCGGGGGCCCGCGCCGCGCGCCGCGGGCCCCCCGGGGGCCCCGGCCCCCCCGGGGGGGCCCCGGCCCCCCCCCCCGGGGGCGCCGGCCCGGGCCCGGGGGGGGGGGCGCCGCCCCGGGGCCCGGGGCGCCCGGCCCCCCCCCCGGCCGGGGGGGCCCCCGGGGGGGGGGGGGGGGCCCCGGGGGGGGGGGGGGGGCCGGGGGGGGGGGGGGGGGGGGGGGGGGGGGGGGCCGGCCCGCCCGGCCCGGCGGGGGGCCGGGGGGGGGGGGGGGGGGGGGGGGGGGGGGGGGGCCCCCCGCGGGCCCCCCCGCCCCCCCCCCCCCCCCGCCCCCCCCCCCCCCCCGGCCGCCCCCCCGCCGCGGGCCCCCCCCCGGGCCCCCCCCCCGGCCCGGCCCCCCCCCCCCCCCGCGGGCCCCCCCCCCCCCCCCCCGCCCCCGGCCCCCCCCCCCCCCCCGCCGGGCCCCCCGGCCCCGCCCCCCCCCCCCCCCGCGGGGCGCCCGCCCCGGGCCCGCGGCCCCCCCCCCCGGGGCCGGCCCCCCCCCCCCCCCCCCCCCCCGCCCGCGGGCCGGGCCCCCCCCCCCCCCCCCCCCCCCCCCCCCCCCCCCCCCCCCCCCCCCCCCCGCGCCGCCGCCCCCCGCCCCCCCCCCCCCCCCCCCCCCCCCCCGCGCCCGCCCCCCCCCCCCCCCCCCCCCCCCCCCCCCCCCCCCCCCCCCCCGCCGGCCCGCCCCCCCCCCCCCCCCCCCCCCCCCCCCCCCCCCCCCCCCCCCCCCCCCCCCCCCCCGCCCCCCCCCCCCCCCCCCCCCCCCCCCCGCCCCCCCGGGCCCCCGCCCCCCCCCGGCGCCCGGCCCCCCCCCCGGCCCCCCCCCCGCCGGCGGCCCCCCCCCCCCCCCCCCCCCCCCCCCCCCCCCCCCCCCCCCCCCCCCCCCCCCCCCCCCCCCCCCCCCCCCCCCCCCCCCCCCGGCCCCCCCCCCCCCCCCCCCCCCCCCCCCCCCCCCCCCCCCCCCCCCCCCCCCCCCCCCCCCCCCCCCCCCCCCCCCCCCGCCCCCCCCCCCCCCCCCCCCCCCCCCCCCCCCCCCCCCCCCCCCCCCCCCCCCCCCCCCCCCCCCCCCCCCCCCCCCCCCCCCCCCCGCCCCCCCCCCCCCCCCCCCCGCCCCCCCCCCCCCCCCCCCCCCCCCCCCCCCCCCCCCCCCCCCCCCCCCCCCCCCCCCCCCCCCCCCCCCCGCCCCCCCCCCCCCCCCCCCCCCCCCCCCCCCCCCCCCCCCCCCCCCCCCCCCCCCCCCCCCCCCCCCCCCCCCCCCCCCCCCCCCCCGCCCCCCCCCCCCGCCCCCCGGGGCCCCCCCCCCCCCCCCCCCCCCCCCCCCCCCCCCCCCCCCCCCCCCCCCCCCCCCGCCCCGCCCCCCCCCCCCCCCCCCCCCCCGCCGCCGCCCCCCCGCCCCCCCCCCCCCCCCCCGCCCCCCCCGGCCCCCCCCCCCCCCCCCCCCCCCCCCCCCCCCCCCCCCCCCCCCCCCCCCCCCCCCCCCCCCCCCCCCCCCCCCCCCCCCCCCCCCCCCCCCCCCCCCCCCCCCCCCCCCCCCCCCCCCCCCCCCCCCCCCCCCCCCCCCCCCCCCCCCCCCCCCCCCGCCCCGCCCCCCCCCGGCCGCCCCCCCCCCCCCCCCCCCCCCCCCCCCCCCCCCCCCCCCCCCCCCCGGCCCCCCCCCCCCCCCCCCCCCCCCCCCCCCCCCCCCCCCCCCCCCCCCCCCCCCCCCCCCCCCCCCCCCCCCCCCCCCCCCCCCCCCCCCCCCCCCCCCCCCCCCCCCCCCCCCCCCCCCCCCCCCCCCGCCGCCCCCCCCCCCCCCCGCCCCCCCGGCCCCCCCCCCCCCCCCCCCCCCCCCCCCCCCCCGCCCCCCGGCCGCCCGGGCCCCCCCCCCCCCCCCCCCCCCCCCCCCCCCCCCCCCCCGCCCCCCCCCGCGCCCCCCCCCCCCCCCCCCCCCCCCCCCCCCCCCCCCCCCCCCCCCCCCCCCCCCGCCCCCCCCCCCCCCCCCCCCCCCCCCCCCCCCCCCCCCCCCCCCCCCCCCCCCCCCCCCCCCCCCCCCCCCCCCCCCCCCCCCCCCCCCCCCCCCCCCCCCCCCCACCCCCCCCCCCCAAAAAACCCCCCCCCCACCCCCCACCCCCCCCCCCAACCCCAAAAAAAAAAAAAAAAAAAATAATTTCAAGTTCAATTGCATCATGTTGTTCTTGCAAGGAAAAGTGCTTGGTTTGCACTTTATTTTTTGAAGTAGGTGCCACTTTGTCTTCTTCAAAAGATACACCGGGACTTTCAGGAGAACGTTTCAAGTTAACGTCATCACTTATCCAACGCGTCAAAATCAGAATCATTAATTTCCTACATCTAAAAACAATGTAATTTTTACATACATCAGTTAATCTGAAGCTTAACAATGTATTTTATAATTTTAGGATATTTTCGACCTTGTCTCATATTATGAATGAAATTTTATTAAAGAGATGTTCTTCGAAAATATTACTTACAGTTGATTCGAACTTCTTTTCGCGATTCTTGCGTAATTGAAACAATTTAACACGGCAAGTATTGCATATTTTTCGCTGAAGGAACTCATCCGTTCCCAGTAAGTTAAGAGCCACTAAATGTTGCTTCGAAACTGGTCTTAGATTTTCTCTTTTACGATGTGAAGACATATCAAAGGGATTGAAGCATCGATCTACTTTGATTTTCGAACCAATCGACGATTTTGATGCTTTTGGCATTGTATCGACACTTTATGATTATCGCTAGTTTTAGATTAAAATATGATTCAACGCTTCAACGGCGACTCCGTGCACGCTGCCTGACAAGCACTAGAAAATATTTAATAACTTTTTGATCTAATAGAGATACCACTTTTTCACCAATGCCATTGTCTAAGGGACATGATGAAGAATGAAGTGCTGTTTTTTAAAATTAACTACACCTGGGGCAACAGCATCTAACAATTATTTAAACAATTAAATTGTTATTATTTTTGGTAATGTTGATTAAAATTAAAAACAATTTTTTTATGCTCTTAGAAAGCTAACGTAACAATACGTAAGCTGTAAAAAAATGACATCGATCCGATCAGGACAACTGGAGATAATAAATTTCATATATGAGACGATTGGAGAAAATCCAGCAAAATACTAAAACTTCATAAATGGATATTTTCGAAAAAAAAATTTTTTTTTTAAGCAAAATCCTGAAATTTGTATCAATTAATTTTACGTTTAGAGGCTGTAAAAAAAATTCAAACGAATCTAAAACGTCAAGTGTTTTTTTTTTCATGAAATCAGTGCGATTTGTAAAAGAATGACCCATATACGGGATCTATTTCACAGCATACTTTGAGGGCATGTTTTTTTTTATTTTATGATAAACATGCTAGTAATGATCGATGAGCCCACATTTGGGAAGAACAAAACAGTTGAACTTGAGCGAAGTTTTCGAGCGTGACGTTTATTTTGAGCATTAGTTTAATTTAGTTTGGCGAGATTCGTTACGTTTGTTTGTTATAAGTTTTGCGACTTCGTTGAATTCCTCGTACCGCTTAGAATATTACGCTTCTATACCGTTCCTCTAGCTGTTCGTAAATTAATTAGGTATGCCATACCTATGAGGTGTGTAAATTAAGTATTGAGTAGGGTCCGGAAATGTGTCTAAATCGTATTTGTAAGCGCCTTGTACATTATATATACAATTTCCATTCTAAATTGAAAATAGGTAGAAAAAAGCAAGGTTGTCAGATATATTTTCTAAAATTGCTAAGCTCACTATACAAGTATACTTCATACTTCAGTAAACTGTTAGTTCGTGGCGTTCTTAGAAAGCTAGTTTGAAAATATAAAAAAAAATACATAGATATAAATTTATTAGTTAGCATTAAAATAAAGCGTTTAAAATTGCTTGAAAAAATAATTGTAAATTAAAACAACTTTATGTATATTACTATACTTATGAAAATTTTGAAGAGCCGGCAAAAAAACAGCGAATGCCGATCCATTATACTATTGGATTGCTTTGTATTTAATACATTCCTTAAATACTTATTCGGTCCACTGTGCCATACAATTTTTACGACGTCGTTAAAATGATTTACGACTTTAGGAATTCTACTTGTTTAAGACGCCAGTGACGTGTATTTCAGCTAGGTTTATTAACACAGACAATTTTTTGAGATTGTCTTGCTAAATGAGCATTATTTACAGCAAATTATATTACAGATATTAAGAGTTTTGTATGCAGGCTAATTTTAATCTCCTATATTGATTTGAATGAAAAAAATTATTTCACAATTTTCGAATTTATAAAAGATATATGCACGCCCATGGAATCATAAAGTTGCACCGCTTTTTTTGTTCCCCAGGCGTATTTATCATTTTCAATTAAAAATAGAAGGATTATACGAGTATATTATACGAGTATATTTCCTACATGCAGCATTGACCTCTTCCCCAAAACGATCCAGAGCTCGCGTATGCGCAGTAGTACCTCATCCCCATTCCCGTCGTCGCGGGAACGCAAACATTCGAAAGCCTAGTAATGAGATTGATTTTTTTTTAAATTTTAATCGAATAGAATTACAATTCAGTATTGTCTCCTTCCATGGAAAGCCACACAGCGGTGAAGACGGTTTTTCCATTCCTCATAGTAGTGCTGGAACTCATATACTGGAATAGCCTTCAGCTGGTCGGTTACAGCCGTTTGAATGTTTTCTATGATCCCAAAATAACGTCCCTTGAGGTGATTTTTCAATCTCTGGAAAAGAAAAAAGTCACAAGGACTCAAGTCAGGCGAATAAGCCACAGGAATATTGAATATTTTTACTGGTTAAAAACTCGTTTACTGAAATGGCTGTGTGACAAGGCGCATTGTCGTGATGCAACGTCAGGTTGCTCTTGATGTTTGGTCTCACACGAATACCCCTTTTTCAAAGTTTTTCAAGAACCTCTCTGGAAAAGTGTTGATATACTGTTTGGCCTGAAAGCACATACTCTTTGTGGACAATTCCCTGGCTATCAAAAAAGAAAATCAGCATGCATTTGATCTTCGACTTGCTCATTCTTGCTTTTTTAGGTCTTGGAGAGCTTGAAGTGTGCTATTCCATGCTTTGGCCTTTGGTTTCCGTGTCGTATTCAAACACCCAAGTCTCATCACCAATAATGACACGTTCCATAAAATGAGGATTGTTCCTGCGAAATACTTTGTGTAACCATTTTTTTCGCAGATTTTTCTCATCCCCAATTCGTTAGTCAAAATCTGATTAACAGTGGTGTGATTCAAATTTAACTCTTCCCCGATCATTCTTGTCGTCAACCGACGATCTGAACGCAGAAGATATTTTCATCGGTTCTTGAAGATGAAGGCCTTCCGCAATGTGGTTAATCTTCAGTCGACTCTCTTCCTTCTGAGAATGCCTTAAACCACTGGAAAACAGACTGTCTCCGAAGACGCGTTGAAGCTTTGCAAAAGCATTCTTTGCGCTGTGTCCAAGTCTGAAGCAAAACCTGATAGCACACCGTTGCTCAAAATTTATCAGTCACTCATTTTTCAAACGCACTAAAAAAAAACGGTTTACGAAAACAGACACAAAGGACAAACAAATGACTCTAACAAGTTCAAACTTGTACTGAAGGTGCATTACATGTTAACCTACCGCCCTTCCAAGTCCCGTCCCCGCGGTGTTGCTAGATCGGGCGCTACGTTGCCAGTCTCATTACTTAATTTACACACCCCCCTATATCAAAACAAAATCATCATTTCATCAAGCCTTTTTTCCATTAAGTGAAATACCATTCACTGAACGGTGAAATGCCTATTGCCACTGCCACATTTCAACTAACTATTGAACTATTACCGTTAACATCGCAAACGGACCACCCAAAAACAAGAACACGGCTTTAACGTAGCAGTGGATTTGTATTACGCCTGTGTAAATACACCAAATACATAATGGTACGGTCTGAATACGTATTAACCCGTTTCGGCCCAGAATGCCACTCGAAGCATATCGCTCTTCGGTGCCTCAGAACTGTTCCTATTCGCGACAGAAAAATTTTTAGGGGACATATTTTGAAAGATAAAGACTTGACCTTTCCGATGGTGTCAATTAAATTTGTCTAAAAAATTGTTAAATAGGCAAAAAACAGTATTTTTACAAAAAAAACACGATTTTTTTCGACAAAAAAATTTTTTTAAATCAATTTTTCAAGGGATTTTGGGTCTGCCATGGACCTGGAACCTCAGTAACCTGTGGAATAAATGTCTAAACTTAAAGGATGCATTGTTTAAATATCGATATTTCTCCCCTGTGCATCCAAAATGGCACCTCAACTGCAAATTTTTTTGCAAAAAACTTCAAAGCCTGTTTATACGAAAATGACGCACTTTTTTAAAAAATTGCCAAGAATAAAAAGTTCTTAAAATCACCTTAAAATCACTTAAAGAATACGCTGGAATTTTTTCAGAATTTTTTGAGCGATTTTTTTAATTTTGCACTTTTCAAAATTGAAAAAAAATCGTAATAAGTTTATTCTAGTCGTGCAAATATTTAAAAGTTACAACTACTAGTTTTTTAATACATGAAAATATAACAAATACTTTACCTTCATTAGCGTGTTTTTCTTTCGTTTTATATCATTTGAAGATAAACAATAATTTACTGTGAAATGTATTGCCCCTCTCATAAAAACATGTGTGTATGAAAACGAAACTTAAACATCAATTTTCTTTACAAACTACGGCCCAGTATTTCTAAGATTTTATTACAATAAATATAAAGTTCATGGTTGGCAAATGATAGATGTGCGAATATATATCGAACTTTTTTCATAATACGATATTAATTTTATCTTTAACGCTGTTTTTCTCGAAAACATTGCACTTTTACGAAAAATTATCAAGAATAAAAAGTTCTTAAAATCACCCAAAGAATATGCTGGGTTTTTTAGAATTTTTTGAACGATTTATTGAATTTTGCAAAAATTGACAAGTGCAAAATTAAAAAAATCGCTCAAAAAATTCTGAAAAAAATTCGTATCCTTTATGTGATTTTAAGAACTTTTAATTCTTGGCAATTTTTTAAGAAAGTGCGTCATTTTCGTATAAACAGGCTTTGAAGTTTTTTGCAAAAAATTTGCAGTTGAGGTGCCATTTTGGATGCACAGGGGAGAAAAATCGATATTTAAACAATGCATCCTTTAAGTTTAGACATTTATTCCACAGGTTACTGAGGTTCCAGGTCCATGGCAGACCCAAAATCCCTTGAAAAATTGATTTAAAAAAAAATGTTGTCGAAAAAATCGTGTTTTTTTGTAAAAATACTGTTTTTTTGCCTATTTAACAATTTTTTAGACAAATTTAATTGACACCATCGGAAAGGTCAAGTCTTTATCTTTCAAAATATGTCCCCTAAAAATTTTTCTGTCGTGAATAGGAAAAGTTCTGAGGCAGCGAAGAGCGATATGCTTCGAGTGGCATTCTGGGCCGAAACGGGTTAAGAGGGTATTGTCATTTCCAATACTCCAATAAATAAAGAATTAAACCATAATTTCAACTACAAATCTTCATATGACCCTTCATTGGATAATATTACGTATATTTTATTTCTAAAATGGTTTAACCCTTTAACGCCCAAGTGTACTGTCAAGAGACATGAACTTAGAGGATCATATTACTGATAGAAAAAATAAAGAAAAAATATCTAAAACCATGTATTCCTATGTTTTCGAGGTCGCTCTTTCGAATTGAATCGTTAAAATTTGCAAAAAAATGATGTAACCTTCAATTTTTAACAAAAGCTATTAAAGAATGCGATTTTTTCAAGATTCTTTTTTTTTAAATCGCAATTTCAGCTATGTTATCGTCCTTTATACCACTCAAAAACTAATAGAAACGTGCACTCGAGACGTGTACTTGAAGGAAACGCAATGAGAACAATTTAATTTTTTCATTTTTTGAGGTTAGAATAACTCGAGATGGCAAAATTTAGAGATTTTTATTTTTTATATTTTTTTGTGATTTTTTTATTTTTTATAAAAAAAAAATGACTAAATTTTTTATAAAAAAATATACGTAAATTAAAAAAAATTATTCTCAAAATCACCCACCTCCACGTGGTGAGAATCGGGCAACTTCAGATATCCAAAGGCTGAGGGTGAAAATTCAAGTAACGTATTATAAACTATCCACGGTTTATCTATTTCTAGGTACAATGAACCATAATTTCGATATTTGCTTTAAAATGGTAATGCCATGTCATATCTACCATCCTGAATTTTGAAATTCTGACATCGGGATCGTGATTAGCGACCCCGAAAACCCCTGGTTTACAAAGTTTGAGGCTAGATAATCGAAAAATTTGATTCGGGATGGTGGCCATATTGGTTCCGCCATCTTGAATTTTGAAATTCTGATATCAGGATCGTGATCAGCGACCCCAAAAACCCCCAAAGCACTAATAATTTTTCAAAATTCTTCTTTTGCGTCAATGATTCCGCAACTGGTAAAAAACGAAAGGTATCACCCTTTGAATTTTGCCATATCTAGTTATTCTAACCTCAAAAATGAGAAAATTAATTTGTTCGCATTGCGTCTCCTTCAAGTACACGTCTCGAGTGCACGTTTCTATTTGTTTTTGAGTGGTATAAAGGACGATAATATAGCTGAAATTGCAATTGAAATAAAATAATCTTGAAAAAAACGCGTTTTTTAATAGTTTTTGTTAAAAATTGAAGGTTACTATTTTTTTTATCAGTAATATGCGTCTCTAAGTTCATGTCTCTTAACAGTGCACTTGGGCGTTAAAGGGTTAATCAGTTTTTGCTGAATTAAATAATTGTCCTGGAAAACCAGTCCTGCCATTTCCGGTCACTGCCAGGAGGGTCATAAAGGACCTATTAAGACAAAAACATATTTCTCACTGGGCGAGGTCCCCGCGTTGAGACAATCGCGGATGTTCATTGACGAACCATCCTGGAATAAGACAAAAGATCTTATGAGATGGACAGTGGGAGTATTCACAGGGACCACTGTCTCACTCATGCGACATCTCATCACACTCGGGGTGAAAAATGATCCCGATTGTTTTACACATTATGGAAGGGGGCACCCCATATGCACATCAAACTTTAGTACTACAACAATAGAACCAAAAGAGGTAACAGACGCTCCACTAGAAAATGTCCTTAAATTTCTTAAGGAAACAGGACTAATGGAATGACTAGCCTGTGGCGGCACAATTAGCATCGGCTTACGTGCACAGGGCTTTTACTTACCCTATATGTAATAATAATAACATTTCTATAATAACCATTGATTTGTGATGCCTAGAATTTGGTAAATTCTAAATTTGAAAAAGTCATGAAAAAGTTGTTACGAGAGAAACGCCTTTAAAGTTTTTAGTAAGTATATATTATTAATAAAGGCATATCAAATACTTATCGTATTTATTTGTTAATCGGCTATACCAGGGCCATACAATACACCTTCCTCCTCTTCTTCTTTTGTTAATGCATCTTACCTTAGCACTACCATCAATCTAATCATCTGTGTACATTTGGAGCGCTCTGCCGCGCGCTCCAAATTCTAGCTGCCCACCGAGTCGGTTTATGACTTATAACTTCGGCAATTTTAAGAATTGTGATTTCAAGTTTGGTACACTTATTATTATGACCTTAAACTACAAGAATCCGTTGGAGAAAAATCGATTTTTTTTATCCAACAAATGGGAATCCCTCCCTTAAGTGACTTTGAACATTGCCAAATTGTTGGCATCAGAGGATTTTATCTTTAACCTGTTTATCTCTTCCATTTGGGACTGTGAAGTGACAACGTTGGGTCAGATGGTCTGAAGATATTCATGGATGTCGCTGAGGATCAAGACGTCCTAGGAGGACTACAGATAGACAGAAAGAACGGCATCTGAGAATGTTGGCGTTGGTAAGATATAGATTTTTCGCAATACGAGCTTTGGTATATTTTAGAACGAAAAACATTTTTAGAGAGAAACTTTAGAATGAAGAATGTATATGGCATGTTGGTGACTTCGTTCGTTTAGAAAAAAACAATTAATTCGCTCCTAAAGCTCATGTTCCTGATCGTATCGTATACAAATCGTCCGAAAACCCTGGATGAGCTGAAGAACAATATTTGTGCTGCTATCGCCAACATCGACGCAGAAATACTGGACAAAGTGGACCAAAACTTCAGATTTCGACTCTCCCAATGTATTGAACAGAACGGAGGCCACCTTCAGGAATAAATTTCAAAAAGCAATAAAAAAAAACTTACCACTAAGCAAAAAAAAAATTAAAATGTTATCTCCATGATACTTTTTATTTTATCATTTTTTAAAATAAAGAAGTTCCCGCGCCGCACCATGTACAATGATGAGACTCAATAAAATCTAAATCCGGATCTGTGATTTTAGATGTTGAATGGCGATGAGCGGAAATATTCCCACAATTGGATTGGTTAATTCAAAATCACCCACAACTTTATTTTATTCGCGGAAAATCGTCGATCCACTGTAGAACAATTATTATTAAAACCGTTTTTTAACTTCAGAATCATGTTTTGCTTTATAAACGTCGATTAAAAAAGGCGAATAGGAACGATTTTAAACGTGCGTAGAATCCACAAACCTCTTAAATTACACTTTTTTCAGCCTCGCTTAAAAGGGTCGCGCATACTTCGAGGCAATTACCGCGGCCGACGAATATTCGAAGGCTTCGCATGCCATTAACATTAAAATACCATCGCAATATGTTACTCTGGATGCCCTTCGCGTCGCCGATAGAAGCGCGCGCCCGGTTTTATTCCTTTTTCGTCGTGCATTACGAGATATAAAGATCTACATGGCAAACATTGCTGGGTTTCATTTGACGAGCGTCTCACGTGAAGTCCCGAAGGTTCCGACTGGAACGCGGCTTGGCGGGTATACGTTTGTTCCAGAAGTCCCAGAAGTGGAATAGAGCTCTGGTGTAGTCTCTCGATTTCCGAGAGTGACTGACAGGAGTAATCACAGTCGTACAGCGTTACCAATAACATTTTAACATAGAACAACCTACTCTAGAACATCAACTCCCTGTATTAAAGACAAAACGTATTGCGCCATCTATCGTTGACATCGGTACTAATATCAATGGCGGCAAATTCAAATACACTCCATCCCACATCCTCATTAAAAACATTTTTTTAATGAGGATCGTTTTTGATACCTAAGATTTGATATAATCTCAGTTATTCTCGTTTAATAAACAAGTAGTTATCGTCGAGAATATCTGAGATATCACCAATTCTTAGGTATACATAAAAGACAGAAAAGACAACATGAATCTTTTAAGATTTTCGAGATAAATTGAAGATGCATTAAAAATAAAAAAAAATTATTAGACATAAAGATAATAATAAATAGAACGTACATACCCCCTAAAAATATTGACAATACATTTTCCTTCTTGTTTGGAAGAGTTAAATTTGAATCACACCACTGTTCATTAAATTTTGACTAACAAATTGGGGATGAGAAATATTCTGCCCAAAAAAGGTTCCAAAAAAACCTTTCACAGGAACAGAAGGACATCAGGAGAGAAATCCTGATTTTATGAGAATCCGCATGTTATGTAACTTGTTTTCTATGTAACTGGTGATGAAACTTGGGTGTTTGAGTACGACCAGGAAACTAAGAACCAAAGCATGCAATGGTAGACTTCAAGCTCTCCAAGACTCAAAAAAGCAAGTTTGCCAATTTTGATAGCCAGGAAATTGTCCACAAAGTTTGTGCCTCCAGGCCAAATAGTAAATCAACATTTTTACAGAGAGGTTCCTGAAAAACTTCGAAAAAAGGTCATGCGTGTGAGACCAAACATCGAGGACAACTGGATGTTGCATCACGACAATGCGCTTCGCTCACAGCCATTTCAGTAAACGAGTTTTTAGCCAGTAAAAACATTCCTGTGGCTCCTCAGCCTCCCTATTCGTCTGACTTGAGTCCTTGTGACTTTTTTTCTCTTCCCTAAATTGAAAAATCACCTCAAGGGACGTCATCTTGGGAGCATAGAAAACATTCAAACGGATGTAACCGGCCAGCTGAACACTATTCCAGTATATGAGTTCCAGCACTGCTATGAGGAATGGAAGGACCATCTCCAGCGCTGTGTGTGACTCCAAGGAAGTTATTTTGAAGGAGACAATAATGAATTGTAATTCTATTCGAAAAAAAAAAAAAATTAAAAACCAGTCTCGTTACTTAATTTACACACCTCGTATTATGTAACTGCAACATAATTTTGGTCGCTATTTTCCTAGATGGGCTCAATATTGTACGTACTGAAAATTAAAATGCGTAACATACAGCTCTCGCATTTGGTCACAAGTTTCTGATTACGCAACGGGAAGAAGCGAGTCTTGAGGGGCTAATTTAGGGGGAATTATCTGGCGGCGCACAGTGGGTTAGAATCTGAAAATCCCGGCTAAAAATCGAGAAAGGTAGAAAATTTGTCAAACTATATCGAATTTAATGTTTTTTGGGTCGCTGATTTCAAATTTCAAAAAAATAAACAAAATGGCTTCCCGAAAGTAACCGCTTTTTGCGATAAAAGCAACTTTTAAAAATCCAAATTAGAGTATTCATATTTTCTGTAAATAAGATTTCAATTTAATACTCTCCTCGAAAGGGAAACAAAATGGCGGACAGGCAGCAACCGCATGTAACCATTTTTTCGCGATAAAAGGTACTTATTATGATCAAAAATAGAGCATTGATATTTTCTGCTTATATCATTTCAACTAAATCTTACCGAAAAAAACAGGTGGAGAACCGGAAGTAAAATTTTCTTAAAAAGCTACATATTTTGATTCGAATAAGATTATTTAGATTTTTCATTAATAAGATTTTAATCTAACTCCCTGAAGAAATGGAGGGCCAAAAGTAAGAACTTTATGGAACCTACAATTACACGCAACGTGTCTTCAGTTAAGTTACATTAGGTTACTAAAATTATTTTGTGTTAAAAATTGATCGCAAAGAACCTCAGTTAAGTTGGATTAGGTTAACTAGTATAAAATAAAAAATATATATTTCACGGAACATTGAGACACCCTATATTTCTCCTTCCACTGGTCAATAGTGTACACCAGGGATATACATTTCCCCTCTTGGTTGGGCCTTATTATTGTATCGGGGATGAACACCTGTTTTGACGCAGGTACAGTTAGAATTGCCCCGAGAACGCTCTATTGGACGCGTCTTTCTATTTTTGTATTTTTCACTGAAATAAGCAGTTTCAAGCAGCCAATTTTTATGAATTTCTTATTCCACTAATATTTCCCACATGTTAAATTGCGAATTAGTGTTAGAACTCTGTAGATACAAACTATTTTCCTACTTTTCTTTCGCTACCTTAACACGCGCGTTTGTATTATTAGCGCAGGGTTAACATTTATTTTCCATAATAAGAAATACATGAATTTGAATTTCATGCATAGATAATATTTTACATATCTTCAAGAGTAGCCTCCATTTTTGTAAGTCGGAAATACACATTGTGGTAACAAAATTCACAACACACGAACGTTGAGTATTTCGGGACCGATTCTCGTACCGTTACGCACTCGAAGGTGGCCAACTTCCGACTGAAGTAGAACGGCAGGTATAAAACCTAGGTAGCTGTCGTTTCAGTATTACACGCATAAAACCCTGCTTCACAAAGCTATATGAATTAAAACAGAATATAACGAACTTGGTTTTTCGAATTTTGGCCAGGATTTTCCGATTCTAACCCACTGTGCGTCGTTACAATTGCACAATTTCAGCTATCGCACCTGCCCGAAGGCCCAGGTGTGACTCGTTAGCGGCGTCAGGGAGAGATAACGCCCACGTCAACAGGTGAGAGAGCCGCTGGGGCAGCGGCGTCGGCAGCGGCGGCCTACGGGTCCTGGTGCGTCGGCCTCGGGCAGTGCCTGCGGGCCCGTAGTAGACGCGGGTGTAGCAACTATTGATTTTTGCAATGGAGCTGGAGCGGAATAGTCGGTGCGGGCCACGCCGGGATGTGACACACGAGAGGGAGGCCCGGGGCAGTCGAGACAATGCCCCCGACCACCTCGGGGCTAAACGCCGAGCGCGCCTCTCTACGCACCCAGTCCTCCCGAATCTCCACCTCTCCACAATGCGTCCGCCCTGCCAGGGGAATTACGGGAATTGCGATTTCTTTAAGGGATAACACCACTGTAACAGCCTAAAAGAAACGTTTTTTTGACGATTTTTTTCGGATTGAAGGAAAGGTAGTAGGAAAAAAACGCTTTAAGGGTATTATTGGTCATATATTGAAGTACCTACAAACAACTTTTTTTTCATCTATAAATATTGCAAAATGGCGCCGCTAGAGTTATTCTCCGCAGACACGTTGTCGTCGAGGCGCTTCGCAGCACGCAACAGAACTGGTGCAAATGTTGATTTGGAACAAAAAAATCCTCTTAACCCGTTTCGGCCAGGGGTATTCAACTTAAATAGGCCAAAACGAAACACGTTTAAATTAGTACCGAAGTCAACGAGAGATGGCGTATATATTTAACCAGGCCTCTCAGTCGTTATAACAGAACTTTATTTTCCATTTACGATTGATTGATTTATTTTAGTGGTGCGCATAATCAGACGTTTTATATTATAAAATTATCAGGTTATGAGTGGTATCAAAAATCAGATTATAATTGAAAGCAAACGCAGTGATGGCGATTTTTTTAAGACGTACGTTGGAAAAATTGATGGAAAGGAAGCTCCCTGTATTTGCAAGTAGATTATTCTAATAATCTGAATTATCAACATTTGGATGTTGCGATTATTTCAATAATCCCATTATTATTTAATTCAAATTGTCCCATCACTAATGTATTCATTCCGCTGAGTGTCCTCCGACTCGTGTATGTTATTTTTGTTTCGGTGTTTTAGTTTTCTTGACGGTGTGTTTAAATTTTGTGTTTCGTGCATTTAAACTTTTATTTGTTACAATTGTGACTTCTTCGTCTAAACCGTTAGAACTTGTTGTGTTGTGGGATGTCCTAAGCCCTGGCAACCAAATTTTATAGGTGCTAAACTCAAAAAAATTGTATAAACCGTGGGTAAAGTGCTCAGGAAATTCAAGTTTTCAAACAATTTAACTTACTAAAGTTAAGTCTAAGTCCACACACAAGTAGTCTAAAAGACTACTTGTGTGTGGCAAACACTTTATAGTCAGCAGATATTGTGCAGAGGATTTTGTATCGCCAAACAAGAAGGAAAATGTTTTGTCAATATTTTTAGGGAGTATGTACGTTCTATTTATTATTATCTTTATGTCTAATAATTTTTTTTACATATTTTATGCATCTTCAATGTATCTCGAAAACCTTAAAAGATTTTTTTAGAAAAAATTTGCAAAAAAATAGTGTTTTTTTAAACTGCTTTTTTTCATAATTAATAATTTTTTGGAGAAATTTCATGGACACCATCGGAAAGGGCACGTCTTAAACTTCAAAAATATGTCCCTGTCAAATTTTTCTGTTGCAAATAGTATTAGCTATGAGGCGCTGAAGAGCGATGTACCGGGCAGTGGCGTACCGAGGGGGGGGGGGCAAGGGGGCAATTGACCCCCCCCCCAGAGGAATTGTAAATTTGTGTTTTGGTTTTACTGAAAACGAAATGAATTCAGCTCTATCAGCTGAATTTTATTTTCATTATATTCTAAATTATAAATTGCAATTTTCATTAGGTGAATATAATTGTTATCCAATCCGTGTTAGTACTAGTTCAGATGTCGTGTCGATGTCGCATAACATCGACCGATTAATAAACATTGACACTATTCTTGCAACTTATGACACTAGATACTCTGTTCTAGTAGCAGAGTTCAAGTTGTGGAGAAGAAGATGTCTAGAAGATCCCTTGAAATCCAGAAATGCCAGCGATACTTACATTTCGTGTGATCAACACACGAAGTTTCAAATGAACTTTCAAAAAAAAAAGAAAAGAATAAAAATTAATATTTAAATTTTTACTTCTTATACACGGTTCTTTTATACTATTTCTTATACCTTCATTTAGGAAATATAAAAATTTTAATCTTTTGTATTTGTAACTTTGCCCCCCAAGATGAATTTCTGGGTACGCCACTGGTACCGGGAGTGGCGTTTTCGGCGGAAACGAGTTAATCTACATGAGTACAGCTTGTGAAACACTTACGGAATTTTAAAAATATTGATTTTTTGTGTAATTGCCATGTTTTTGAAGAAAAAAGTCAATTTTTTGACGAAAAAAAAGGACACTTAATTGTTTATAAAAATTGTTTAAATTAACATCGAAAAATCCCTATCCGTTTTACTTCAAATTGTTGTGTGGATGGAAAAAGATGTGGTTAAAATTTCAAACGAAACTGTTGAAAATTGTTGGTTATGCTGCGTGCCGTTTTGCACAAATCAAACCCAAATTCCTCTTTTGGCACTGCCAAATATACCTGGCACTGTTAGTGACACAAAATCAGGTAATATATAAATACAGTACACGAACTCACGAGTTAGTCACTCGCGACAAATTGTTTTCAATGCGGCGGTCGACCCGTTTATACCGACGGCAAAGTAAATGGACACCTGTCAACATCGTAATAGCTCGCTGTTTTACGGAGAAATTGTCCTAGGTTCCAGCACGGGAATTGCTGGACAGGTGTCCAGTGCGCATTCTACACACGGTCAGTGGCGTGGGTATACAGGGGCAAGAAATATGTAGTTAAAAAAATACGGTTTGTATACATACTTTAATTATTATAGAGTTGCATAGTGCCAGCTCTGCGTGACAGCATACTCTTTCAATGACCTCTTTTGACGTCGTCATTTTAAAGACAAGAATTTCATTGTACACAAAGAAAAATACTGGCTACGCCCTTGATTATACTTCACGTTGCCGCTACCCATAAATGAAAAATACACACATCACATCCAATCAGGGTACCCCGCATTTTCTCTTTTCTAATCGAATCGAATTATCAATAGTTTCCTAAGTCTCTCCATTTTTCCATTTCTCGCCCTCGAACATTAACACACGTTGACTGCAGCGTTTTTATTTTGCTTTGTTTCTTCCCTCGCTACTTCTACACATATAATTGGTAGTGAAGTGATAAGGTTACCTCGTATTTTTAATACTTTATGTTGTTGGCGGCGTGACGTCGCGATGCAAAGCCGTAGGGTAGAGTGGGGCAGAAGAAAGCACCTAAAATACAAGGTTATCATAAAGTAAGGGATACATTTTAAACACGAGTTACCGTAACTTGCCAATATCACCTCCATTTTGGTGGTGTAAAAGCTCCAACCTTTCCTTCAAATTATAAAACATTTCTGGTTGAATTGCAGCAGCTTGCTCCCTAATACTGTTCTTCCAGCTTAGTTAGTTATATTTTAGACACTAAATTTGTTAAAATATCTGTTGGGTTCGGATCAGGCGATCTTGGTGGCCATGTGAACTGGGTATGTGAAGAACTCCACCCGCTTCGTAGAAATTCTAGACGAAAGTGAAATAACCGACAGTGACAGCATGGTGAGCTTCGATGTGGAGTCATTATTTACTAATGTACCAGTTGAAGAGACAGTTAACCTGATTCGTCAAGAACTTGTACCTAAAGGATTAAGTGAAGACAAGCAACAAGCTCAAACAAGGATCCGGTTCCTAGACTTAACTAACTTTAACGAGTTAAAATGTACCTGTGGAAAAAGCTACATTGGACAGACGGGAAGAAGTATACAATGTAGGATCAAAGAACATCAACGACATATCAGACTGGGGAATACAGACAATTCAGCAATAGCGAAGCATGTTCATACCAACGAGAACCACAAAATCGATTATGAGAACATCAGAGTGTTAGACAAAACTACAAGATATTACCCAAGAATAATTAGAGAATCCCTGGAGATCATGAAACACAATAATAATTTTAATAGTGAGGACGGGTATCGACTGAGTAATACATGGAGATTAGCGATACCAAGAACCAGTGACCTGGAATGTCATGGTCAACCGAGTTCGACGGATGTGCAGCCAAACATAGCAGAGCCAAGTTATATAACGAGGAGCAAAAGAACACCAGTCTTTAGAAACCTTCTGAAGAAGCTGAGAGCATGATCAGCGAAACGTCAAGTCAATTTAGACGACCGCGGCAAAACCCGCGCGAAGAAATAACTTCACCATTCTTCTCATAACACGACCTTGAAAAACAGCAGTTAACAGATCTTTACCTGATCGCATTTGCACCAATCAGTGATCTATTAAGACCTTTCTGAATGATTGCATGTGGATTTTCTGTTGAGCATATTCGACAGTTTTGAGTATCGACTTCACCATTAAGAGAAAAATGGGTTCATAAAATTCGGAATAACCATTCGGGTTCAATTTTAATCTGAGCCAATGTTCAACCGCAACCGGTCAAATAGCGACTGAGCGACATAGAACTAATTCATTAGTCTAGTATAGAGCCGGTAAAAGTAGTCAATTTTAAGGATCGTAACGTTACGCAAGTTGCATACTTTTCATAGACTTATGTTCTTATGTTTTACTAGTTTTAACTGAAGGTATGTACTTTCTTATAAATTATTCCTTACATAAACAAATTCGAGTAGTGCATACTTGTCCCGCTGCGTGCTTTTGCCCCGCTCTACCCTACGGGCGGAATGTGAATTTGCGGGAGGATTTTCATGCAGGTAATCGCGTTAGAGTTAATTCGTCAAATTAAGGACAATTAAATTCACTTTAGAGTTAGATAATTGTATCCTCGCTGCGGTAAAAGGTAATTTTTATTGCCCGAATCAGTTAGCGGACTGATACGGAACACAATAAGCAGCGGTGGAGTAGAGGCGGAAAGTTAAAAGAATGAGGGAGCTTTGCGGAATTTATTTTAAAGGTATATTATTAATTACACAGGCCCACAAAAAAAAGTGTCTTGTTCTGGGATGGAGACTAACTGTTTCTTATGTATTTTGTGCCGCTGAATCCGAATTCGTCATAAAAAATAGGGGTTCCGCAGCTAATTTTGAAGATAATCTCAAAAAACTGTCGAAAACTGTTTCGGTTGTAAAAGCTTGAGAAGACCAAAAAAATGCCCACAAAAAAAGTGTCTGGTTCTGGGATGGAGACTAACTTCTCATGTATTTTATGCCGCTGAATCCGAATTCGTCATAAAAAATAGGGGTTCCGCAGTTAATTTTGAAGATAACCTCAAAAACATGTCGAAAACGACGTGTTTCGGTTGTAAAAGCTTGAGAAGACCAAAAAAATGCTCACAAAAGAAGTATCTGGTTCTGGGATGGAAATTAACTTTTTCGTATGTATTTTGTGCCGCTGAATCCCAGAATATTCCCAGATTTCCGCTCTCAGAGATACAACAATCTTCAGATTTATCTTCAGCTTGCTGTTGTTTCATGTTGTTTCAATGATGCAGCTGCCGTTGTACCTTTGAGTATACAGATCTGGAATTTTTATTTGGAAGCGCTGGAGATTCTATTACATGCATTTCAAATGCTTGGAATATTGGTAGGGGTCGTAGCAGAAGATGGGCGAAGCAGATGTCATCCGTAATTCAATTCAATTCTCAATTTTCCCAGAGTGACCCAATTTTCCAGTTTTCCCGGCCGTGTCATGAATTTTCCGGGAAAATGACATCAGATTCATGATCAGCGACCCAAAAAAACCTCCTAGAACCCATATTCGATGCTTAATTGTCATTTTTTCAAAAATTAGATACCACTCTAAAAATGAGGGTGAGAATGGGGTGTGTTATAGTATAGGGGTGGTCTGAGGGGGTTTGCCAAGTTAATTGAGAGTCATGAATGACCTTAGAGGTTCATAGAACATGATGCAAAAAATTTTTTTTGAATTCGAGTAGCTGCACCAAACTTAATTAGTCTCCCAGCTCATAGACTGGACTAAAAATATGTGATCCGTCTATTGTAAAATCGTCGTAATTTACAATAAACTTTTTTCAGTCTATTCCCAAATGGAAACGACTGTGCCATTATTGCAAAAATCCACACAAATTCAGATACACAAGAAATACAAGCATGATGCAAAATGCGTATGTACATACTTTTATTAATTAGTCACCGTCAGAGATAACGTAAAATATTAAATTTCGACAACGGAATCCTCGCATCGATAAATTGTATCTAGCCCAAATCCGCACCGAGCGGCTCTCAGCGGTTGTTACCAGGTACGGTCAGTAGCGTACGTACGTGCGGGCAATAAATACACGCGTACATAAATTACAGTGCGGTTTAAAAATACGGTTTACATTTTAATTATCATAGAGGTGTATAGTGCCGACCCTGAAGTTTAAGACATCAAGTTGATTTATTTTCCGCTTGAATGAGGTGTTAACTTAAACCTTTTTCGGATGACCATAACTTTGGCTTCATAAAGATCCATTTTAATAAATTGTCGTAGTATTTGCGTAATGCCCATACAAAAACGTCAGCAGTATGTAAGACATGAAGGATATTTCTACACAATTCTTGCGTCGTGAAGATTTTTTTTCAATATCATTTCACGGGATTGAAACTTGTACACAGTACGTTAATTTCAAATGCGTACTTTGAATTTTGCAAGATAAGGTGACCTAAATTGGATTTTATATAAAAGTTATTTTCCTTCAAATCTCGGTTTTTAAGAAACGATGGAACCTTGAATGTTACTTAGAAGGAGAAAACACCTAACGAAAATATATCAGTATATTTCGATTAAAGTTACTGCAAATGCTACTGTGTACACAATAAATTATTTAAACAACAAATTACATTTTAATCTGGAGTTAATAATTGTTATATCTTTCTAAATATGCACAGTTAGCAACGTAGCAACAACGCAAAAGTCATCACAAACCCACTTTTTGAAGATTGCTTAAATTCTGATATTTTTTATACTACAGTATTTATTTATTTTTTTGCTTAAGCCTAAGCGTTGCCTAAGCTAAGCTTTTGCTTAAGTTGCTTAAGCCTAAATTACATAACCATATAAATGACCAGTTGCAAAAAAGTACCGTGCCTAATGATGTAAGAGGATAGTTAATGTGATTAACATATCGCATTTCTTGTTTGGAGCAGTGGCGGCTCGTCAGGGGAGGCTGAGGAGGCGGTGCCTCCCCTCCAAAGAAGTGGTGAAAATTCCAAAGAAGTTTTTTTTTTATAAACCTACCTACCTATAATACTTACCTTTCATTTTTAAATCCATATATCGGGTAAAAAATTAATTTATAAAAATAAAAATATTAATAAACATATCTTAAATATGTCAAAGGAGTTCGTGCACTATTATTTGCAACATATTAGTCCTCATAAACGACCCAGCGCCTAGTCTATCGCCGTGGTGGCAAGCCTCCGATGCCAATGTTTTCACATATGTACTAATAAGGTATAGCGGGCTTCGCGCTACTCAACCATCTGCGGCTGTTAACAAATTTAACCCTTAACTTCAGTGGCATTAAAGGTCATTTAAAAAACTGCATAGCGGAGACAAACACGCCCATCTCCCACCTCTCACACGTGATAGTACAGAAAGCGAGTTATTTGATTTCACGGACCTACAACCTAACCTACAAAATTTAATATTTATCTTTTATTGTTCCGTGTTTTGGAAATTTTCGTTGAAAAGTGCCGGGTCTTTTGAGTGCTTTGAGTGGTATAGGAGGGTAATAATGATTATTGAAAGGGTACCATATTACTTACGTAAGTCATTATTTTATTTAAGTAAGTATTTATTTTAAGTAAGTCACATTTTATTTAATTAATTATACAAAATTATAATGGAGGTACCTGGCGAGAGTAGCAGTTTATATCATAATAATAATAATACGAGTTGTAATGACACTCAAATAAATATTCGAACCTGCAATGATATTGTTGAGTATCTTTATAAAGTACAAATTTAGTCGCCTGTCTTATGAGGATAAATTGTTTGTTAAAGATTTAAGCATACTACGGTCAGATCTAAGGAAAACTTTAATTAATCAGGGTAAGACGGATAATAAATGCAAATGGCTAAGTGGTTCTTTAACTTTAAATAAATTATTGTGTTGGCCCTGTGTATTATTTTCAAATCGTGGAGAAGATGCTTGGACAAAGTCTGGATTTGATAATCTTAAAAATGTATCTCGTTCAATTGACACATTCAATATTAGTTGTGTCTGTAAATTAGATTTTTTTAGGCAAACAAAATATTATGAATGTGATCAATTCAGCCCGTCAAATCGAAATTGAGGCAGTCCTCGCAAAAATCCGTATTTTATATCATTGCATATTTTAATTGTAAAATAGTTTGACGGAAATAAAATATATTAGGTACATTATGTTAGACAAATGTACTTAATATATTTTATTGACCAAGTAGAGATCCTTCTCCTAGCTATACGGCATGTTACTAACAATGTTTACCAAACATTTAGGAAACACATTTTTTTTTATAAAATTTGTTTGCCTCCCCCTCAAAAAAAAAAGTCACGGGCCGGAACTGGTTTGGGATTATTCAAACTGTTAATATCCCCCAAATGAGTCAATAGACAGCAACGTTGGCAAGTCATCGGTTGATTCAAATTAGATAGAGAATTTTTTTTATTACGTAGGAATGTAACGAAACATACATATATATTTTCCGGTAACATTCCGTAAATTTGTATTCTAGCTTAAATAGCGTCGTAACTCTAAAACACAGTAGTCGCGTGTGCTTAGATTTACGGCCACTAAGCAAGGCGCAGTTATAAATTTTTGGAAAGTGGACATTATCACCTTTAGTTTCACGGTTGGTGTAATTCTCTTTTCTCAAGTCGCCCCGTAAATTTCCTTGATTGTGGTGAACGTAGACTGGCTGTCCTTTAACCTATTATGGCCTTTTAATAACGACAAAAACAATAGTACATTTTTTTTTATAAAGGATTTGTTGTTGGTTATTTTTACTTTCAATAAATAACTGATTTTTTTAAATTATTTGTATTGATTACATTATTTTTTTCGAAATTGGAATAAATGTTAATGGAAAATAGTACAAAATACGTGGTACTGCAAAAAAAATATATTCGAATCAGGTCTATATTTAGATTTTGTAAAGAATTATATTTCACATAGGGGATATAAAAATAAAAACCTAAAGTAAACTTCACAGTATAGTAATTAATATTGTAGTCACTGTTACTTTTAATTATTAAAATTGTTAAAAAAAAAAAAAAAAAAAAACTGGACGGTTCACTGAACCGTGGCAACAAATTTTGGTATAAATAGTGAAAGTGTGTAGGCTAGAATTTAGTTTTAATCTTCTCCTGAAGATGCCAACTTGGTTGGCGAAACGCGCGTCGAGAAAAGTGTAGTAGTTCGGTGTTTCGTGGAAAACGTCCAGTTTTTTGTTTCTACGCCGAAGGTTCCAGTACCCACTCCAGGATTAAAATTGTTTGAAAAAAGTTGTAGTCCTGCTTGATTACACATACGAATTTATGCTATAATAATGCATTTTTTAAAAGCCAATTTGTAATATTTATCTTTAAAAAAATGGACTGGGATTGGTTGAATTTTTATCATTAAAATGATGAACATGATAACATGACTAAGGTGTGTTACGGTTTGTTAGTCAATTTCTATTGGTTGTGATATGATAATAATCTGGAAAAAGTAATGGACTTCAATTTTTGTATGCATACTTATTAAAGACACTGAACACAGCCCTTTTTTACTATTCTAAGTAGATAGAAAAGACCGCTGTACTGGAAGTTTTGCACACGACTTCAAGTGCCGAAGAGGAATTGAAATCCAGCGCGCATTTTCAGATGGTTGCTGCAAAAGAATTTCCATATCATGAATATTAAAAGAGCATTAATGGAATAAACTGAAATCAGGTAGAAGATTTAGATAAGAGCAGAATATAAATGTTTTCTATAAGAGTACGGTTTTTCCGATTTTACGCACATAGAAAATGCCAAACTTCACAGACTACTTAGTTTCTAACGTTTTATATTGATAAATATAGTATGTACATAAAATTGAACATACGTTATATTATGGATTGGGTACTGGAACTTTCGGCGTAGAAATAAACAACTGGACGTTTTCCAAAAACGAAGATTAAAACTAAATTCTAACCTACACACTTGCACTGTTTATACTTAATTTGCCGCCACGGTTCACTGAACCGTAACATCTGTCTTTGTTTATTAGGGCAAACAGTGGACTGTCCTTATTCATACTACAGTTACATTTAATGATTTCTAAACTTTCAAAAGCATCCAACTGTCTACTGTTTGTTACATTTCTAATTAATCTAAAATTATTTATGTCTATCCTACGGTTGTTGTCAAAAGCATGTTGGGCAACACAAGCTTTTTCCGTTCTGCCATATTTTAAATGAGCCATGTGTGTTCCTTATATCTAGTCAAAATAGATCTTTTTGTTTGCCCAATTTAGTTTTGATCACAATCTTTATTTCGTATATTCCTGACATTTCGTTATTTTCGATTTTATCTTTGGGGTTGCCCAAAGCGTCTGTAGTTTATATTTAGAATTATAAACCAAATTGATATTATGATTAAAAACGTTATCTAGTCCGCGGGTGAATTTAGATTCATATAGTAACGAAACTAATTTCGAATTGTCAGTAATTTCCAATTGACCCAACCAAAAGTAAATCCAGTTAATACACAAATATTAATAATAATGCACAAATAATAAATAAAATAATAACATTAAAATAAAGATGTAGTCATTTGACCCAAGGGTAACATTTATTAGAAACAAAGAACCTATGTACTTTGTACGAATTGTATGAAAAAATTTAAATATAAGTAAAAGTGCATTTTTATTAAACTGTATCCACAAAAAATATTGTAACGTATAATAAGTAAGATACCTACTAATATTGGTTGTATTATAAATACCGGGTGTCCCAATTCTATTTAGACAAGCATTATATCGGAAACGGTTTGACATTGAAAAAAGGAAGTTAAAGTTATACTGTTTAAAAAGGTGCGTTTTACCATTTCATTATTTTTATGTACAGGGCGCATAACTTAACCAAAAAAATTTACACGTAACAGAACCAAATATTGAATTTTTGTTCATTTGGCCGATGGTATTTTTGTTGTACATAGAAGAGAAGGGGCGGTTGTGTGGTTGTATCTTAATATGAATTAATAAAAATATCGTTTTATAGATTTTTGAGGTAGTAGAATTCAAATATCACATTATTAAGCCTCTACTCCCATTTTTACTTCCATGTTCATGTCCAAAATAAATACAAAAGTTATAAAAGTCATTCTCAGGCCCTCAAGGTCATAAATGTCATAGGAATCCGTAAATCCATGTGTGCCATATAGGTTATAAAGGTCATATGGATCATAAAGGTCATAGGAGTCATCAAGGCCATCAGTGCCATAGAGGTCATTTAAGTCGTGGATTATAAAGTTCGTATGGATCATAATGATCATTTGAGCTATAAAGGTCATAAAAGTTATGTCGGTTATAGAGGCCATATTGGCCATTAAGGTGATAAGGGTCATAAACGCCATGAAAGTTATATCCAAACATGTATTTGGATTTAACTTAATAGTATCACACTCTTAAGCATTTATATGCTTAAGAGTGTGATACAATTAAGTTAAATCCAAATACATGATGTTTTTTGCTTTTTATGTTTAGCAATCAGATAATTAGCACACACTGATCTGATTCATAGGCCCAATTATATATATAGTTGCGTCTCATTCTGCTATAATCGATGGGTATAATCAAGATTTTTTTTAAACGTTTAATAAGTCGGAGTGAAATACCATAACATTAATAATTAGCAGTCGTAGATCAAATCTCTTAAGTACCACTTAACACATTCCGGATACAGGTTTTCCATCCACTGAATTCTAAACTAGAACTACTTAAATATAGGCCTGAGGTGCCACCTACACTTACCGACCAATTAACCGATCTAACTCTGTTTAAATCAGTCACAATAATTACTTTATTTATTTAATTAGTGTTATCAATTATAACCTTTTTATTAGTTAAAATAATTTGCTTGCAGCCACTTTGTTGTACATAGGACGAGGGCATCTGATAAACAAAGGATGTCCAGGGTAACTAGAAATATCCACAGTGAAAGCTTATTTGTTCTGTAGTTTTTAGATGAAGCTTTTTCTATTTTTCTTCTGATTTTATTTTTATGAACACTAAAAATTTACTGAATTTTTGATGATTTTTGAAAGGTTGTATCTCACCGAAAATGTATCTCACCAATTTTCACATCAGTGAAAATTGGTCGTGTATAGATTAAAAAAAAAAAACATTTTGAAGCTTCTCGTTTCTAGTTTTGAGATCTATCGGCAAAAAAATTAATTAAGCTGTTATTTAATTGTTTGTAAGCTACAGTTATCACGCAACTTTGAGAAATAGCGTGGGGAAAAAATGTGATTTTTTTATTTATTTTTTATCCTGGAGTGGGTACTGGAACCTTCGGCGTAGAAACAAAAAACTGGACGTTTTCCACGAAACACCGAACTACTACACTTTTCTCGACGCGCGTTTCGCCAACCAAGTTGGCATCTTCAGGAGAAGATTAAAACTGTTTTAATCTTCTCCTGAAAATGCCAACTTGGTTGGCGAAACACGCGTGGAGAAAAGTGTAGTAGTTCGGTGTTTCGTGGAAAACGTCCAGTTTTTTTTATTTATTTTTTAGTCCATGGGCTTGGGGATTTTTTTTTTGTTTTTAATTAAATCAATGCATGGGCGGGATTGCTTGTTTATTCAGCTTCAATTTAAGTTTTTACTATTCTTTTTTACGTTAATTTGCCGCTGAGATATCTGACATTTAAGGGGTTATACTACTCACTTTTTTGGGGATTTTTTTTCGATATCTGTTCGATATAAAATTATTATTGAGTTGTAGACTACAGATAATAGTGTTTATACTAAATCCAATGAATCTATCAATCACTGCGGGATAGGATCAACTCTACTTATTTCCGGCGCCTCAGTAAGTGCTAAAATTAGGACTGATAAAATACATATAAATAAAGGATTATTATTTATAAAGAGTATTAATATTTCATCCTATAATATAATGTACGAGTATGTAATAACTATAATGTAAGAGAAAGTCAAAAACAATTCCATATTTGTCATCTTCAGATCTGACTCTTCAATTCTCGGTCATTCACAAACAAAAATAAAAATGTTTACATTTTGAGACAGTAAATGGAAAATAAATTGAAGACCCGTTGACCTTTTGTGTTTATTATTAAACGCGGAATTATATTTCATATCTGAATATCGTTGAATATTCATACCTATTAGTTACATTTGGCAGTTTAAGACTGGCGTGGTGTGATGTCCATTTTATTGTATTTTAATAAAGGATACCACAACTTCTGTCACTATGTTTGAAGATATTCATGAATAGTTTATACGTACATTTATTTTATGTAAGGTTATGCAATTAATCACTTGTGTGTAACTAATGAATAAATCTTCAATAACTTTGCGGTGCTTGTTTACACTCAATGAAAATGTTATTACAAGATACAGATAATTATTATTTTAAAAATATGTAATGATAACGTGTGAAAGGTCAAATAGATTTTTTTATCCAACCGTATGTTCATAACTTCCTAGTTTCTTTACTTTAGAATAATATAACTTCCAGTTCACTACCTGGATGTGAAACTAATATTACGTTTTCTACAATATGTGATTCATTTTAAACTCTTTGGCCGTGTCAATATACTTTCAGCATCAAATTTTGACGAGACACAAGTTTCCAAGTCGAAGAGACAAAAACATTTTATTATTATATTTCATACTTTAACATTTTATTGTGTGTTAAATGAAAAAAATCGTGTTGTTGCAAATGCGTTGTATTTTGTACATCGAAAATCAATGAACGAATTTTAACTTTTCCTTTTTAATGAAGCATTTGTATATCCCAGTACTTTTAGACTATGTTTTTTAGATTTAATTTTCTCGAAAATTCGCAGAGCTATTTAAATTGTTTATAAACCAAAACAATGTTCATAGCTTTAAAAGTGTCTAGGGGTTCCCCAACTGAACAGATTTTAAAATTTCAAAAAAAGGGGCGGTAGCTTAAACGTTCTGTTATACCTACAAAAATTTCAGGTTGCTCAAGGATTGTTTTATTGCTCTATAAAGTTTTGAAGAAGCGCGTTTTTTTCTCACGGATTGCAAAATTATTGTGCAAAAACTATTACATCAATTTAGATAAAATTTGGTGTGTTATTTTATCTCATCAAAAAGTTTCATGAGCCATGATCCAAAAGTCGTATATATAATCTAAGTGATAAAAAAAAATCAGGAAAAAATGAGTTGTTTTTTTTTTTCCAATTATTGTTATTGTTATACAATTATTGGAAATGTAACAATAATAGCATATTTGTTTTAATTTATAACCTGTATGTAACACCCTATGCAAAATTTAATAAAATCTTCTTTTTCTTTTTTTAAAATCACCTTTTCTTTAAATGAATAGTTCTTTATTTCTTTTTTTTTTTGGAAGAAAATGTAAACATCAATCAAATCATTTTACTAGTAGGGCAGTCTTTAGATATTATATGTTATATTTATGTTCGATATATAGTTTATTATACATACTTAATAATACATATTAAAGTATTATACATAATATATATTGTTATATAATAAATTATTTATTTTTTGTTCTAGGTAAGTAACTCTTGCTATGATATACGTGCTTGGAACCCTAGAAAAGTTTAAAATATAGTAAGGTAAGAGGTCTTAATATCACTATCTTCATTTCTACTTTTGATAAATGTAAAGGAACATTTATTCTCATACAACTAAATGTTTTTCTTTTGTTTTTCTGCAGTTATATTAAAAGTTAATAGATATATGAATATCAAATCCTAGTAAATAAAAGTCGGATAAACACATTACTCCAAAAAATCAAGGGAAAATTTCCTAAAGGCTGAATTTTTGAAAGGCTGTATCATCTACATTTTGGAAAAATCATTTTGAAGTTTCAAGTTTCTAGTTTTGAGATCTTTCTACAGAAAATGTTTGTGAGCTACGGTTATCACTATGATTGTTTTAATGAAATCAATGCGTGGGCCGGATAGCTTGTTTATTCAGCTTCAATTTGCTTTTTTTATATTCTCTTTACGTCAATTTTTCACTGAGATATCTGACTTTTAATGAAAAAGCATCCTCTTGTCTTTATACATCAATATCTCGGCAACCAATGACCGCACAGATAATGCAAGGGCATTTTCAAAAACTGGAATACACCCCTTATAAGACCTTCTTACGATTTTTTGAAAAAAATCATCTTCAACGTTGATTTAAAGAAAAGTGAACAGCTTTTTTACAGCTTAATGTACCGTCAATAGCCCTGTAAATTTTTAAATAGATTCATCAGTAAACAAGCTACTCGGACCATGCATTAATTTAATTAAAACAATTCCCCTATAAAGTCCGTGGACCAAAAAAAAATAAAAAAAATAAAAAAATGTTTTACTCGCGCTATTTCTTAGGATTGAGTGACAACTGTAGCTCATTTTTTTGGCCAAAAGATCTCAAAACTAGAAACTTGAAGCTTCAAAATAGTTTTTCAAAAATCACCAAAGGCCCCCCCTCAAATATGGCAAAAAAAGAAAAGAAAATGTTTTTTAACAGTCTAGGGTCAATTTAGAGTCGATTCGACCACAAATGGAACCAACCCCACCCCCTCTTAGGGTCATTTCAAGGTCAAATTATGAAAATGCCATGAAATAAACTCGCCTTTTCGGAATGAGTAGATTTATTCTGGGACTTTATATAAATAGGTTTTTTGGGTCGCTGACTCCGGATCTGAGGTCAATTTGTCTATATTAAGGTCATGTCAAGGTCATTCCAAGGTCAAAATGAAAAAAAAACAGAGATACGATGTCCAACTTCCTGAAATATAGGTTTTTTTGGGTCGCTGATTCCGAATCCGAGGTCAGTTTGTCTGCATTAAGGTCATTTCAAGGTCAAAGTGATGAAGCTGATGAGAGTGCGACAGTGATGATACTGATGGGAGTTAAAAAGAACAATACTCGATTTTGAAATATGAATCCTCAAAAAAAGAAAGAAAGAAAAAAGAAAACAAAATAGACGTAGACAAACACAGACTCATATTAATACTGATTGACGTAGATTGAGTCATACTGATGAAGACTGCAGAAAACAGACTGAGTGGAAAGTAATATATACAAACGGCCCTTATCAGGGCCAATGATGTGCAAATTGCGATCGCGCAACCTCCTCGTGGTGCACATTGGATAACGCTAAAGAGATGATTTTCTAACGAATTGACTGCATGATTTGTGTCAAAAAGTTCATTCCAACTGATCTCGGATTCAAAATAAACGACCCGAAATATTCATATAACAAGTGATTTGCTTCGTTACCATATGAACGTAAATTCACCCGCGGACTAGATAAGATTTTTAAAAATATTAATATCAATTTGGTTTATAATTCTAAAAATAAACTACAGACGCTTTTGGGTAACCCCAAAGACAAAATCAACAATAACGAAAAGTCAGGAATATACGAAATAAGTTGTAAAGATTGTGATCAAAAGTATATTGGGCAAACAAAAATATCTATATTAACTAGATTTAAAGAACACATGGCTCATTTGAAATATGGCAGAACTGAAAAATCTTGTGTTGCCCAACATGCTTTCGACAACAACCATAGGATAGATATAAATAATTTAAAATTAATTAGAAATGTAACAAACAGTAGACAGTTGGATGCTTTTGAAAGTTTAGAAATCTTTAAGTGTAACAATAGTATGAATAAGGACAATGGTCCGATACCCACCATCCACTGTTTGCTCTGATAAACAAAGACAGTTACGGTTCAGTGAACCGTGGCAACAAATTTGATATAAATAGTGCAAGTGTGTAGGCTAGAATTTAGTTTTAATCTTTTCCTTTATGATGAAAACTTTTTCTTTAAAGATGAAAACTTGGTTGGCGAAACGCGCGTCGAGAAAAGTGTAGTAGTTCGGTGTTTCATGGAAAACGTCCAGTTTTTTGTTTCTACGCCGAAGATTCCAGTACCCACTCCAAGTGATTGGAAATGGTTTCTTGGTATGTTATTACTTTGACCTTCAAATGACCTTAAGACAGACAAACTGACCTCGGATTCGGAATCAGCGATACAAAAAAACTATATTTCAGGGAGTTGGACATCGTATCTCTGTTTTTTTTTTTCATTTTGACCCTGGAATGACCTTTATATAGACAAACTGACCTCGGATCTGGAACCAGCGACCCAAAAAACCTGTTTATACATATATTAAATCGAAGTCCCAGAATAAGTCTACTCATTCCGAAAAGGCGAGTTTATTTCACGGCTTTTTCATAATTTGACCTTGAAATGACCTTAAACGGGGGGTGGGGTTGGTTCCGTTTGTGGTCGAATCGACTCTAAATTGACCCTAGACTGTTAAAAAACATTTTCTTTTCTTTTTTTGCCATATTTGAGAGGGGCCGAAAACCAGTCTTATTGACCCTCCCCCTTTTTTTGGTCCTTAAATGTTTTGGAGTAATGTAATATGGTTGAGGTGTTCTAATGTGTTCTGCGTTCAAAGGCACAAACTACACTAATTTTAGGCGCATTACTTCATCCTCTAAGCAGGATTTAAAACTATATTAACAACTCGATATCCATTGATCCCAGAAGTTTCCGTTTAAAACTCCGCGCTTACCTTGTCACACACATAAAAGGCAACCAATCTATTAAGAGGATACACACCCGTCCGTAATCTCTTCACGCACCACCGGCGCAAATAGAGATAACACCATTGAAACGGTCCATAAATCTGAAAGAGAGATAGAACGGGGGTGGCGCTGTTCCGTGGGTCCCCTAACGCGATATCTTTTATATCTTGCGGGGCCTTGTTTCTTCCCATTCATTTGGCGTACGCGTTTTTATTAATAGCCGGTCTGCTCACTATTAATAGTAATAAAGTTGATGGGTGACCAGGGGGCGATTGGGAAACGTTAAATAGGCCAGTCAAATTGTCGAAAATACTTTGTTTTTTTTTGCCAAAATTTAGTTCAGTAAACAAAGATATGTAATAAATAGTAAAAATCCCGTAGAATTGAATGAACTACTTTACCCCCTCTGAATATTACGGCTTCATTTTTAAAATGGCGTCCAAATTTCGCAAAAAAGAGTTTTTATTTCATTAAAAAAAACTATACATTTTAGAATAAATGTTTTAGACACAAGTTGTAGAATTTTTTATAACGAAAATTTTGAGCCCAACTCGACGTTAATTGATAAACAAATGTATAAAAATGGCGTCTTGAGTCGTATTGAGAGATCAATAATTCATTCATTTCATTGATTATACCTGCTCGTGTGATACGTGAAGGCCTTGTTACATCCATGAGTCAAAGGTGGTCACTTCAGTAATACTGGTTTATTAGGGCTTCATGAAACAAAAAATAGTCCACAAAAATGTATTATTTATGAGTGATTATCCCAGACCTAAAAAGTGAAGGTAACGAAAAACACGTGTCAAATTGGTAGTGGATGAAAGTGTAGTAAAAATATAAAAATAAATTGAAACCCTGAATAAATAAAGAAGACCTTCGGAACCGATAGTGGTACATGATAATGACTAGAGTTCGTGCGCGCGGAGTGTAACAGGACCGTAGTCTAGCAACATAGTACTATTTTTACCAAATAGTACGGTTAAGTCAAGTTTAAAATACCTATATAAATTAAGATAACACGTAACAATGGCAACACTTACCCAACAAACGTCAGTGTTGAGACAAGGTTCCCCGTTTCGTGACTAGATTTATCCCGAACCTTAGAAGCTAGTAGGTGGCTGTCACTAGCAGTGTCACTTTTTATCGCACTAATTAAAAAAATAGCTACTGAACACCCGCAAGCAGCGGTAGCTTCGTCTATAATAAAATACACGAAATTGTCCACAATGTCTTCGCGTATTGATGTCACTACACTGTTGTCAACCCGATCGACATATGCAAGTCTTAACGTACTTTCATGAGGAATTTTTCGATCCATATATTTTACTAAAAACGTACGTAACTTGGGGTTCTCTAGTTTGTTTAATGGAATATTGCTTGCAACAAAGGTTTCTGTAAGTTCATAGAAAAATACGGAGTTGTCGACGCTGGACGAGGCATGGCTTTTCAGATGTCTTGTTACTTTAGTTTTATCTGAAGAATTTATAATGCGTTCACACACAGTACAAAAAAAGGTCATTTCCTTGAATACGTATATCCCTAAAACCCCCCGAGCTCACTGTCAAACCACGTTTGAAATATGTACTTCCCGTCTATTTCTTTTCAGCTTTGGCATGATACCTCACTTTATTCACTTCTCCCCTCAGCTAATAAGTATTAATATTTATAAAGTTATTTAAACACACGGCGAATACGTAAAAACGAAACGTATCAACGCGATGCAATACCGGCGACTGTCTGTTACAACGGGCCATAAATAACTAAAATTGCTAGCGCAGTTTTCCTAATGCAATTCAGCTGTGAGCTGCGGAGGCCAACGAGTTAAGGACAGGACGTGCACAGTGTCGGCCATGTGACATTCGCGCTTGGTAATAAGTAATAATATTTAATAATGTACTATGATGCAACATAGTTCCTGTGAACATATTAACTTTTTATTCGTAAACTGACTACGGTCCTGTTACACTGCGCGCTCGCACTAACTTTAATAATGACATTAGACACCAGAGACGTATTTTGAGCTGTTCAGATGGCAATCTGTTCAGGCCAGAATACGAAGAGAGAGTTTTTTTGGGAAATATAAATGTGAATATACAAACCAATATTGCTGCTCTTTTATTAATTCACATAATTACTCAATCAGATATTTCAGGGCAGAAAACTAGATTGACTATTCAAAAAGTTGCTTAAACTGCGCTGATTTCAAAATTTTCACAATGGTAAAATAAATAATGGAATGGGAAGAGCTGAAGAAAGAGCATCAGGGAAGATTTTCTCGACGCAGTTATTCATTTCACCATCAAACATTTCTTAAATTTGTATCGGCCAATTGGAATTGTCAATCGGAAACAAGCAAGTGATAGATCCAAAATAAGGGCAGAATAAAACTTTGAAATTGTTAGGTAAGTGATAAGTTATCACACCTGTCGGATATTGTCTTGGATTGTCTGTTATCACTGATAACAGACAATCCAAGAACATCAATTAGCCATCGGAACTAACAAGTGAATCTGCCCTATACAACATGTCAATGAATTTTGAGAGATGATTTGCGTAATTTGTGAAATAATTAGTTGTAATATTTATCGTCTTTAACCATCTTCTGTGTAATTTTGGGCTGAGTGGAAGAACAACGACCTCATTCTTGAGTAGTTAAACTCCGCCTTTTTAGTAATAATGTAATTCTCATATGTAATTTACTAATTTCCCACTTCAATACTGGTCTAATTTACTTTAACTCTGTTTGTATTATAAGGATAATGTATGTAAATTTGCATTATTACTAAATAAAGACTATTTATTATTATTATTATTATTATTATTTGGAGCTCCATCCATATCGTCTACAATCCACACATGACATCGAAAAGTTTTTTTTATAATGAGGCTTTACTCCATCTTTAGGGCGTAGATCTAATGGGCGTTAACGTGAGAGTTAACGTAGATCAACTCTGTGTGAGACTTTGGAGTGCAGACATCCCTTATACAACTTATTGGAAAATCTGCCTTATACAACGTCAACGAATTTTGAAAAATTACTTGGAGCTCCATCCTTATCGTCTGCAATCCACATATGAAATTCTCAGAGCAAAGGAACCTCTAAGACTACAATTCTGCCAATAATTTATTAACCATTTTAAAATAAATTGGATTTTTTTTTTGTTGCATATACAAGTATGTATACGTCCATATGAAACAGCTACAACAAAAAATTGAACAATAATATTAACTGTTAACGTTCTTAAATTATTACTATTATTTCTTCTATTATGGAGTCTATAACTGTTGAAGATTCTACACTAATGGAAAAAAATAAAAGGGTCAAAGAAATTTTCCGAATTTTTAGTGATTTTTCAGAATGCTGTATCTCAGTGAAAAATGGTCTTATCGAGGTCTAAAAAAAAGAATTTTGAAGCTTTATTTTTCTAGTTTTGAGACATTTTAACTTAAAAATTTTGCGAATTTTTTTCCTTTTTTTTTTCAAGTCCACGAGCTTGAAAAATTTTTTTCTAACTTAACCATGGTATGGACCGGATAGCTTGTTTATTCAGCTT
The DNA here is from genome assembly GCA_029963805.1 of Aromia moschata. Taxonomy (NCBI): domain Eukaryota; kingdom Metazoa; phylum Arthropoda; class Insecta; order Coleoptera; family Cerambycidae; genus Aromia; species Aromia moschata. Next base: position 120,730 of record JAPWTK010000694.1, read on the forward strand.
CAATTTGCTTTTTTTAAATCTCGATACGACCATTTGTTGCTGAGATATCGAACTTTAAATCAAAAAGGACCCTTTTGTCTTTGATCGACGATATCTCAGCAACCAACGGTAGCACAGAAAATCTAAGGGCAGTTCTGAATTCTGGAATAACAAAATCTACAAGGTTCTGCTGTGATTTTTGAGGACAATTTTTTTTATCCTTGACATGAATTTGAAAAAACAGGAAAAAATGGGTAATTGATGGTTTCTCAGAACATCAACGGCTGAAATTCAAATCTTCATGAAATTACTAATGTTGCGTGTGCATTTTACAGTTGAATATACCCCCAAAAACCATGCAAAGTTACATTACGATATAACGAACCGTTTTCTTGTTGCAAACGGTCAAACTTTTGAAAAAATTAAAGGGTCACGTTTTTTGAGCTTAAACATGTCCTAATCATGGCTAAAGTCAAAAAATTTTTTTTCCAGTTTCCTCACATTTTTTTTCCGCAAATATCGTTGAAATTTACAAAAAAAAATTTGTTTCGAAAATTGAAAAAACAAGTTTTTTTAAAGGCTTCCAAAACTTGAAAAAAAATTTGATTTTCACTACCGTCGGCATTAGCATTACCCAAAGCGTACCACAGTAAAAAAAATTTTCCTCAAAAATCGCAGCAGAACCTTGTAGGATGTTTATTCCAGTTTCGTGAGATTTAAAAACAAGCAAACTGAAGCTGAATAAATAAGTTATCCGGGCCATACCATGGCTTAGAAACATTTTTTTCAAGCTCGTGGACTTAAAAAAAAAGGAAAAAAAACTCGCAAAATTTTTTTCTCACACTACTTCCTAAAATTGCGCGAAACATGGAGCTCTAAAAAATTTGTTCGCCGAAATATCTCAAAACTAGAAACTTGAAGCTTCAAAATGATTTTTTTTAGACCTCTATAAGACCATTTTTCACTGAGATACAGCATTCTGAAAAATCACTAAAAATTCGGAAAAATTTTTTGACCCTTTAATTTTTTCCATTAGTGTATAGTTACGTATATTAATTTCACACCTCTTATTATTGATGTAAACACATTCTCATGCACCTGCCTTACTTGTGCAATATAGTTTTATGATGTAATAGCACATGTATTTAAGTCACATTTTAAAAGATTAATTTTTAATAGCGCGATGAAGACATTAAATATGAAACGTCGGCCATTTAAAGATAACCTTTTACCTTGATTTGATCTGTTGCCATTACTTTACACTAAAAAGCGATTGGATACTGGATTGAGAAAAAAACTATTCCATAATAAACTTCCGACCTTTGAATTAAAATCAGTATTCTAATGCGGTGCGAGATACTTGTTTACTGTTTACGAAGCTTTTGTTTGCCGCGAAGTCCTCTCTGGCGATTTGCAGTCTCAGCGCTGGCCATTAGAAAATACGACGTGATCGAAACGTGAAACTAATCAACCGGCATATGGCGGGCGATCAAGCAGTATGTGGGCGTTGAAATATACAATTATCTTCTTGGACTCCCAGGACTCAACTGAAAAACGATACGCATCACTTTTTTTCGGAAGTAGAAACACAAGAGGTAAAGTCCTCTATTTATGAGTTGTTTCTCGTTACATACATACAGTGGTGGCCAATAAAATAAGAGTCCCAAACAGAGTTCACCAAAATTCAATTCAATTCATGAGTTCTTGATCAGATAAAATAAATTAATTCACTTCGTGTGCACACACCTTTAGGTTTCATTGCTGGAGCATTGTAAACCAATTTCATGTTTCTTATTTCCGAACATACAAATTTGTTTACTGTTTGAGCCAAATTCCACTGGACAAAAAAATAACTGTTTTTCTGAGTGTTTTTCTTTTATGCCCATTGCTATTCGCATGACAATTTCGGATAAGAAATACTATTGGTACAGTTAAACATGGCGGAGGAAATGTTAAAGTGTGGGGCTGCTTTTCTTATAATGGAGAGGGCCCTATATTTAGGATTAAAGAAACTATGACTATAGAAAATATGCCGTTAAGATGGGTGTACCAGCGAGATAATGACCCCAAACATACGGCACACACAGTTAAGCAGTGGTTTACAAGCAATCAAATATCAGTTTTAGAGTGGCCCTCGCAGTCACCAGACTTAAATCCTATTGAGAATTTTTGGAAAGAGTTAAAAAACCCAACTGCTTGTAAAAAATCGGCAAACAAAAATATGCTGTAGGAAGAAGTTAAGAAAGTATGGTATTCCATCCCTGTAGAAACTTGCAGAAAATTGATCGATTCTATGCCAAGGAGATGCGAAGCTGTTCTTAAAAACAAAAGCCATTCTAATGTAGTAATAATATTATCAGGATTTGTAACAGTTATTTTTATTCGCGGCTTTCTTTGTGCATTTCTACTCTTATTTTTTTGTCCATGTTTAATATCCACTGGAATTTATTATGTTTATATCTTTGAATAAAAGATACTTAAGTTTAAACTAAAGGCGTTTTTTCCTTTAGAGAGTGGTATTATAAACTAAAAATATATATTTAATTTTTTAAATGTACTGCACATTAAATGCTATGAAATAACTTGAATAAAATCACTTCACTCTTATTTTTTTGATCACTACTGTATATAATATAGAGTCATTCGAAAAAAAAACGACATCAAAGTTGGTCAAGCAAAAGACCTATTTCTAGTCTTAATATTAAGCGTATAACCTTATTGAATTACCAAGACTGTCCCATTATGTGATCAGGTATATAAAAAAAAATTGAAATAAAAAACTTTATTAAAAATAAACTATATTCTCCAAAAATAAGACATTATTTAAAAAAATGACGATCGCCCATATTTATACGCACTTGAGCTGTATACATATAGTTTAACTGAGTCATTAACTCTTGAATTGAATCAATTTCTTCAATTTTATTCATAGTGCCTACCTAAAGGTCTGCCATATCATCAACTGGAGTTTCAACTACTGAAATTTTTAGCATTGTTAATGTTGAAATAGTTAAGTAACCATTGGCAGAACTGTGTAGTTTTAGAAGTTCGTTAGCCCGATATTGCAGACGATAAGGATGGAGCTCCAAATCATTTTCAAAATTCTTTGACACGTTGTATAGGGCAGATCAACTTGTTGGTTCTGACGCTTCTAGTTCTAAGCGAAGCTTCTGGATTGACGCTTCTAGTTTGCCGGTACAAATTTAGGAAACGTTTTACTTGCCAGCTAAAATGATCGAAATGAATAACTGCGTCTGGAAAACTTCATTCAAATTTCAATTGAAACACTCCTCTGTTCTTCATTAAAAATGAATTCTATTATTTATTTAACAATTGTGACTCACTTAAAAAATACTACTTTCATATAAATATTTTAGATAATGTGCGTACTGTTTTCCTAACATGTTTTTAACGGTATCAGATATGGTACCAGGCTCATAAATAATTTTGATTTTTTGTTGTCTGATAGATAATATAAAGATAGTGGTTTTGTTTAATCAAAATCAGTAATCAAAAACTGTTTTTGACTACTGTCTCCAAAACATTTAATAAACAAATTGTGTAATATTATTTTAAGTTTTTGAATATTAAAAATAATTCATAAGCCAAAAAATATGAGCAAAAAAATATTGACACTAAGCCCAACGTTTCCATAAATTTTCATAAGAGAACAATGTTAAAAAAATGTATTTTTTGGCCCCTCAAGACAAAAGCATGAAACTAGTATTTTTATACTAATTTTTGGGTGCTGAATACGAATCATTTATTCATCTCGCCCAAAAATGACGGGAACACCCTCTAACCAACCCCTATATGGGGGTGAAAAAGGGATAAATGGTTTGTTTGTGCAATTTATTATTTGTGTACTAGTTACTGAATAATATAATTTATTTTTTATTGAAACAACTTTAATCAACTTTAATTAACACTTAGCTTTTTATTGAAAGGTGTAACTTGGCGCTTTTTCGACAACTTTGTACTGAAATTATTCTCGCAAATGAAATGACTTTTTAGGCTTATATAAGAGATGCTTAACCAACTCTTCTTCTTGCCGTCTGATTAAAGTTGTTTCAATAAAAATTAAATTATATTATGCAAACTAGTATAATTATAGTAAGTTGCACAAACAAACCATTTATCCCTTTTTTACACCCATACAGAAAGAAGTTGATTAGAGGGTGTTCCCGTCATTTTTGGGCAAAATAAATAAATGATTCGTATTCAGCACCCAAAAATTAGTATAAAAATACTAGTTTCATGGGACCAAAAAAGCTATTTTTTTAACATTCTTCTTTGCCACTGCGAAAGTTATTAGTAGAGTTCGTGCGAGCGCGGAGTGTAACAGGACCGTAGTCAGTTTACGAATGAAAATGTTAATATGTTCACAAAAACTATGTTGCATCATAGTACATTATTAAATATTATTACTTATTACCAAGCGCGAATGTCACAGGGCCGACACTATGCATGTTCTGCCCGTGACTCGTTGGCTTTCACAACTCATAGCTGACTTGCATTACGAAAACTGCGCTAGCAATTTTAGTTATTTATGGCACGCTGTAACAGACAGTCGCCGGTATTGCATCGCGTTGATACGTTTCGTTTTTACGTATTCGCCGTGTGTTTAAATAACTTTATAAATAGTAATAATTATTAGTTGAGGGGAGAAGTGAATAAAGTGAGGTACCATGCCAAAGGTGAATAGGGGGAAATATTTCAACCGTGGTTTGACAGTGATCCCGAGGGTTTTAGGGACATACGTATTCAAGGAAATTACCTTTTTTGTACTGTGTTAACGCATTATAAATTCTTAAGATAAAACTAAAGTAACAAGACATCTGAAAAGTCATGCCTCGTCCAGCGCCGACGACTCCGTATTTTTCTATGAACGTACAGAAGCCTTTGTTGCAAGCAATATTCCATTAAACAAACTAGAGAACCCCAAGTTACGTACGTTTTTAGAAAAATCTATGGACCGAAGAATTCCTCATGAAAATACGTTAAGACTTGTATATGTCGATCAGGTTTACAACAATGCAGTGACATCAATACGCGAAGACATTGCGGACAATTTCGTGTATTTTATTATAGACGAAGCTACCGATGCTTGCGGGCGTTTAGTAGCTAATTTTTTAATTGGTGCGTTAAAAAAGTGACACTGCTAGTGACAGCCACTCCAACCTGCCATGGGAACCTTGTCTCAACACTGACTTGTTTGTCGGGTAAGTGTTGCCATTGTTACGTGTTATCTTAATATACATAGGTATTTTATCCTTGACTTAAGCGTACTATTTTGTAAAAATAGTACTATGTGTTGCTACATAATTTATGTAAACATATTAATATACTCATTCGTTAACTGACTACGGTCCTGTTACACTCCGCGCTCGCACTAACTCTAGTTATTATTTTTTTTAGGGGTTTGAAATTTAATTTTATTATTTAAATAATAAAAAAATATTAATTCAAATAATAAAAAAAAAAAACAAAATTCGCCTTTATTTTATTATTTATAACCTCTTAACCATAGTGAATTATATAAATTGGTGTACACTAAAAGTACCGAAAACTTTAATAAACTATTAAAATTACGCGACGAAACTGAAATGACATCCACATTTACTAAAATAATCAACCAATATCAACACAATTTAGTTACAATTCAGAATAATTTGATTTATATTTTTTAGTAAATTTAGTTTATTTCAACTTTCCGCCACATTACTCAGAATGAATATTTAATACGCATACTGGAAAAGTTGACTAAACATACAACCGAAATAATACGCCGTATTACGCCTATTCACGCAGCAATATAACTTCGGCATCAGGCAATCATTTGTTGGTAAAGATTCCCTTCGTTCCCAATAAACTTTCACAATTTTCCTACAGAATGTTCGTCGTATCCCGTGGTATATTTAAAATTAATGCGTCCTCGGTTTTACTACGACTCGCTTTAATTAACTTGACCCAAGAGATGGTCAGTTAAACGAAGATAAAACCTATATTTTATGTTTTTAGGTATACATTGAGTTTTCCGATCGATACGGTTGACATACCGTGAATGTATACAGGGTGAGTCATTTTTTTGAAGCAGGACTTTAACATCCAATAAAATACGATATTTTGAGAAAAAAAGTTCCTATAAACATATGGTCTATCTAGCTTCATAAAGTAGATACAGGGTGTTAAAGTCTCATTTTTTTTTAGTTTTTTTTTACAATATTTTCTGAACGGAATGATATTTTCGCTTACTATTTTACACACGCTTTAACCTCAGTAGGAGCAACAATTTATATTGATTTTGTCGAAAACACTATACTGGAAGTTGCTTTTCCCTGGTGCTCAGGTTATTTAGATTAACAGAACTTTTGTATCGTACGCCACTGACATTATTTGACTAACACTTATAAAATAATGATGTTTTAGCTACAATTTTGACCTCTTGCAATTTTGCGTTAACTGTGACGGTTTTCGAGATATTGGTCATTTTAGTCTGATGGTGCATCTCCTTACATGGCAACGAAAAAATTTTATTTTTAGTTTTCATTTTATTTTTTAACGAAGTTACCTGGGCATCCGAAAAAAAGTAACATCTGTCTTCTGTCTTTAGTGTTTTTAACTACTTATGTAATAAGACTGCGAAAAATTACGAGAATAATTACTATTTTTATATTATTAATAATTAGATTTAATTAGAGTTTAATAATAGAGTTATAGACGGTTGTAAAAGTGTCATAAGTTGCAAGAATAGTGTCAATGTTTATTAATCGGTCGATGTTATGCGACAGCGACACGACATCTGAACTTCTAGTACTAACACGGATTGGATAACAACTATATTCGCCTAATGAAAATTACAATTTATAATTTAGAATATAATGAAAATAAAATTCAGCTGATGGAGCTGAATTTATTTCGTTTTCAGTAAAACCAAAACACAAATTTACAATCCTCTGGGGGGGGGGGGGGGGGGGGCAATTGACCTCTTGCCCCCCCCTTCGGTACGCTACTGGAGCCAGGACTTATTATTCCTTCCGCGTCTACACTGGCACACATGACAGACGCGAGAGCACGTGCTTTCAAGAAAAATAACTAGGCAAATATGACTACGGCTAAAATAAATATTTGAGATGTTAAGAGATCTTAGCTTTCTTGTTGAGAAAATAAACATACTCGCGTAAATTACGGCGTTTTAAGCGTAAAAATTTCAAAAGTTTATTTGGTTTTTAGTGTAAAAGTTAAACTTTATCGACCTGTGATCGAATATATATTATTCACCTGAGAGAAAATCGATAAAATGACTTTTTATTTTATATGTTTTTTTTTACTTGAGACTATACTTAGAAAACTTAAACAAGAAAACCAGTTATATTGATAAATGCAAAAGGTACAAGCAATTTATAAGTTAAATAAAATAGTCGATTGAGTATTGTCTTCTGCTTTTACCATTTTATTTTTTCACCGCATTTTTATATTGCGGTGTTGCTAAGTTATTGAAAGAACCCAATTGAAGAAGAATTGAAATGTCCCCAAAAAGTTAATTCAGAACTGATAATGTTCATAGACTTAAAAAAATATAAACGTAGTATTTTTTTTGCAGACATTCAAAAATGCATGCTTTCCATTTTTCCAAAATATGTCAAAAGCCAAAAAAGGTAGAAGAATTCTCTAAGCGGCGTTATATTACTGACAAAATTGTCCACCACTGCCAATTTAACCGTCTTCCTATCTCTTATAGTTTCCATGATAGCAACATATTCATCACCAATTCTGGTATATTTTTATTATACAACATTATAAAGTTTTGATGAATGAATGGGTAGAACTGCACCATATTAAGCTGAATCAGAATTATTATTTACAATATTGATATCAATAATTATTGTGCATGTGCCAATATTTACTCGCAACTTAGTTAATGCAACTTTGAAGTAGAAGTTCTCTAATTTTGTTATTTCCAACTATTTGGTCAACGCATTTTTATATCGATATAAAAAAATTAATAAATATAACACTGGACGTTTTCCACGAAACAACGAACTACTATACTTTTCTCGACTCGCGTTTCGCCAACCAAGTTGGCATCTTCAGGAAAAGATTAAAACTAAACAACTCACAGCTGACGCCTGAAAAATATTTTTTTCAGCAACATGCCTTTTTTAATTTACCATTACAAAAATATATTAATTGTGCGTTCTGTTTTTATTTAACATTTTTTTGTATCTTGAATATTTAAAAAGTTATGGTCGATTAATTATTTAGCGCTCTATTTGTTTTGGTCGTAAGCTGTTAGCTAAATTAATATAATTTATGTATAAAAATGTGTCAGTTTACTTGCTTTTACTAAAAATTAAGATGGAAATAAAAAATATTCCTTAACGACGCTAAGCATCGCGTTTTTTTGAGCAAAATAATTACCTGTTTTTTATTCTTTCTTTATTTCAAAAGTTATGACGATGAATTAATTTATAGTTAAGATTGCAACATTTGGAATTGAATTTTCCGATGCTATTGCTCGTTCAACATATACATAATACATACGTAAGTATGTTTTTATTTACAATAAAAAATATATGTAGTAAACCTAGGTTTCGACAGCTGAAATATTGTGTAATTTATAATAAACAAATATCTTTAAATACCTCAACAATAAATAATATACGTACAAATGCTACTTAAATATTTACAAATGAGTAAATAAAATAACAACAACCAGAAAAATTAAAAATTAATTCTTTAATAAATGTTCAATATGCAAAATTAATTCAGCACAGGCAACAGCAATCTTTTGCTTCAAATCAAAACACAAATTGTTTTGTGCACAGCTCACTTGTCTATATTCGCATTCAAAAAATAATAATAATTGCTTTAATAAACAGGTGTCTATTTACTTAAAGTTAAGCCAAAAACTGCTCTTCACGCATACTTTCACAGTTAAATCCTGTGAGTTTTGGAAGTTGAATACGGTTTATTACTCAGTTATTATTTGAATTAGAAGATGTCTTCAATGGTGTGAAATTTAGAAGTGTTAAATAGAAAAATAACTATTAATTAGTATACCTCTGTAATGGTAAAGCAAAAAAGGTATCATGCTGAAAAATTTTTTTTAATTTTGAACGAAGGTGGGTAAAAGTGATTTACAGTTCACAAAGACGGGAAAAACTCATTTACTATGATACCCACTTGCTATGATCACCCTGTACAAGTATGCGACGGGTAGCGACATATATGTATGTTTGTATGAAATGTTGTCATAAATGAAGTACTTTCTACTTTAATTACGATTTAAATTAAAAATAAAAATGGAGTTTTTTTCGATGATTTTTTTGGAGGTTGCTCAACCCGCAAACCTCAGCAGTCGCTGCTGTTCTTTATGCATTCTTATACACCGCGTCAGTCTTTTCTATCCCTCTACTGGAAAAACTCCGTTCTTATCGATTCCCTCTGTCGAGAAAAATACCGCGCGACTATTCCAAGTAAAATCTAATAATCTCCTGGGCGCGGCAAATACCAAAAGTCCAGTAGGTAGAGACTTTTATGTGTTCTTGAAACATATAGGGCTAGTTTTGACGGTTCCCTATGTATCTTTTTTGCGTAGAACACAATGCGCGGGGTCCGTAGAGCTTTGAAACATCACCTTTTCAACTTCAGCAGTCATTTGCAAGTTAACAATAGCAGCAAATATCCTTCTAAAAACTTTAAAACTCGATTTTTTTCGGAACCATCGTTTTTGACTTTGTTGACGAGTTGTTTAAGAAAAACTACTCAACCGCGATTGCTCTGACTTTTTAACACGATATTGTACACATTTATAGCTATTGCCCGGACCATTTTAGGCGAAAATTAAAAATGTAGGTAACGAATTTTCAGACTTTTAGTCGATTTTTCGACCTCAAAAATTAGTTTTGATAGGTAGAAAGAACACTTAAAAACTATTGTTAACGAGTTTTGGATATTCTAAGACGAATTTGTAGGAAAATTGTCACAGAAGGGAAAATTTCATGGTATTTACTACCTTTTTCAGGAAAATATCGAACAGGTAATTTACCAATTGTACCCTATTATGGCAAAATGCTGTATTCGTAAAAATGTCATTTTCGACTTATTACGATAGATCGGCATAACTTCCAAAACTGTATCAGTAGCTTTAACTGCGAAATCAATATAGCTTACCGTTCATTAGTTACAACCCTGGTTAAACAGTGTATTATGATCTCTTTGTCAGATTTACCATGGTAAAATAATGTAAGTGACATTTTTTTAAATTGTGTATAATCGCAAAATGCTGTAATGTGCAATACCGTTGGGTTTCTGGATATTTTGTGATATAAAAACAATGGTAAAACAATGTACAGTACAATACACCTTTTTACCATTGGATAGGCTGTTCGATGTCATCTGTCAAATAATACGTATTAGAGTAATACACTACTCAACCGCGATTGCTCTGACTTTTTAACACGATATTGTACACATTTATAGCTATTGCCCGGACCATTTTAGGCGAAAATTAAAAGTAGGTAACGAATTTTTCGATTTTCAGTCGATTTTTCGACCTCAAAAATGAGTTTTTTTTTTTAAAAAACGGCAGGCATTTTGTTATTTTTCGGTGAAAATTTTCTTCATTGTCAAGGCAGAGAGCACACTTAAAAACTCTTGTTAACAAGTTTTGGATATTCTAAGACGAATTTGTAGGAAAATTATCACAGAAGGGAAAATTTCATGGTATTTACTACCCTTTTCAGGAAAATATCGAACAGGTAATTTACCAATTGTACCCTATTATGGCAAAATGCTGTATTCGTAAAAATGTCATTTTCGACTTATTACGATAGATCGGCATAACTTCCAAAACTGTATCAGTAGCTTTAACTGCGAAAGCAATATAGCTTACCGTTCATTAGTTACAAGCCTGGTTAAAAAGTGTATTATGATCTCTTTGTAAGATTTACCATGGTAAAATAATGTAAGTGACATTTTTTTAAATTGTGTCCAATGGCAAAATGCTGTAATGTGCATTACCGTTGGATTTCTGGATATTTTGTGATATAAAAACAATGGTAAAACAATGTACAGTACAATACACCTTTTTACCATTGGATAGGCTGTTCGATGTCATCTGTCAAATAATACGTATTAGAGTAATACACTACTCAACCGCGATTGCTTTGACTTTTTAACACGATATTGTACACATTTATAGCTATTGCCCGGACCATTTTAGGCGAAAATTAAAAGTAGGTAACGAATTTTTCGATTTTCAGTCGATTTTTCGACCTCAAAAATGAGTTTTTTTTTTTTAAAACGGCAGGCATTTTGTTATTTTTCGATGAAAATTTTCTTCATTGTCAAGGCAGAGAGCACACTTAAAAACTCTTGTTAACAAGTTTTGGATATTCTAAGACGAATTTGTAGGAAAATTATCACAGAAGGGAAAATTTCATGGTATTTACTACCCTTTTCAGGAAAATATCGAACAGGTAATTTACCAATTGTACCCTATTATGGCAAAATGCTGTATTCGTAAAAATGTCATTTTCGACTTATTACGATAGATCGGCATAACTTCCAAAACTGTGTCAGTAGCTTTAACTGCGAAAGCAATATAGCTTACCGTTCATTAGTTACAACCCTGGTTAAACAGTGTATTATAATCTCTTTGTCAGATTTACCATGGTAAAATAATGTAAGTGACATTTTTTTAAATTGTTTCCAATCGCAAAATGCTGTAATGTGCATTACCGTTGGATTTCTGGATATTTTGTGATATAAAAACAATGGTAAAACAATGTACAGTACAATACCCCTTTTTACCATTGGATAGGCTGTTCGATGTCATCTGTCAAATAATACGTATTAGAGTAATACACTACTCAACCGCGATTGCTCTGACTTTTTAACACGATATTGTACACATTTATAGCTATTGCCCGGACCATTTTAGGCGAAAATTAAAAGTAGGTAACGAATTTTTCGATTTTCAGTCGATTTTTCGACCTCAAAAATGAGTTTTTTTTTTAAAACGGCAGGCATTTTGTTATTTTTCGGTGAAAATTTTCTTCATTGTCAAGGCAGAGAGCACACTTAAAAACTCCTGTTAACAAGTTTTGGATATTCTAAGACGAATTTGTAGGAAAATTATCACAGAAGGGAAAATTTCACGGTGTTTACTACCTTTTTCAGGAAAATATCGAACAGGTAATTTACCAATTGTACCCTATTATGGCAAAATGCTGTATTCGTAAAAATGTCATTTTCGACTTATTACGATAGATCGGCATAACTTCCAAAACTGTGTCAGTAGCTTTAACTGCGAAATCAATATAGCTTACCGTTCATTAGTTACAACCCTGGTTAAACAGTGTATTATGATCTCTTTGTCAGATTTACCATGGTAAAATAATGTAAGTGACATTTTTTTAAATTGTGTCCAATCGCAAAATGCTGTAATGTGCAATACCGTTGGGTTTCTGGATATTTTGTGATATAAAAACAATGGTAAAACAATGCACAGTACAATACACCTTTTTACCATTGGATAGGCTGTTCGATGTCATCTGTCAAATAATACGTATTAGAGTAATACACTATTTTACCAGACAGTCACGACAGTGTTATTTTAGTTTTGTGTGAAACTAGAGGTTTTCGGGTGTTTTTTTTTTTGTTTTATTCGTGAAAACAATGACTTTAAGGGCACAAAGGATTGTGGAAATGGCAAAAAACAACAGGGATACTTAAAAAATGCAACGCTTTCCTTTCCGAAAGACACTTACAAAAATCCTCGTGGCATTGGAACGACAAAGAAAACAGCTATTATTGAGCAACTATTGCCAAAAATGAAATCATCAAGGCGCGCTTTCTGGGTAAATTTGCCTGAAAATCCTAATGCTCCTGACATATTGGATGAAGGAATCTGAACAGTGACTTTTTATTGCTTCTTCGACATTTTTTTTATATTAAACAATATTTAGCTTTAAAATGTATTCTACAATACATGATTTAATACAGTTTTGGAATCGAATTTATGTTTTAATTACTTTGGTAAACAAGCGTATTAAACAATATGCCGTTTAACCAAAGCATCTCTACTTTTGTAACTTATACAATACAATGGTAAAACAATGTATTCAATATATTTTTGTAATACAATGTAATAACGCAAATAACTAAGGTGCCTCTAATAGATATGACATTTTAATATGTTATCTCCAAATTTTAAGCAAATCTAAGCAATAATAAACAAAAAAGAGAAAAAAAACCAATAAAAAAACTTTCAGGCCATTTTTCTAAGAACTTGTTTTTTTACGAATACATTGTCATAGTAGGGTACAAATGCCCACCTCTACTTTCTGCCCTGTTTATAGGACACGCGAGCAGTGACAGGAACCGGCAAACGTTTTTCCCCTCGATCGGCCGAATTTGTACACAAACATCTCAAATCGTGTTTCCACCTCGCGAACCCTTGTTTTTCATTTTTCGTTCGCGCATCGCCCCCGGGCTATCCTTCGAAAATTTTATTTGTTTGGCTCGACCGGACTTCTTACCGGTGACATTGACTTCCGCTAATTCCGTGGCGTTCGCTGCGTCAGATATGGAATTTCATTTCCGCTCCTGAATTGATCGGCCGCGAAGATTTTCGCTATTTCCAGCGCCGGCCATACAGTGGGCCGCTTGTAGTCCACAAGGCAGGGAGCTAAAATCATCAAAAGGTGTTCTTGAAACATATAGGGCTAGTTTTGACGGTTTCCTATGTATTTTCTTGCGTAGAATACAATGCGGTCACTCAACAAGTGTTACCCGTTCAGCTGATTTTCAACCGATTTAACGACGTTTTGTCTGCAATGGTCGCCAAACTTCACCAGTCACCGAAAAAGCCCGATTAAAAACGAGGGCTGGGAAACTGTGTGCCCTCGCCCACGCGCGCGAAATGCGAGGAATTCAGACTACGGTGGCTCGGTGCTCGATCGATAGTCTGTCATATACACGGTGGAGACTTTAACTGGAATATATTCGCTAGCGGGGTAGTGAATGATTTTTCAAAAAATTCCCGAGACACGTCAACTTTTAAATGTATTTACCTACATTTTGCAAGTAATGTGAAAAATATAGCCCTTCAGGGGTGGCTGAAACCACCCTCGACATGATTTTTTGAAATGCAACCCTATGGCTTGTGACCCTTCATTGTAAAGCTGGTGGAAAGAGGAATCCAACGCACTGATCAAATTTTAATTTTTAGTATGTTTGTAGGGTTGCATACAATTAAAACGTAATTTTATAGTTTAATTTATTTTTAACGGAACAATTTCGTACTCAAAATGTGTGTTGTTTAGTTTTGGAATGTAAACCATACTTTTCATATGTGGATAGTTTTCTCTGACGAGGCTACTTTTACATTAAATGGGCACGTAAATCGCCAAAATTGTCATTACTGGGCTGAAGAGAACCCCCATTGGATGAGGGAACTTCATACTCAGCGCTCACAGAAAACTAATGTGTGGGCCGGAATAATACAAGATAGAATTTTAGGACCATTTTTCTTTGATGACACTCTTAATGGAGCAAGATACTTGCGTTTACTCCAGCACGAACTAATGTCAGTGCTATGTCATTTATTTCCAAACCTCTTAAACCCTAACTTGACCGACGAGAGGTTATGGTTTCAGCAAGATGGGGCCCCACCACACTATGCTGCCATTGTTCGTCAGTATCTGGACAGAATTTTTCCCGGTAGGTGGATTGGGAGGCGAGGTAATATTGAGTGGCCAGCAAGATCTCCAGATCTTACACCACTGGATTTCTTTTTGTGGGGACATCTTAAAAGTAGGGTTTACATTCAGAAACCCAACAACATAGCAGATCTGCAGGAAAGGATAAGAGAGGAAATCGGAAAAATAACACCGCAAATGTTGCATAATGTAAGGGACGAAACCTACCACAGACTGGGATGCTGCCAACAAGTGAATGGTGCACATTTTGAACAATTGTTACGTTGACAATAAATTTAATTTTTAAATTGTTTTAATTGTATGCAACCCTACAAACATACTAAAAATTAAAATTTGATCAGTGCGTTGGATTCCTCTTTCCACCAGCTTTACAATGAGGGGCCACAAGCCATAGGGTTGCATTTGAAAAAATCATGTCGAGGGTGGTTTCAGCCACCCCTGATGGGCTATATTTTTCATATTAGTTGCAAAATGTAGGTAAATACATTTAAAAGTTGACGTGTCTCGGGAATTTTTTGAAAAATCATTCACCACCCCGCTAACGAATATATTCCAGTTAAAGTCTCCACCGTGTATATGTGATAAAAATCATTATTTGTGGTATAAGAGGAATAATAATTAGAATATGAATAGTATACAATTAATTCGTATACAATTAATTGATATTATTGTAACAGTAATTTATAGTAAATTAACACAAAAGAAATATTTTCTATTGAAATTTGGGCTGGGCACGTGCCCCTGTGCCCTTTATCGCCAGCCGCTACTGTTTTAAGCCCAACCCGAAGTCTCCAAGTGCTTACGTTCTGCTCTGCTGTTTGTTGGAAAAATGGAAAAGACTTATTTGAAAAAGTATTGGTTTTGATGGTATTTACTTTTAAAATAAGTAAAAAAATTGGGTTTTTTTTCAAGGTGGATTTTTTTTTCAAAAAAGACCCCTTAAGACGTAGTTTGCTTAAATTTGTGTATTTATATTACTTACGTATATAAATTTAGCTTTGTTAATTTTGTTCAAATATTTTTGTAAAAGTATTTTATCATATAGGAATTCCTTTTTTCTGGATCAAGTTCAATAATTATGTAAATAACATAACCTAAAAGTTTTTATGTCAAATATCCTTAGAATTTAAAAAAAATGATCAGAAATACATAACAATATTAATAAACACTCTAAACAGTTTAATTACCACGTATATTTCGTGAACATGATGATCGTTAGCCATGTTTCAATTCTTTTTTTGAAGGGTGTTTGGGTGAAAGCGAGGCACTCCACACAAATTTATTTGGCAGCATTAGAATCATTGGGTTCGCCTAACAGAGGTGAAACCACGCAAAACCCAGCGTAAATGCAAAGGGGTGACTTACGTGGTCTGGAAAGGGGTTGAAGAGAAATACACAGAACTAATATGTGACGGAATGGAGTTTTTACCCGACAGTGTCCTTCTTAGTCCATGTTATGGGTCTGTAAAATTCAAAATCTTGCGAATTCAAATTTCGACGTTGCTTTTTGGGCGAAGTGTTTAAGTCACAGCGTAGCGACTTAGGGGCATTGAAACCAACTCTATAGGCTTCCGAAAATTAAAAACCGCAGGTCTCTAACTCGAATAGAAAGCAAATGTCGCTAATATAAAAAGTGTTACGCTAATTTTGACGAGCAATTTATTATAAATACTAAAATGTGTGAATCATTCTAATTATTACTATAGAGACATCCAAAAAAAAAACGTCATCAACTCTGGCTATGAACGAGAGAGATAGAAATATCGGTCATGTCTAATCTTTTCGGTTATGTCAAACTTTTGACAAGTGATTGTCATAATTTGTAAAATAAACAATAGCAGTCATATGATTTGACAGTTTTGACAAGTAAATAAGGTTATAAATTCGAATAAGAATAGAAATACGTCTTTTTTTTCTTGGCCAACTTTGATGACGTTTTTTTTTTGGATGTCTCTATATTTATAATAACATATCAGTGTAATAGTCCAGTAGTCAGGGAGCTAAAATCATCTTGAAACATATAGAGCTAGTTTTGACGGGTTCCTATGTATTTTTTTTTGCGTAGAACACAAAGCGCGGGGTCCGTAGAGCTGAAACCGTCCGCTAATTTTTTAAATTAACAATTTGTGAAAAAAAAACGTCTTTTTTTCACTCTCCGTTCCTTGGAATATTTTATATAGCACATATTCATATAAGAAGTTGAATTTCCAAAATTTTAAGCCCAACCCGGAGTCTCTAAGTGCTATTGTTAATTTGCAAATGACTTATGAAGTTGAAAAAGTGCTTTTCTTTTCACTATTTTTTTTACTCCGAAAGTAGGGCGACTATGATCATGAAATTTCTTGGAGGACTGCTATTATTTGTAGTATGAAGTTACAAAAGAAATCGTTCTTATCGTCGATTCGTTAATAACTTTTCGAGTAATTTACGAACTCGAATTTTTTTGCAAGCCTTAATTAACAATGACGCCATTTTTTTTGTTTATTGTACGATATTGACCGGGTTGGGCTAGAAAAATCATAAATCTCTTCAAGTTTGCGAGACTTTCAAGTTTGAGATTTTGAAAAATATTAATTTGGGCCAGTTTTATAACGTTTTCTATGCCACTACCTTTTTTGACGCAACGTATAGAGACATCCCAAAAAAACCGTCATCAACTCTGGCTATGAACGAGTGAGATGGAAATAGCGGTCATGTCTAAGCTTTTCGCATATGTCAAACTTTTGACAAGTGACTGTCACAACTTGTAAAATAAACAATGGCTGTCATATGATGTGACAGTCTTGACAAGTAAATAAGGTTATAAATTCGATTAAGAATAGAAATACCTCTTTTTTTTCTCGGCCAACTTTGATGATGTTTTTTTTGGATGGCTCTATCTATATATTGTTTTAGCGTTGCCGCTTCGAAATTATCGGAATTGTGACTATAATATTTTGACGCCCATTTTTTGTTTAAAATACGGGTCATGAAGCGTACTTTCAAGATGTTATCAAAAAAGCGTCAAAAAAGGTAGTCGCGTAGAAAACGTTATAAAACTGGACCAAAATAATATTTTTTCAAAATCTCAAAAAAGTCTCGCAAACTTGAAGAGATTTATGATTTTTCTAGCCCAATCCGGTCAATATCGTACAATAAACAAAGAAATGGCGTCATTGTTAATTGACGCTTGCAAAAAAATTTAATCGTTAATTATTCGAAAAGTTATTAACGAATCGAGCTGAAATTTTATAGTCGCCCTACTTTCGAAGTAAAAAAATAGTGAAAAAAAAAGCACTTTTTCAACTTCACCCGTCATTTGCAAGGTTAACAATAGCACTTGGAGACTTCGGGTTGGGCTTATAATTTAGGAAATTCAATAGGCTACAACTTCTTGAATGCATATGCTATATAAAATATGCCAAGAAACGGAGAGATAAGCAAAAATGTGAAAAAAAATACGTTTTTTTTTTCACAAATTGTTAATTTAAGAAATTAGCTGACGGTTTCAGCTCTACGGACCCCGCGCATTGTGTTCTACGAAAATAAATACGTAGGGGTCATTTCTAGCGAGATTTACAATGAAAATTTTAATTATTCAACACGTATTTTTTCTTTTTGGGGAAATCGCAAAAATTTCGGCTTTATGAGTAATCGAAATTTGAAAGTACAAAAAAACACTACAATTTTGTTCGCTGATTACTCGGAAAGTACATTCGAAGAAAAAGCTAAGGCAATAAAATTTGGGATTTTTCTTCCTCTTTCCAGCCATGTGTTCAAAAAAATTTTTTGTCAAATTTTTATTGTATAATTAGCGACTTTTCATAAACAAATACACTTTTTTCAAAGTTGGACATTTTTTTTTGCTATAAATATTGCTTAAACTATCAAAAATTTACTGTAAAATTTGTAGAGTGGGTGGTCTGTAACTTTTTTTAGATACAAATTTTTGAAGAGAGGCGAGCACGCTTGGACGCGATGATTCTCGTATAAACTCGTCGCGACTCGCGGTTGTTCCTCTAGACGTGGTGATTCCGCATTTTTGAGCCATCCTGCAGCAAGTGCGTCGCGTTTAACATTTTTTTTTTATCAACAATGTCAGTTTCATTTAAAGATCGTTGTTGCAGCACTCTTAAAGAAAGCAGTCACAACAAAAGTGTTAATAACAAAAATTCTCGGCGCCCATCGCCGTCCTTACGAAAAAAATTGATATGTTTGAATGCAAACGATAAACTGTGCACATCGTGTAGACAAAAGATCGGAAGAATGTCCGATTCTGATTGTTGTGAGTATATTATTACTAAATTGCAATATTGATTTAGGGCACATTTCAGACTGATCATTTAACAAATGAATACATTAAACACATTTACAATTCAGAACAAGATTTTTCTGAACTTACATCTGATTTGTCATCAAAAAAGAGAACAGGTGTCATCGGCGGAAGAGTCTGAATCCTATAGCAAATTCAAATCGGCACGTTGAGATTCGAAACGCACTAATAATTTGCAAGCGATAATAAAGCACATCACAATAATACTTTTAATTCATTATTTTGTAATTTAGTAATGATATACTCACAACAATCAGAATCGGACATTCTTCCGATTTTTTGTCTACACGATGTGCACAGTTTATCGTTTGCATTCAAACATATCAATTTTTTACATAAGGAAGGCGATAGCCGCCGTAAATTGTTGTTATTAACACTTTTGGTGTGACTGCTTTCTTTAAAAGGGTTGCAACAACGATCTTTAAATGAAACTGACATTGTTGATAAAAAAAAATGTTAAACGCGACGCACTTGCTGCAGGATGGCTCAAAAAATGCGGAATCACCACGTCTAGAGGAACAACCGCGAGTCGCGACGAGTTTATACGAGAATCATCGCGTCCAAGCGTGCTCGCCTCTCTTCAAAAATTTGTATCTAAAAAAGTTACAGACTACCCACTCTACAAATTTTACAGTAAATTTTTGATAGTTAAAGCAATATTTATAGCAAAAAAAAATTGAGAAAAAAAAATGTCCAACTTTGAATTAAGTGTATTTGTTTATGAAAAGTCGCTAATTATACAATAAAAAATTTGTCAAAAAAATTTTTTTGAACACATGGCTGGAAAGAGGAAGAAAAATCCTAAATTTTATTGCCTTAGCTATTTCTTCGAATGTACCGTACTTTCCGAGTAATCAGCGAACAAAAATGTAGTGTTTTTTTGTACTTTCAGATTTCGAATATTCATAAAGTCGAAATTTTTGCGATTTCCCAAAACGAAAAAAATACGTGTCGAATATTTTGGTGTAAAGAACAATAAAAAAAATATTTCAGTAAAATTAAAATGTTCATTTTAAATCTGGCGTGAAATGAATGACCCATAGAGAACCGTCAAAACTAGCCCTATATGTTTCAAGAACACATAAAAATATCTGCCTACTGGACTGTAAGAATGCTTAGCACGAAGAAGAGGATCAATATGGCGCACGGTAGTGTTTAAATTGATTATTCAATTAGAATAATGAGGCAATTAAAGTAATTTCGTAAATAGTCATGTTTATAATAAAAAACCGGTTTGTTACCCGATCGTAATGAATGTTCCGCGTACAGCCGAGAACGGAAAACTTTTTCATAAGGCTGTTAATATTTTTAATTGCAGTATAAAGTGTCGCCTGTTTGTGATTAATTTTTGCGTTAAAAATAGCGCATTTAAATGGATACGCCATTAGCGTATATTTATCGTGTAAAAATAAATGCGGCAACGGAGGGAAAACGTTTAGTTTTAACAATATATACGAACATTTATCAGTTATTTTGCAGCTCGTATGGTGTTACCAGCTTGTATTTAATGATTGCCTACGGTTTTACGTAAAATGTTCATAGCGATAACAACCTGCCTAAATTTCAATAAATCGCAAATAAATTCTTCAGTTCAGTTCGGTGTAAAAGTAAGTACATACTACGTGGTGGAAAAAAGTGTTCATATACCGAGAAGAAACAATTTTTAAACATCGATTTTTGTACTCTAAGATAAATAAATCCGATGATGTTATAGCTGATTGAAAACACAGCCACACAAAATTCCGTTTCTCTGGTCACCAGCATCAAAAGGGCCGGACTTAGGAAAATCCCCCCGCGGGCCCCTCAACGGGCCGGCCCTGAATAATTGACACTGTAGATCAATTTTTCGTCTTCCGATTCGTAATCAGCGTTAAAAAATCTGTCGATTCCATACCCTCATGCTCATAGAAAACTGGCTTCCAAATAGGTAGTAAGGGAATAAGACCGGCCCTCTCACCGCCTATACTAGTCGTTAGAAAGTGTAGAATTTGTCCTTGTTTACAACGGGCTAATGTCTGATGTACACATGTGATAAACCGTGTCATTTAAATAATTGTCCCATACAAACAAGCAGCAGGAATTCAATAACAAATCGTTAGGTTTAAAAAAAAGATATACCGGTTTTATTGTTAACAGAAGTCATATAACAGCACAGTATATTGTCAACAAATATAGAAATTCAAGAATAGTTGAAAATAAATCAAGTTCAGGCAGTCCTAAGGTAAATGAATGACATACCCGATTTATCTTGAGGAAAATAAAAGTTAATCAATTTGAATTGATTTTCAAACGGCCAAAGAACTTAAAGCGACGACTGAAGCGCAAGTGCCCAAAACAATTAAACGTAAACTAAAAATCGATGTTCACTATACAGCACACACAGCTGTGATAACTCCATAATGCAACAAAATTAACAGGAGAAGATAATAATTGATCGCGATCTTTGTTGGCAAAGGAAATTCACGGTATTGAGACCAGATGGAAGGAAATGGTGCCAAAACTCCTCACTCCCGAGCAAAAGGAATCAAGAATGAACATTTGCGCTGACATTCTAAACAACATTGACACTGATCCAGGCTTATTAGATACGGCGATTGCTTGGGATGAATCGTGGCTTTTTACTTACGACCCCGAAACAAAGCGGCAATCCATGTTTTAAAAAGCCCGAACTCGCCAAGGCAAAAAAAAATCAGGATGAGCAAATCCAAATTCAAAACGATGATGGTCTTTTTTTTTATATTCGAGGCATTGTTTACGTTCACTGGGTCCCTGAGAGTCGAACAGTCAATTAACATTGTTACATCGAGGATCTGACAGCCGTTTGTGAGCGTGTGAGAAGAAGAAGACCAAATCATGGAAGATTCACCAGGACAATGCCACCAGCCCATTCTGCTTTGTCTGTGAAGGCGTTTTTGCAAAATGCGGCATTACTGTGTTGGAATATTCACCATCCTCGCCCGAACTTTTTTTTTAAATAGTTGCTACTGTAATTGATAACTAATAAAAACTGTTATGACAGCAGTTCGGTTATTTAATAGCCACACCTCGTAAAATGCAATGTTTTTTGCAAAGTAATGCAAAGTTTAAATTTCGCGTTTGATATTCCTTGTTATGCAGTTGACAGCAGATCCGAAGTTGCTGTGTTTTATTACTTGATATTTGTTCACAGCTTTGAATGATCTGTACGTTACATTGGCTATAATAGTTTGTTTTTTTTTCCGCTTCAAACTTCTCTCTTACATTGAAAAACCGTTGTTTTCAGAACTATTAAAGTGTTATAGTTGTCAGACTTTCGTTTGCGAAATGCCAACATAGTTAAACAGCTGGTGCCAACAATAAAGTTAATATCATCTTTGATACGCTATTTTGAAAAAGAATGAGATAAAGATGATCCATTGCTACCTTTAACAGTTGTTAGAAAGGTAAATTAAATATAATTTTTTTACGTATTTTTTTTAAAAATTCAAAACTTCTGTGTGCCCTTTTCTACTAGTTTTTCCTGCCATTAAAAAAAATATTTACTAGCTTTTACTATTAATCTTTCCTGCTATTTTTGTACTTGCATATTTATGCACCAACCAATGCCTTTTAAAATATGTTAATTTTAAAAATTGTTTCTCTTTTTAATGTTGAAAAAATAAGTAATATAATATTAACCCTTTAACGTCAAAACTATAGTTTTTGTATATCCTCTCTTTAGCAACGTGCCAAGTACAAGAAACGATGGAAAAACAATCTGGCAATGCCTTTCCGAGTATTTTTGGAAGTTTCTTTCTCTTTCTAACGGCACCAAAAAAAAATTCATAAAAAGTTGAACATTACCCCTGTTTTTGGCCATTTAAGTTGAAAAGAGCACAATTTTTCAGGTCATTTTTTTTTGTAACATAATTTTTGACTGGAAAAAAAAATTCTTTCGACAGAAAACTGCGGGAAACGTGCATTCGAGAGTTGTACTGAAAAATTATGTACTTAGAAAAAAATTAATTTCAACATGGGCTGTCCAATATGTCGGCCAAAAGGACATACTGGACGGGGAAACTTTCATAATTTTTTTTTACTCAAACCTGGAGAACTTTGGGCAAAAGTTTAGAGAACAAAAAGTGTTCAGATTCATCAAAAGAGCACGCCTGATTTTTTTCAGAATTTTTAGTCGCGTTTTGGCCATTTTTAATTTGTCCATTTTTCCAAAAATCCTGAAAAAAATTACACACCTCGCCTAAAGAGTCCTAAACAAATTTCTCAACAAAAAAATTGGCTCAGTTTGGCCATTTTCCCGTAAAGGTTTCAAAAAATGGTCTTTCCTAAAATTTCGCAATCGTTTCCAGACATCTGGGAAAATACACGTGTTCTTGGCTCATACTCAATAGAGTCTGCGCCAACATGGCTGTCCCCAAATTGTCCATTCTTTCATTTCAATGTTCCAAAAATAGGCCGAAACCCAAAATTGTAGGTAAGACCGAAAATTCTGAAAAAATTCGCACGTCTCCCTTAAATTATGTCCAAGAGGTTATGCACAAAAAATTCTTAAACCTGTTGACGTTTTTTGGTTTGGGGGGGGGTTCAGAAAATGGCTAATCAGTAAAATTGCCAAATCGTCTTCAAAAATTCTGAGTGTCTTGAATTATGTATACTTAACAAAGTATAATCGTACCAAAAAGGACGATTTTGAATTTTTTTTCTGAATACAAGCTCTAAGGCGAATTGGCATTTTTTTACAGTTTGACCAAAAAAAGAATAAATCGGAAATTTTCCGATAAAGTCGCCTTAGAGCTTGTATTCGGAAAAAAAATCAAAATCGTTCTTTTCGGAACGATTATACTCTGTTAAGTATACATAATTCAAGGCACTCATTATTTCAAAATTTTTGAAGACGATTTGGCAATTTTACCGACTAGCCATTTTTTTGCCCTCCCCCCCCCCAAAACAAATAACGTAAACAGGTTCAAGAATTATTTGTGCAAAACCTCTTGGACATGGTTTAAGGGAGACGTGCGAATTTTTCCAGAATTTTCGGTCTTTCCTGCTATTTTGGGTTTGGGCCAATTTTTGGAAAAAATGGACAATTTGGGGACCGCTATTTTGGCGCAGACTCTATTGAGTATGAGCCAAGAACACGTGTATTTTTCCCAGATGTCTGGAAACAACTGTGAAATTTTAGGAGACTATTTCTTGAAACTTTCTAACGGGAAAATGGCCAAACTGGGCTGGGCAAATTTGTTTAGCACTTTTCAATCGAGGTGTGTAATTTTTTTCAGAATTTTTTGAAAAAATGGCCAAATTGAAAATGACCAAACCATGACCAAAAATTCTGAAAAAAATCAGG
This sequence comes from Aromia moschata, assembly GCA_029963805.1. Lineage (NCBI taxonomy): Eukaryota > Metazoa > Arthropoda > Insecta > Coleoptera > Cerambycidae > Aromia > Aromia moschata. The sequence goes on from JAPWTK010000694.1 coordinate 145,073, forward strand.
CGTGCTCCTTGGATGAATCTGAACACTTTTTGTTCTCTAAACTTTTGCCCCAAAGTTCTCTAGGTTTGAGTAAAAAAAATATTAACGTTTCCCCTGACAATGTGTCCTTTTGGCCGAGATATTGGACACCCCATGTTGGAATTAATTTTTTCTAAATACATAACTTTTCAGTACAACTCTCGAATGCACTTTTTCCGTAGTTTTCTGTCGAAAGAAATTTTTTTTTTCAGTCAAAAATCATGTTACAAAAAAAATTGACCTGAAAAATCGTGCTCTTTTCAATTTAAAGGGCCAAAAACAGGGGTAAGCTTCAACTATTATGATTTTTTTGGTAGTTTTGACGTTAAATGGTTAAATAAACACAAAGGATCCACCCATAGGCCAGTCAAAATTATTTCTAAATACTGAATAACTTTATAACTATCTGGCAACAGTGCGCTCTAAAACTTAAACGCGCGTTTGATGACGTGGATCGGTTGTTATTTTGTATGAAGTATACATCTATTACAGCAGTTTTGCGACGCGCCACAACGCTCATAAAATCGAATATCCCGATACCGAAAAACAGTGTATACTCGTATGGACAGCGCGCATAGTAACAAAAAGTAATTAACGTACTGTCGCTATTTAGAAGAGAAGTGAGTCGTAATGATTTTGCGGGATAATTGCATGTGTGTACAACTGACATTAAACATGGCCACACAGCATTACACTTATTACGTCATTACTTTGTCGGAAGCGGTTTTTCGAACGGACTATTTGCTACGTAATTGCAATTGCCGTTGTTATTCCTCGTTTTTCTGTTTGTCGCTTGCGATTGAGCCTCGTTTTAGGTCTCAACGTATCATTAGCGACACGGTAAGGAATGTACCGCAAAACGTAGTTAGAAAATGATACCTGAAAGCTATACACACCGCTCTGTTGACCAACTATGGACGCAGTAAGTACTCTTTTAAAATAGCGTGGCAATAATAATTCCATGCCCATGTAGCAGCGGTGCAAATTCAACTAGCTGAAAGTCAGTTTAAAAAAGTACAATGCTAACGGTTTGACATAAAAACATACATCGTAGCAAAAAAAATCGTGCATGAAAAAATAAAAAATAAAAATGAAAAAATTGCAATTTTTCGCCATTTTTAGAAAACCAAAAATTTTCTCTAAAAATTCTGAGGGTATTCTTTGACTAATTCTAAGACATTTTTGTTCTTAGATAATTTTTGCCAAACTCAATAGACTCCAAAAAATTCCGATTTCGACGGCTCGTGGAAAGTCAGATAACCAAAATCCATATGATTGGTGCGGGGTCCTTTACCGTTTCGGCTAAAAATCACCGTAACAGGCACTTTTTCGATTTTTATGCATTTTTTCAACTTCAATATGATTTTTTTGGCGACAATCCTTTTTTTGATCAAAAACATTACTCGTTGGAGAAAATCGAGAAAAAACTTATTTTGAAATTTTTTTTCAAGAATTTTTTGTTCTTTTTAAACCAAGAACTTTTTTTTTCGATTTTCTCCAACGAGTAATGTTTTTGAGCAAAAAAATATGGACTGTCGCCAAAAAAATCATACTGAAGTTGAAAAAATGCATAAAAATCGAAAAATCGCTTGTTACGGTGATTTTTGGCCGAAACGATAAATTTAAACCTTCGGGGCACTAAGAAAAAAAATCGCAGCGCTTTGCAACTTTGAGGATTTTTTTGGGGACACTTTGAGGTTAAAAAATTATCGACGATATCCTTCGTTCATCCACTATATTCAGTTATACCAAATTTTCCAAATATCCTTTAATTCGCAAATTTTTTTCAGCCAACATTATCGCTTCAACACATTTTTTTATCAATCGCCACCGATTGCGTCTTATAGAGAATGTTTTGCAGTTTCCAAAACCCTACCTCCATTTTCTGTACGATCATTAGTTCCCGAGTAATTGATTGTCAAAGTTGAAAAGGACTTTTTTTGCTTTGATCGATGATAACTCCGCGGCAAATCATCGTACGGAGCTCGTTAAGAGGTCAAATTAAAGCTGATTAAATTGTCTAAAAGAGCTTTATAGTCGCATGATGAAAAACAATTTTTTGAAGTCCACAGACCATTTTAAAGGCGAGCAAAAATTTTGATTTTTTTTTGTTGATTTTCGGATAATTACGTGAGAACCGCTCCCGCTAAAAAAATGTTTAAGTCCAGATCTGAAAACTAGACACTTGAGGCTACAATTTCCTTTTTTTATTATTTTCTGTACGACCATTTTTCTCCGAGTTATCCCTTGTAGAAAATCACCAAAAAATTTGGAATTTTTTTAATATCCTTTAATTTTTGTTACTAGTGTATGTTTGGAGGTGTCAAGTACTGGGACAGTGTAAATTCCTGGGGTTCGTATCAACTTTTTTAAATCCGTATTCTTTTTTTAACTGCATCTATTCGGTCTGACGTCGTATATGACACCAAGTGAATTGTTTGCCCAAATCAAATTGATAAAAAAACCTCCCCACCTCCCCGTAAATGTCGTTTCCCTTCTAGCCGTCTTACTTTATAGCTATCGCTTTTCGAAATCGCCCTGAAAGTGCAGGCCGTAATGTAAACTGAAATCCTAGCTGGCTGAGATCGTTGAACCGGACTGCTTAGTCGATAACACCGTACCCTGACAAGGCTAGAATTCAATAATGTACACCTGACGTATTACAGTCGCCTCCGTTGAGTTACTGAATTTTTTTTCACGGAACCGAACCGGTATAAACTGGAAATACGCGCGTTAATGCATTATGAACAAGTTTTTTTTTTTCGCGGCATTACGTTAATTAGCAACCCATAAATTGACGGAAATGTGATAAATTGGACGAGAAACCGAATTGCTTCGGAACGCTGAGAATGAGCGCTGAAATCGATTAGCCGAGTAACATAATCAGTTTATTATTTCATTTAAGTCACAGTTTACATTTTTATGCTACGGAATAAATCAGTAGTGAGGTAATTTACTACATAATTGTTGTTTACTTTCTATGAGTGTGCAACTATTAGCAGTGGCGTGTCCGCAAATAGTCCAGTAGGGGAGCTAAAATCATCAAAAACTGTTCTTAACACATATAGGGCTAGTTTTGACGGTTCCCTATGTATTTTTTTTGCGTAGAACACAATGCGCGGGGTCCGTAGAGCTGAATTATACCGTCCGCTAATATTTTAAATTAACAATTTGTGAAAAAGAAAACGTCTTTTTTCACATTTCCGCTTATATCTCCGTTCCTTGGCATATTTTGTATAGCATATAAAATTGAAAATATAGCTGATAGCTGAAGTTGAAAAAGTGATTTTTTTTCACCAATTTTTTACTTTGAAAGTAGGGCGACTATGATCACGAAATTTCTTAGAGGAACTGCTGTTTATAGTATAGTTACAAAAAAAAAAATTCAGCTCGATCCGTTAATTACTTTTCGATCGAGTAATTAACGATCGAATTTTATTGCAAGCCTTAATTAACTATGACGTCATTTTGACGCGACGTATATATCGTTTTAGCATTACCGCTTCGAAATTCTCGGAATTGTGACTATAATATCTTGACGCCCATTTTTTGTTTAAAATACGCGTCTTGAAGCGTGCTTTCAGGATATTACAAAAAAAAGCGTCAAAAAAAGGTAGTTGTGTAGAAAACGTTATAAAACTAGCCTCTTTGAAAAAAAAAACTTTGAAAAAAGTAATTTATTTACGTTTATTTTTATACAGGGTGATTCCTAAGTGTCATATTTTTACAGCGTAAAAAACTTCTCAAAACATACATTTTTTCTAAAAACAGAGAACAAAAAAAGGAAGGGTTTCAGACTTTGGTAATAATGAATAAAACACTTCAAAACCTCTCTCATCAGTCATCAGTTATTTATTTGTCTATTTTAAAATACATGTTAAATGTGACTCAACAGTATATTTTCATTCATGATTTCGTAATTCAACACAATAATTTCATATAATATTTATAAGCACGAACAGCTGATTGCACTGAGTGTCTTACCAACTTACAAAATGGCTACTGCTCAAATTCGCCGAAAAAAGCCAGAGTGGGGATTATTCTATTCATTAGTATACAGAATTATTCATTAGTATTCACTTCACTACTATTCTAGAACTATTCATTAGTGGTAGTATCATTAGCATTAGCCTATTTAGTAGTATACAGAACAGAGCTGTATATGCAACCTTTTTCTAAATTCAAAAAATTCATAAGGCAGCTGTTTATTATTTTTTTTTTTAAATGTTGCTTGGAAAAATGTTTTGCATTGATTAGTTCTATACGCTGCTAAGAAATATGACTCAAGTTAAGAATCACCCTGTATATTCTGCAAGAATTATGACATTTTTTGTAGCGAATACTTTTCTATATTTTTCAAATTGCTATTTCATTCCAACACAGCCTTGATCAACCTGAAATTAATTTAATGTATGACCTTTTATTTAACATACAAATTTTTTCTAGATACTTGCGCCTCAATATTTCATGAAACGATATATTAGCAGGACCCGGCTTGCTAAAAAGCATCTCTATAAAACAGCTTTTATCGGTAATAATTGCTTCTTAAGTGAGTTATAATTATGCTCTGTAATCTTTCAAAGTCACAACCTTATAACAGATGAGAAAATCCAGTAATTTATTTCCTTAATGCGGACAATGCTTTTCTAATTAGGCCCAAAATCGGAAAGCCCTGATGGGGGGAGGGCCCCTTTGAGCGCGACAGTCACTAACAAAATTAATCAGTGATAAGATAGGCAAACAATTACTGGAGGAACGACATAATTAGAAAGATATTAATTGGTCAAGTTGTATCAGTCCGGTAAACGCTGTTGTAATAGAAATTTTTTACATTTCGGTCGAAGAACTGAATTTCCTGATTAAGAATTTCTAGATTCAAATTCCTTTTTGCATTTATTTCGATGTTCTAAAGCTATATACATATGTATAAGAACTTAAACCGTTTCGGCAGAAAACGCCACTCCCGATACATCGCTCTTCAGCACCTCATAACTAATACTATTTGCGACAGAAAAAATTGACAGGGACATATTTTAAAAAGTTTAAGACGTGCCCTTTCCGATGGTGTCCATGAAATTCTTCCAAAAAAATTATTAATTATGAAAAAAGCAGTTTAAAAAAGAACACGATTTTTTTTTAAATCAAATTTTCAAGGGGTTTCCGGTCTGCAATGGACCTGGAACCTCACTAACCGGTGGAATAAATGTTTGAACTTTAAGTATACGTGGTTTAAAGATCGATTTTTTCCCTTATGCGTTCAAAATGGCGCCTGACGTGCAAAATTTTTGCGTAAAAATTCAAGAATTTTTTATTGGAAAATTATGCACTTTTACAAAAAGTTGTCAAGAATAAAAATTTCTTAAAATCATTCAAAGAATGCACTACTTAAAATTTTTTGCGCACCTTTTTGCAAATAGTCAATTTGCAAAATTTAAAAAAATTATTAAAAAAACTGAAAAGTGATTTCTTTGTGTGCATTATCTGAATGATTTTAAGACTTTTAAAACTTTTTATTCTTGACAATTTATAGTAAAAATGCATTGTTTTCGAGAAAAAAATTCTAATTTCGATCCTACTAATTTGATTTTTAGAATTTTTTTTCTCGGAAACAATGCATTTTTACTATAAATAGTCAAGAATAAAAAGTTCTTAAAATCATTCAGAGGATGCACTAGAATTGCATTTTTGAACTGAATTGAATTTAAACATTTTTTAAATTTAGCAAAAAGATTATTTTGCAAAATCCAAAAAATTGCTCAAAAAATTCTAGTGCATTCACTGAATGATTTTAAGAACTTTTTATTCTTGACATCTTTTTGTAAAAGTGCATCATTTTCCAATAAAAAATTGATGTGAATGTGAATTGATTGTGAATTTTTACGTAAATATTTTGCAGTTCAGGCGCCATTTTGATCGCACAAGGGAAAAAATCGGTCTTTAAACCGCGTATATTTAAAGTTCAAACATTTATTCCACCGGTTAGTGAGGTTCCAGGTCCATTGCAGACCGGAAACCCCTCGAAAATTTAATTAAAAGAATATGTGCAAAAAAAAATCGTGTTTTTTTTAAAACTGCTGTTTTCATAAATACTAATTTTTTTGGAGGAATTTCATGGACACCATCGGAAGGGGCACGTCTTAAACATCAAAGATATGTCCCTGTCAAATGTCCCTGTCAAACTGTAAATAATTAGATGTTTTTGTATGGACAAAGATAACATTTGTACCTCAATAGTTCATTGTTTTAGTAAGAAGTTTCCGGGACCATTCCAAATGTAGTTTTTTATTAAACACAACCAGAAGATTTCAGTATGTCACTGTGATTCCAAAAATCGTTAGATTCACTGACAAACTCTGCAGATGTGGCAACGTCGCTCGAGACCCAGGAAGACGTCTGGAGGGCTGCGAGTCGTCGGCGTCGTCGGCGGTGACACGGCGGAGGGCGCGGGCCATTAAGGGTGGGCCGTTCTACTCCCCGGGGGCTATTCAGCGATACCCGAGTCGAGGACGCTCGGCTGATTTTGCCCAAGTTTAGCTGATGACAGATTTTTCGCGTCGCCCGACAGGGACGGCCCGGCCGGATTTCGCTCGGGGCCGATTGCCTGTGAGTCGGACAGTCGGTAAGGACAGTTTCTAGTGGAGCATCTGTTACTTCTTTTGGTTCTATTGTTGTAGCCCCAAAGTGCCTAACAGCTGCCAGTGCTGGGCATCCGCGTAATATGTGGAAGGGGGTGTCTTCCTCCTCTCCACGTCTCCTGAAATCGGGATCATTTTTCACCCCCCATTGTGAGATGTCGCATGAGTGGGCAGTGTCCTGTGAACAGTAAACATATGCATCCTTTTGCCTGTCATTATAAGTGAATATTACTCTGTTACAATAGTATTCGTAACAATAAAAACCCAAGCAGACAGTTCACTTATTAGTAGATCACAAACTGTTTTTATATCCCTTAAAACATTCCTACCTGCCATCGTAGTAAATATACCAGCCATACATTTTAAAATTCTTTTTTGGAAAGTAAAATCCGTCCACAAATGGACTACCTCATAAACACAAACCATACCTCAACCTAGAATCTACTAAACCACAGTATACATTTATAAGCTGCTCGTTTGTGAAAAGTTATTTTAGATTCAGAAGTAAATATAATACTGAATTGAGTCTTAAAATCAATTGCTCGCAACGTGGTTTGCAGCTTAAACATTGGTGGAGAACTATTCCTAAAACTTTAACACTGTCATCATTAGACATGGAGATGTTGTTAATGTTTATGTTCAAATCTCTGCACTCTCTTTGACGATTATGAAATCTGATGCACTGATTTTTTTTTTCATTAAAATGTAGTTTATGAACACCATACCAGTTATTTAAAATGCTGAGTATATTCTTGCATTTAGTATCCAAATCTAAATGCAATAAATGTAAATATTATTGCATTTAGTGTCGCAACAAATTTGAACAGCACTATGTTTGGTGATACTTTCCCCACCCTGAGTTCGCTGGACAAGCCAGTGGGTCGCTTAGTTTGTCTGTAGCAGTCGTTTGAATTAGTCTACGCACCAGTAACGCGTTGAAAAAATATTAAGTGTTCAGATGGAGCAACGGGTTAATCTCAAGTTTCTTGTTAAACTGAGGAAAACTCACAGAAGCTTATGCAGTGTTAAAGGAAGTGTACGGGAATGAATTTTTATCCCGCACACAAGTTTTTCAATGGTTTCAATTAAATTAACCCGCGAAGATTGTCGTCTAAGCATCCGAGGGCTTGCTGAAATAACAGGAATCGACAAATAATGTGTTTGCTAGATTTTGCATGAATCGTTCAACATGCGCAAAGTTTGTGCAAAAATTGTGCCACAACTCCTCACTCCCGAGCAAAAGGAATCAAGAATGAACATTTGCGCTGACATTCTAAACAACATTGACACTGATCCAGGCTTGTTAGACACGCTGACACTGAAGGGGACAGGATTCGAATGTGTGGAAGCGGTTAAGCAAAAGCGGCGGAGGTTCTGAACCAGCTGACAGAAGCGGACTTCCAGCAGTGCTTTCAACAATGGAAAAGTCGTATGAAGCGGTGTAGAGATGGCCAAGGGAAGTGCATTGAAGGCGAAAAAGTTGCTACTGTAATTGGTTACGAATAAAAGTGATATGACGGCAGTTCAGTTATTTAATAACCACACCTCGTATTGGACCTTGGGAACACCCATAACGATACAATAGTGCAGTTTTTCAGGCACTAGATTTGTCTTATGTGCCTGTGATCATACTATAATAACGTACAAAGTTAATCAAAATTTAGGGATTTTGATTATTTTAGCAGGTTATTTGCTTAAATTAAAGCGTTATGAATCTACATATCAATCTTGTAAGCACTTAAACGGTTAAATAAGAATTTTCTCGGTGTGTCCAGATTTAATCGCGATCACGAGAACGACTGCCGTAATACATCCTCCTGGAAGCACTTACAACTTTCTCAACTAATTGTTTAAATGAGAAATGAACGCTTACCTGCATTTACGGCAAATTGAGAAAAGTTCGCGAGTAATTTTAAACGAGCGCAGTTTTTGTTGCGAGACGGTTTTTGTTGCGAGACGGCACATAATCGCATTTATTCCGAATCCTCGAGACGGTTTCGGAGAGCGACGGCGCGTCGCTCTAAACTTCCCTAATTAGCGCCCTCTTAACGTTGTGCCACGGAACACCGAGGCACTTTTATTTAAATATTCGCGAACATATATTTTGCTTTGTTGGTACAGTGGAGCATCGATGATCCGTACCTCAGTTATCCGAACGACCGGTTAGCCGAACCTAAAAAATCCAATCACCCCCTCTTCTACTCCACGAGTGACTTACGCGACCAACGTCACATCGTCAGTGCGGGCTTTGTGCAGTAGGGATGGGCACATTTTTAAAAACATCGATGTTCAACATCGGTACCTACTATCGATGGTAGTAAAAACATCGGCTAGAAAACATCGATGTTGTGAAACATCGATGTTTCAAAATAATATATACCGGGTGTAACAGGATCATGGTACACCCCCTTTTCTCCTTTAGTTTTCAAGATAATTGATTGAAATTTGGGATGTCCTATACACATAATAAGCGGCACTATCTGACATACAAGTGATATTTTTTTCCACTTCCGGTTTCGCCGGAAGTGACACTAACTTCCGATTTTTAAATGGAATACCCTGTATATTATTGCATTTCTGAATTCTGCATAATTTTCTGAATCCAAGGATACCAAATAAGTGCCATTTCAAACGACAATATTTTTTACAATTATAATTTTTAGTTTTCCATTTAAGTGGGCCATGACGATTCCGATTTATTATAAATGATCCATGTAATGCTACAAAAAACAAAATCCCGTCAAAAATACTAAATTATGTGATTTATGAGCAAATTAAGTTAATCAAAATTGTTTTTTGGAGCAGAACTCAATTTTTTCAAATGGAACCATATTGGTACCGTAGTACCATTTATTATTACTATTAATAAGTAATTCATTCTTATGTCGTATTAATATGTGCGATAAATACAAACAAAATTACAGCTAAGAGAAATTATTTGATGAACTTTATTTGCTCATAAATCACATAATTTAGTATTTTTGACGGGATTTTGATTTTTGTAGCATTACATGGGTCATTTAGAATAAATCGGAACCGTCATGGCCCACTTAAATGGAAAACTAAAAATTATAATTGTAAAAAATATTGCCGTTTGAAATGTCACTTATTTGGTATCGTTGGATTCAGAAAATTATGTAGAATTCAAAAATGCATTAATATACAGGGTGTTCCATTTAAAAATTAGTTCGAAAGTTAGTGTCACTTCCGGCGAAACCGGAAGTGGAAAAATAATCACTTGTATGTCAGACGGTGCCGCTGATTATGTATATAGTATTTCAATTAACTATCTTGAAAACTAAAGGAGAAAGGGGTAATGTACCATGATCCTGTTACACTCAGTATAAAGTGTCTTTAATTTTTATGTTCTCTGAAAAAAAAAGTGTATAGTTTTGTAGAAGTAGAAACTAGAAAATGTGCCTACAGATATCGGCTTACTGGCGTTTAATAAATGAGATCTTTGCTGGAATTTAATACTTACTGCCTTGATGGATAGATGTCGCATATGCCACAATGTACAAAGAGTAAAACGAATCAATTAGTAATTTTTTTTTTTTTAGCAACTGAAAAATTGTCGTACTGAAATATTAAATGATATTTGTGGGATACGTATTACTTATCGATGTTTCGATGTTTACAAGTAACATCGATGTTGAAAATATAACATCGAAATTAAAACATCGATGTTTTAAACATCGATGTTCAGTGGAAAACATCGATATTTCAGAAACATCGATGTTAGGTGCCCATCCCTATTGTGCAGTGGTTGTTCTCTTTTCTTTTTGGTACACATTGAGTGTAGAATAAATTTGTGTGTTGTATTAATGTTTGTTTGTTTGTTTATTGAATTATCTATGCACATACATAATATGTACAAAAGTCTCGGATACCGACCGTCTTCCAGGCGGCCGCGTATCGGTATCCCGTATTCCAGGTGGCCGTGGCTCGGCCAGCGGGGCGGGGGCCGGGACGACTACGACGCGAAACAGGTTCCGTATTTATTTAGTCCTTTGAAGGTCGCGCTCGTGTAATTGTGCATTACTGATTGTTATACTTAATTGATATTATAACGATGGTTAAAACGCCAGCCCCATTTGCTTATCAATTTAAAAAAAATTGTGCAGGTGTGTTCCAGATTTGAAACGTTAAAGCTACCACTGTGTACTGTGAAATATGCAAGTGTTACTTACATGTTTACAGAAAAGGACAATGTGAAAAGCACGTAAAGTGGCTAAAACACCGAGAAAATAAAAAGAAATGGAATACCAAGAAGTGAATTCCTATATGAGGACGACGAGGTGTAAGAGTTGTGACAACAGATGCGGGAAAAGTAAGAGAAAACAATATTACTTAGTAAGTCACTATTTATTCACTGCAGCATGCATGCTCAAGTTCGACCCTGGCATGTACTATTTGGTTCTAGCCCGAGTACCTACACCCCAAATAGTTTTTTTTTTAATTATCGGTTATCCGAAATATCAGTTATCCGAACCACCCTGGTTCACAATTAGTTCGGATAATCGATGCTCCACTGTACTATGTACTTCCTTGCACCAGGTAAATATTGGGGTGAGCCAAAAGTTTTTCAGAATTTTCATTACAAATTTGACAACTTTAACTAGATTTCCGACCTGTTTTGACCCGCTGGCATTGTCATGGCATTGTCAAAATTTGGCCTAGATCCCTGAAACACCAATATTTGGAGGAAATTGCCCCAAAAATGGGTCAATTTATGACATTTTGCAATTTTTACCAGACATATATAAGTCTAAGTTTTGTCGTTGAATCACCTCATAAGTCCTCAGTCTATAGGTTTCCAATATTTTATTCAAACATTATTTCTGATGTATTTGGACGCACTGAGTCAGAAAGTCTTCGCCTTCGGCCAATCTTCGCCTCAATCTTTGAATTTCTGAATAATAGTATATAAACTTTGAGACTCCGAACAGCAATCAAAACAGTGTTTCCTAAGGTCATAGATTCAGTAATTTTTGAGGTAATTTCCCTCCAATATTGGGCTTTAGGAGCACTTGGTTCAAATTTCGACAACACTATCACGACGAACAAACTAACACTAACAGCTCGTCAAAATAACACTGTTCAAATGCGGCACATAAATTGAATGTATGAGGACAAAGATTAAAAAAAAAATGAAAAAATGGTCATTTCCTTAGGGCTGTATTCTGTTTTTGGTGCAAAATAAAATCCAATAAACTCCGGGATCATGTTCAATAAAATATAGGAAAACGCATGTTGATTACATTTTACACATTATCAGGCGTTAGTAGAGCATTTGCTTACTCGTAGAGGACAAAGATTAGTGATTTTCCGGTTTGAACCAAGTCGAAAAAACAAAGATTTGTTCTCGACAGTCTAGGGGATAAATAACGAACTAACGCCAAGTTTTGAGATACAGATCATTTGAATCTATAGTTCGAATCTATTTATAAGTTGTTGATTCCTGTTCCTTGTTCTTAGAAGCAAAAAACTCGTCACCCCGTCTCGATTTCGTTTAAGGTATTGAGGCTGCATCCGGCCAGGAAGTGTGCCACTGATGGGAAAAGGTCAGGTCAGATCTATAAGATGACCCCCTAAAAGTTCTGACCTCACCCTACTTGATTTGTTTCATGGGGGTTATATGAAAAATTAAATTATGTGAATATAGAATATAGATAGAAAAGAATAAAATCTTCGAGTAAAGGGAACTGACAGAGAAATATTATATCCATAGTTGCCAGACTGATATGTCATTTTAAATCTTTTATGAGCCTTATTCTCTGTCTTTCGTGATAGGGTAACAATAAAATATGTAGGCGGGACGCCCCGCCCTTAAATTATAATGCGCACGTGTGAATTGAATTGTTATATCGTTATTGGTCTACGGAAAATAAGCACTTGAGGATTCCTGTGCGTACCGAGAAGTTAAATGTTTGGGTTGGTATTTTAGGCGATTCCATCGTTGGGCCATTTTTTATAAACGGTTCCTTAAATGCCAACAAATATTTAACAAATAAAACAAACTGTTTACGGGCATGAACATGAAAGACCACGAAATTTAAATGATTTACAGGCCAGAATTGTACAAGTCCTAAATAATATTTCCCAGGAAGTGTTAGAAGTTAGAACGCGTAAGAACTGAGTTTTACGATAGACCAGGTTTTTGCGAAGCACAAAGGGGCAACATTTTTGAACCACTTATTCAATGGGCATTTTTTTCTTTCTTTCGTCTTATAACCGGGTTGATTTATATTTTTATTTTTTATTTTTTATAGAACTTCAATTTTATTTTCTTGCAGACCGGTTAGTTAAGGAATACAAAAATTTGAAAATAAATACAATTATGTTCGTACACTTCTTTTAAGTGTATGGGATAATTGTTGAAGTCAGAATTACGTAAGAATTTCGTTTCATACAGCTAAGTCGATGTACACATCCATAGCTGCGAAAAAGTACTGAGTTGCATTCAAATTCGGCGATAGGCGTGTAGGTAATACCCCACTCCAAATTTATATTACGCGCAGGTCTCATACGTTTCTCATACGTGCACAAGCGTGAAACAATGTGGCATCTAACTGTCTTTGTCTGTCCTTACTGGTGTCTTTTAACTTATTCTCTTCTACACATGTATCGCCAATAAGTAAAGGTGTAATTTCCTAGGGTGTATGTGAAAAATTAAACTTATAATGAAAGGTTTGATAATATAGATGAACTGAGGGAAAAATCACCCCACTTGATTTGTTTTATGAGGGTTATGTAAAAAATTAAATTTATAATAAAGGGTTTGATAATATAGATGATCTGAGGGAAGAATAATCGAAGTGATTGATAATATTAATATAAGTCATATCTTAGATAATGTGCTTAAAATGAACTTTTAAGAATTACTTTGTGTCAGTATAATTATGGTTGTCACACAGAAAATATGTTTTATTTTTTGTTGAGTTGTATATGTTTATACGAAAATTATTCTTTTTTTTAAGAATTGAATTCGTTTTTGCAGTTTTTGACCCCCCTTTTGTATATCGCTAGTAATAAAAAGCAACATTATTTGTCAAAATTACAATGGTCCCAATAATGAGGTCTTATATGACGCTCCTTCGTTTGCTTCAGTCTGAAGCTAAATCGCATTACGTCAACCAGCGAACCAGATTTCTCATTACTTCCTTATTGCTTATTATAGGAAATGGAAGTACATATCGTATTTATAATTGAAAAACGTACTATGCTTTTAGTTAGATTGTAGCTAAAATACAATTAGAGTTTAATAAGCGAATTACTTCCACTTTCATGCAGTATATTTAGTATTCATGATTTTTTTTAATTCCTGTTGACCAAAGAGGCCTAAAATGTTCTGACACATCGAGATTTTAAGTTTAGGCGATTAAAAAAATTATCTGTTTGTTAATCTTTTTTATGTACATATATGTACATGACAATTCGAGAACGCGTTAAGGTTTCAACGTGAAAGTTAGACACTTATGTATTTACCATGAGGTTACTAGATTTTGAGCTTAATCGGGTTCAAAAATTTTTTTAGATAAGTCCAGAGGAAAAAATCAAATCACAAGGGGTCAAATCTGACGATCTAGGGGGAAAATGACTTGCGTGTTCAAACTAATTATACGATCTTCGAAAAAATTCGTCTATTTAATTAATTGTTTCCCTAGTAGTAAGCGCATGAGTTTCATCTTGTTTGCCAACGTTTTCTTTTCTTACTTTGGATCTGTCACTTCCTTGCTTCCGATTGACGCTTCCAGTTTGGTGGTTTTAGGAAACGTTTTACTGACCGCCTAGAATGGTCTAAATGAATAACTGCGTCTGGAAAAACTTCCTTGAGGTCCTCATATGTGGTTCTCATCTGATAAATCCAGTTTCCATTGATTCTACTGCCATTTCTAAAATAAATTTCAAATGAAACACACCTCTGTTCTTTAATAAATATGAATTCTATTGGTAGCGTTTTTTTTTTATTTCAGACATTTGAAGGTCTTAATTTGTAAAACACAGGGGGAACAGAGCAGGATGTTCGTCAAAGAATTCTAAAGGCCCGAACGTCCTTTGGATTACTTAATCCAATTTGGGGATCCAGAGCCTACAGGGATGAAACAAAAATTAGGATTTTTGACGCTTGCGTTAAATCAGTGCTACTCTATGGCTGCGAAACATGGAAAATGACCAAGGCAATCGCTAACAGGCTTCAAGTATTTATAAATAAATGCTTACGCAAAATTTTGCGTACATTCTGGCCTAACACAATCACTAACGAAGCCATGTGGAGAAGAACAAAGCAGAAGAAGATTGATCTGGAAATAAAACGACGGAAGTGGAATTGGCTGGGCCACACACTTCGTAAGGAAGACAGCATAGCTAGGAAAGCACTCGATTGGGACCCCCACGGCACAAGACAAAGAGGCAGACCTAGGAATACCTGGCGGAGAACTATACTTGAGGAGGCTCAGATAATGACTAAAACATGGGGAGAAATTAAACTGTTAGCACGTAACCGAGTCAGATGGCGCAACTTCGTTGAGGCCCTATGTTCCACCTAGGAATAATGGAAACATATATATATATTATGATTGTGATTAAAAAAAAAAAAAATTATTTTTTTTTGCAAACAGGCTTAAAAGTTCCGTTTTGGTGGAAAAATACGCCAGTTAAAATTTGAGCCCTTAATATTAATATTAAGATAGTCCGCATCGCACTATTCTATTTCCATAAGAATAACATGGGAACTTTTTTTTTGGCACCTTCTGATTTTTATTGCTTGCTAATAGTGTACTATATGGAAAAATGTTTAATTTGTCCAGAATTGAACGCTCTATAAAAAAAGGTCTCTTATGATTTTTCGCTAAGTCTACTGGTTCAAAAAGTTATTCGAGGCCAAAGTTGAATTCACCGAAAATTTGACCGTTTAATTGTTCAACTTTAGTTTTGAAATTTAAAGTTAACAATGATAATTTTTAAAACATGTACTCAGAGTACGGAAAATATTGGAGAAAAATCAAATGCAATATTTTACTTGACGCAATTTTCTTTCAAAAATATAAAAATTTTAATAATTTCAACTGAAAACATTTTTTTTGTTTGATTTTTCTTTTCATTGTTAAAAATTGTTAACTAACATTTTCTAAAAGACCAAATTTAAAATTCACATAAAATTTTGCCTACATATTTTCGATAAAAACATTAATTTTGTTGTAATAATACACTAAAAACGGTCAAATTTTCGGTGAATTCAACTTTGGCCCCGAATAACTTTTGAACCAGTAGACTTAGCGAAAAATCATAAGAGACCTTTTTTATAGAGCGTTCAATTCTGGAAATATATGTTAAAATTTTTTCCATATAGTACACTATTAGCAAGCAATAAAAATCAGAAGGTGCCAAAAAAAATGTTATTCTTATGGAAAATAGAAAAGTGCGATGCGACTATCTTAATATTAATATTAAGAGCTCAAATTTTAACTGGCGTATTTTTCCACCAAAACGGAACTCTTAAGCCTGTTTGCAAAAAAAAAAATTTTTTTTTTGAATCACAATATATATATATATATATATATATATATATATATATATAATTTGTAAAATATGCATTTCTCTCTTTTGGAAGCGGATGGGTAAAGAGCGGAGCAGAGGAAAAATTCTAAGAGACGAAGTCACGAATAGGAAAACAGAGAAGAAACTCGGTTCTCCTACTATTCATCACTTCAATGGAAAATTTCATTTTCCCCGTAAAATGAGTTAAAAGATAAAATAAGTTAAGCGATAGAACGCAGACGATATGGCACTGAATGATGCGCTTATTCATCGTTCACAAGTTTGAATATGTCACGGCGCGGGCGTTTTGATTGATGACGATTTGGTCGCGGAAAGACGGACCGCTAGACTCCTAGGGAATATTAAAAGAGATGGCGGCACGGCGCGGCGATGCAACGGAGCCACATGTGGCGCGTCTAGCCGGGCAACTTCCGATTCGGAAAGTCGAACGAATTAATTCGTATTGCAAATAAAATGGGGATACTATAGTGGTCCTGCAGTGGTGGCTGGTGCTCAGGTTTGCTCCAAAAAAATCATCGTAAAAATGCCATGTTTATTTCAAAATTTCAATAGTAATAAATAGAGTTCGTACAGCGCTGATTTTAACAGGACCGTAGTAAGTTTACGAATGAAAATGTTAATATGCTCACAGAAAGTATGTTGCATCATAGTACATTATTAAATATTATTACTTATTACCAAGCGCGAATGTCACAGGGCCGACACTGTGCATGTCCTGCCCTTGACTCGTTGGCCCTCACAGCTCACAGCTGACTTGCATTACGAAAACTGCGCTAGCAATTTTAATTATTTATGGCACGCTGTAACAGACAGTCGCCGGTATTGCATCGCGTTGATACGTTTCGTTTTTACGTATTCGCCGTGTGTGTAAATAACTTTATAAATATTAATAATTATTAGTTGAGGGGAGAAGTGAATAAAGTACCATGCCAAAGGTGAAAAGAAATAGACGGGAAGTATTTCAAACGTGACAGTGATCCCGGGGGTTTTAGGGACATACGTATTCAATGATATGACCTTTTTTTGTACTGTGTGAACGCATTATTATTTTATTTTAATTTATGTAGGTATTTTATCCTTGACTTAACCGTACTACTTGATAAAAATAGTACTATGTTGCTACATAATTTATGTAAACATATTAATATTTTCATTCGTTAACTGACTACGGTTCTGTTACACTCTGCGCTCGCACGAACTCTAGTAATAAAAATATCGATCCATCCAAGAAAAAAATAATCAAAGTTGGCAGGGTAAAAAAAGATTTCTATTTTATCTTAAAAATTTAAACCTTATTTAACTGTCACAGTTGTCGACATGGTTGCTATTTCTATCTCTCTCGTCCATAACCAGATTTGATGACGTTTTTTTTTTGGATGTCTATTTACATTTGTGGCAATATACAGGGTGATTTAATTAAACCATTCATCATAGGATTTAGGACAAGTTCATTATAGATTTTAGGACAAGACTATAAAGTTTTTGTAACAACTTGTAACAAGTATGACAAAAAAAAATGTTACGTATGTACATATTTGGAAACCACTTTAGGAGGTCTGATCTTCGATGATTCATAAAAATGTGTTGAGTTGAAAAGTTAGGAGTCATCTTTATGTACCTGGAGTGGGTACTAGTATGAGGGAACGGCAATGGGTAACTCCATGTCATCTTTCATTGCAAATCTTTTTATGAGTAAATTTGAGGCAGAAGTAAAAGAAAAATTCGAGTATTTCCCTAGAGTCTGGTTCAGGTATGTGAAAGATATCTTCGCGGTATTTGATACAAAAACAAGCAGTTTAGATAATTTTATTGCTAAATTAAATAACCATTTCCCTACCATAAGATTTACATATGAAATGGAACACAATGAACAGCTACCATTTTTAGATATATTAGTTATTAGAAATAGAGAAAATAAATTAGAGTTTGATGTATATAGGAAAGAAACCGCGACTCTTAGGTATATTCCCAACGATTCACACCACCCTTTCCAACATAAAATGACAAGTTTTAATTTTCTAATTTGTTAAATTTCCCCCTCAGTAAAGAGATGTTTGAACATGAGAAACAATTAATTAAGAATATAGCTAAGCATGACGGTTACTCAGTCCTTTTAATAGATAAGTTAATAAGTGAGCATAAATTTAAGAGAACCCTGTACAATTCCACGATATTTCGTAGAGATACTGACAATTCGAAATTTGCTTCGTTACCATATGAACTACTAGATACAATTTTTAAAAATATTAATATCAATTTGGTTTATAATTCTAAAAATAAACTACAGACGCTTTTGGGTAACCCCAAAGACAAAATCGACAATAAGGAAAACTCAGGAATATAGGATATAAGTTGTAAAAATTGTGATCAAAAGTATATTGGGCAAACAAAAAAGATCTATTTTGACTAGATTTAAAGAACACATGGCTCATTTGCAATATGGCAGAACAGAAAAATCTTGTGTTGCCCAGCACGCTTTTGACAACAACCATAGGATAGATATAAATAATTTAAAATTAATTAGAAATGTAACAAACAGTAGACAGTTCGATGCTTTTGAAAGTTTAGAAATCATTAAGTGTAACAGTAGTATGAATAAGGACAATGGTCCGATACCCACCAGTCCACTGTTTGCCCCGATAAACAGACAGTTACGGTACAGTGAACCGTGTCAACAAATTTATTATAAATAGTGCAAGTGTGTAGGCTAGAATTTAGTTTTAATCTTCTCCTGAAGATGCCAACTTAGTTGGCGAAACTCGCGTCGAGAAAAGTATAGTAGCTCGGTGTTTCGTGGAAAACGTCATCTTTATGTAGATATAACATTTGTTTATAATTCATGCTCATGGAGAAATAAAAAATGGCGGTACGTCCATAATAATCAAATATTATCAGTTTAATGTCGTGTCAACATTTGACTGAAATTTTCAATTAGTAATTCAAACACTAGGGAGATTACTTGTCAATATTTTTACAATGGCTAAAAAGGAATCTCACTTTTTCATTAATCAAAAGTATATATTTTTTCCAACGTTCCTTTTAATCCTGCCCTCAAGCAGCTGTCAAACGACATAGTGACTCATTCGCCACCTACTTCTGCCAAATGGACATGTGCCCCAACACTCCTGGCTTTGTATAAACGCTTCGGTCGACTCAGTTGGCTGTCTCGAGTTAATAAGTCGTCGCTCGTGTTCGATAATTACAAGCTTTTCAGTCCTTCGCCCTTTAAAGGGCAATTTAGCGAAAGTAATTATTGCGGAACGACCTGAGGCGGAACCCGAGCATTAAAAAAAAGTAAATAATGGTGACTGTCACCGAAGTTTACTGACCCTTCGTTAACGAAAGGTGAGGACGCCATGGGGTATGCAAAATGTTTTTTCCATCACTTTTTCGGGATTGTTCCTAGGCAGAAGAGTAGACCTTCATATATACAGGGTGTTTCCTGAGTAGTCCGAAAAACTGAAGAAGTTTCTTTCTCAAGCGATTTCATGAAGAGAAATAGTTTGGTTTTTGCAAGAAGTCTAGAACTAAGGAGACCGAACTGCGGCTTTTCGCTGTATAACGCGACGGGCTCGAATATGTCCGCCTCCAGAGGCGCTGTAAACAGTTGTGTACCACGGTTGCCACGGTATACGAATAGAAATCTATACGTATACCGTGGTTCTGTACTAATCTGTGTGCGTTAGAGGTTAGAGTCCGTGTGGTTAGGTTATGCGAATGTCCGTGGTGCGAATATGGCAGACGCTCGATATTTTTCGTTAATTTGTTGTTATCTTTGCAATTACAAATTTTCGTAATTATCATTATGAAAATGTACTCAAAATAGGAAAATATTTCAATTCATACATACATCAGTAATTTGAAATAATGTCAGGTTATTCTGACGCTTCGGAACGCTTCTTATCACACAATGCAACACAGCACTTACGAACCATATTTATTTAACATTCGAATTGTATTTTTATTAAAGCCAAACGGCATGTAGGCATATTGTGACATTTGTGAAATGTCATAGTGACAGCTGACAGTCATTTAGTTTTATAGTTTACATACTTAGTCTATTTAGTTTATACACTAACTGTTAGTAAATAATTGTATGGAATGACATATTAAATATCCTAGATGTCAAATGAATTATCTAGAACATTTAAAAACTATAAACAGTGTTGTTGTTGCCAGAATAGAGTTGTGGTCCGCTGCTCATCACGTGACGTCGAGTACACCACTGTTTACAGCGCCTTCTGGAGGCGGACAGATTTGATCCCATGATACCGAACGAGTTCGGTCTCCTTAGTTCTAGTCTTCTTGAGTTTTTGAGATACAAAGCGTTACAGTTTAATTGTTTGTGTATATGGTTTGGTTGTTAAGCTGTTAATTTTATTGAGCACTAACAGGGACGTGCTGAATATGGATAATCACTATAGTATTTTTATGAAAAAAAAAATACTACGGCATTGGCTTTTTAATACACATTTTTGAATCTTCATTTAGTGCTTTAATAAACGTCTCTTGATTTAAGGTGTGGTTAGGTAGAAAACCAGGTCATTTTAATAATAATCGCTCAAGCAAGATCAATAATTATGTGAAATTTTTACAAATTGTAGCGACTTATTGACCGAGTTTGTCACGAATACTACTATCACACTTTGTCACCAAAATGACTTGTTTTGTTAATTTTTTTGTCTACCTTAATTTAATAATCTAATAAATTATTATAACAAATGTATTTTTTTTACTTGCACTTATTATATAAATAATAAGCAAGTGACAGTAATTTAAAAAACAAATTAGAATTTACTCCAGAGATTTTCTAAAAAAAAAAAAAACTTTAACGCTCTGTATCTCAAAAACTAAGCCATTTAGGAAAAAATTTATGATACATAATGAACTTAAATATGACCTTTTCTTAACGAATACCCTGTTCTGCGATTGAAAATGTGTGATAAAATATGAAATCACTGCGTATTCTGTGACTAAAGATATATTTGACACATTTTTCAACGATAACGGGGTTGAGTCATAGTTCTGATTTTTATCTAATTAGTTTATCCAACTAGGGAAGGAGTTGAAATTTGTTTAATTTTCGTCCTCACTTGTATAGATATTTAAAATAATAATGTTTTCAATGGATGATTCTTAATTGTTTTTCTTTATAATTATTATACTTCCTAGACATTTTTTTCAGGCATTTACTCTTCTTTTTTTGTTTTCAGGTAAGCGTTAGGCTTCTACAGCAGATTCTAACAAAGAAATGGTCCCTAAAAAATGGGCAATCCAATTTTTCAATTCCACGTAAGTAAATTGCACCTAACTTTCTTGGCTTTTAAGTCAAAGTCGTCAGAAACGCATAAATTCTCTGGACTAAAGACAAGTAAACAAGAGAAAACAAGAGAAATTTTTAAATCAGACACAGTTCTGTTCAAACTTGTCGCGACACGCTCGCAGCGCGCTGGTAGCAGCATCAGTTCAATTAAGGGGGGTACACCACCCTAGAGGCCGAAAAATCAAGCAAATTTTGGGAATTTTTTTTCAAAGAAACTAAACAAGATATCGAAATTCGGTAAAAAAAATATTTATTGTACAAGTATTGAAGTGTGTTTGTATTTTTTTTTAGAGCTGTCAGAAACAAAATGGCGATTTCTCAGTAGTTTTCCCAAGGCATCTTTTCATATGGCTCCATGGCCGAACCGATAACTCCTGCAAATTTAAAGATCGATGAGCGAGGAAAATTTCGATTTAGTATGATATCAGACTCAATAGCACGTAGGATTTTTTTAAATTGATTTTTGCAGATATGGCGTGTTTTTGAAAGAAATGTTCGAAAAAATGAAAAAAATCGCTCGAAAATTGTTAATAACAATTGACCTATGCAATAAAACAAAAAAATCCTACGTACTGTTGTGGACAAACTAGTTTTGAATATTCAGTTAAAATTTCAAGCCAATCGGATAAAAAATTGTTCGAGATATTGGTTCGGCCGACTTGAAATTTCACGTTTCGAGAAAAACGCATTTAAAGTTTTAATATGCAATGACATATGCATCAGACAAGGACAGATGCTACAATTTTCAATACCAACAACGGTATAAGTCCTTCTAATTTTAATTGAAAATGATAAATACGCCTGGGGAACAAAAAAAGAGGTGCAACTTTATGATTCCATGGGCGTGCATATATCTTTTATAAATTCAAAAATTGTGAAATAATTTTTTTCATTCAAATCAATATAGGAGATTAAAATTAGCCTGCATACAAAACTCTTAATATCTGTAATATAATTTGCTGTAAATAATGCTCATTTAGCCAGACAATCTCAAAAAATTGTCTGTGTTAATAAACCTAGCTGAAATACACGTCACTGGCGCCTTAAACACGTGGAATTTCTAAAGTCGTAAATCATTTTAACGACGTCGTAAAAATTTTATGGCACAGTGGACCGAATAAGTATTTAGATGTATTACATGTAAAGCAATCCTATAGTACATATGGTCGGTATTTGCTGGTGCATTCGCGGCTGCCGGCAGCTCAGGCGTTGCCAGCTCTTCAAAATTTTCTTAAGTATAGTAATATACATAAAGTTGTTTTAATTTATAATTATTTTTTCCAGCAATTTTAAACGCTTTATTTTAATGCTAAGTAATACATTTATATCTATGTATTTTTTTTTAAATATTTCCAAACTAGCTTTCTAAGAACGTCACGAACTAACAGTTTACTGAAGTATGAAGTATACTTGTATAGTGAGCTTAGCAATTTTAGAAAATATATCTGACAACCTTGCTTTTTTCTACCTATTTTCAATTTAAAATGGAAATAGAGTATTTAGATTTCGCTCGCATTATAGAGTAGCGAAAGGGATCGCGCTAGATTCAAAATTCGAGCCCTTACAGGTTTCTTCTATACATAAAACTTTTCCACGCAATTTTTACGATGTTAAGGAACATTTTAAGCAGAAAAAAAATTCTTATTTTCGAAAGTGCTGTAGCCCCTTAAACGAACTACATATTCCACAGACTTGAAGAAGTGCCTTTAAGATTTTACATTTATAAAACTCAAACCATCTTAATTTTTTTATCTCATTAATTTCATTATTGTAAATTTTAAGATTTATTGTGACTGTGTCAGTCAGAAGTTACACGGGAAAACAGTTTATCCAACATTCTTTACATATTTTCCCTGAAATGTAACTTCATCCGAACCATTCGTTTGGTCCATGCGTGTAACTGATAGACGAATAATAAATTAATTTTTCACACTAGATATATTTACATTACAATAAATTCGATGGAGTATACGTAATAACCTATTAATGCAACTGTCATAGATAAAATAACATTGAAATTTACATGTTATAATAACGTATTTATTAATGTGGACGCGAGTATAAATTAAAATGATTCCGTTGAATTAAATTCAAGTGCTTGATGGTCACAATAATGCGTGAGTGACGCCGACAAAACGCGAATAAATTTTATATTCATTATTAAAATGTTATCTGGAAATAGAAACAAACCCATCAATTATTTTTTGTGGTTTCGGTGAACATTGTCGAAATAAGTAGCTATATGAACATTTTTCATCACTCATGTTTTACATGCAAATGCTTTTAGTGCGTTTAATCGTTTATGTCATGATTTGATAAACTTTTTTCTGACTGAAAGAAAGAAGTCATTTGTCCAGTTGGCCGAATGTTGTACTTCAGAATGTAATAGGCCGATATACAGTGCCATTCATAGAGTTTGCACCATATGGGAAAATTTCTTGTGTTTGCATTCAAGAAATTCTTTTGACCCTTAATTGTTTGGGCATGTCTTTAAACTAAAATAGCGCCCATCAAATTTAGTAAAAAGTTCATAATATACGAGTAGCATGCGAAAATTTGAAATCGACCCAAGAGTAAACTACCTTTATTTTCAAGCCAAGATATTTATAATTTTAGTTTTCTTTCTCTATTTTTTGTTTGTGTCATTTGATGTGTATTTGTAAGTTTCATGTGATGTTTTGCAACATTTAAATTTTTGTTCTTTATTTAAAACATTTATTAAAAATGTTATTCGAAACGTACTTTCTAAAAAAAATGATCAAAAAAAATGTTTCGATGGTTGTGTTATGATTGTTCAAAAACTGTTGACGCAAAAAAATATGGAACTCAATATACAAAAAGTATAAACTTGGAGCTTCAATTTCTTTTTTTCTTTCTTATTTTATACGTTAATACAAACTTATCTTATATGTTCTATTTAAAATAAGCCAATTAATAAACGAGAAAATTGTTACAAAAGTAACCATCAAATTTTACCCATGCTCAAGTTCAGCTTTACCAAGTTCAATTTAATTTTTTTTTTTAGTTGAATTATTTCGAAAACCGTTCATTGTAGAGATAGACAGTGGTTTTTAAAGTAGCTTTAAATTCACGAGTAGAAACCAAATATGCCATAACAAATATAGCATACAATTTAAAATAACGAAGTTAATATCCACTACCGGTATCTCCGGATGTGCCAGAAAGTCATCATTACTTTAGTTTAGGTGTGTAGAGCATCCATAAAAACTCCCCGACACAAATTTTCAGCTCCCTATTATTTATAGCTCTCCCAAAATGTTTAATAGACCACTCACCATGAAGCACACTGTATTGTACGTCTTCGTCTAATTGTAAGTCGCGTAAAATCCAATGATTTCAAGACACCAGGGTCACACTGATCATTTCGCTCTCTTATGAAATTTTATACAATGTTGCAATGTAATATTTGTCGCAGATGTACAATTAGTGAACTTCAGGAACAATAAAACGGAATACGAGTCATAAAACTCACGAATGGTCTTCATACAGTCAACTTGTAATTTTCGGTTACGGTCACGATTTATGATAAATGTGATTTCAAATCTTTATTAACCAAAAAAGTTTTGTAGGGTTGATATCAAAACTTGGCGAGAGTAGGTACGTTTCTTGTACCGCAGCATATCTTTCATTGTTTATTTGATAAAACTTAATAGCTTTTTATGTACAAAGACGTACTCATACAGGGTGTTCCATTATTAAGGGGCCACAGCAATACTGTAGATTATTAGGGTAAAAATTATACGATTTTACCAACATTGGTAATCAAGGTACAGTGTGTTAA
The DNA here is from genome assembly GCA_029963805.1 of Aromia moschata. Lineage (NCBI taxonomy): Eukaryota > Metazoa > Arthropoda > Insecta > Coleoptera > Cerambycidae > Aromia > Aromia moschata. The sequence continues at coordinate 170,412 of JAPWTK010000694.1, forward strand.
AGTTATAAATTGATTTTCGATTTCCATAAATAACTTCCTTAAAAATCATGTCGCTCCGATTGACCGTTCTAGAGATATTTGCATTTAAAGTGTTCAGTGCAGTAACTTATTTAACCCATTGAGTGCAGAGAACAAAGATTTTAGGCTTTCTTTTCGACTTGACCCAAACTGCTGGAAAATCACAAACATGTGCACAATGTACTTCCCTTGGTGATCTCTACACCGCTCCATACGACTTTTCCGTTATTGAAAGCAGTGCTGGAAGTCCGCTTCTGTCAGCTGGTTCAGAACCTCCGTCGCTTTTGCTTTAACTACTTCCACACTTTCGAATCTTGCCCCCTTGTCAATATTGCCCCCTTGCCCTGGATCAGTGTCAATATTGTTCAAAATGTCTACGCAAATGTCTTCATTCCTTTTGCTCGGTAGTGAGGAGTTTTGGCACCATTTTTGCGCAAACTTTGGGCATGTTGATCGATTCATGCAAAATCTGGTAAACACATTCTTTCTCGATTCCTGTTATTTCAGCAAACCCTTGGATGCTTAGACGATGATCTTCGCGGATTGATTTACCAATTTTTTTCAATGATTTCGTCCGTTTTTGACGTTGAGGGCCGTCCGAGGCGCGGATCGTCTTCGAAACTTGTGCGCGGGATAAACATTCATTCCCGTACACTTAACATTGCATAAGATTCTGTAAAAGTTTTCCCCAGTTTAACAAGAAACTTCAGATTAACCCGTTGCTCCATCTGAACACTTAACATTTTTCGACGCGTCACTGGTGCGTAGACTAATTCAAACGACTGCTACAGTCAAACTGAGCGACCCACTGACTTGTCCAGCGAGCTCAGAGTGGGGAAAGTATTACCAGATACAGTTCTGTTCAAACTTGTCGCGACACGCTCGCAGCGCGCTGGCAGCACCATCAGTTCGGTTATTTAATAGCCACACCTTGTATTTTAATCTGCTGAATATTATGGTACTGTCAAAATTTGGGCCAAGTTGCTAAAAGCCAAAATTAAAGAGAAATTACTGAGTTTATGACATTGGGCAAAAATTGTTTTGATTTCTTTTCGGTCTCTCAAAGAATTATATATTATTCAGAAATTCAGTGATTGAGGCGAATATTGGATAAGATTTTCTGACTCAGTGCGTCCAAATACGTCGAAAATTATGTCATATGTGTGACAAAAGCAGCAAAATGTCATAAATTGAGCCATTTTTGGGTCAATTTCCTCCTAAAATTGGCATTTCGGAGGATCTAGGCCAAATTCCGACAACGTCATGATGTTCAGCGGGTCGAAACACGTCGCAAATGATTTTTCTAGTTAAAATTGTCGAAGTTTGTAAGTTACCGTGGCAGTCAAGGGGTTTTAAATATAAAATAAGGGGTAGTTACATTTTATTTCAAATTCTTTTTAATTTCCTTTTTAATTGGGAGCATGTTTTATTTAACTAGTTGCAACTGGTTATATTTAATTAGGTAATACGACTTACGATGTTTTTCTTACCATGGCAATTTTTTTGTAAATCAAAGAATAACTTTGTTGATGCACTGTATACTTTAAACGCAAATATATCTAAAACGGTCAATTAGAGTGACATTTAAAGGGCATAACTTTTCCGTCAATAAATGATCAATGAGAAAAATCAATATTTTCAATAAAAACATAAATATTCTAAGACGCAAAAAACTTTTTCATCCATTCAGAATGCTGCAGAGAGTGCCCTCTACATGTATTTAGGGTTATTAACCTTAATCGAAAATGAAGTTATAACTTTTGGACCAAGGTAAGTTTGGTTAAATCTTTACTCAATGAATCTGTCTGTAGTTTCGCTGTGGCTCCTTAATAATGGGACACCCCGTAGATACCAAAGGTTAAAAATCACCGCACAAGATTGACTCATACAAAAATAAACTCTAAACGAGCGAGCAAGGTCAAGGAATCAGCTGGGTTCCGTCGAGACCAGTCCAGCTGATCAATATAAGATCTCGAACATCTGGTATTATGTAAATGTTTTTAATTCGCATGGAAAGCACGCGCGCAACTTCAAAACTTATTATGACAAGCGGACTCATTTGTTTTCTTTATATCTGAATAATATCTGGATTTGCGGCGATCCTCCGTAGTAAATATTGTCGTTCTTTTTTAACGCGCCTAAGGTTGACGGATAACTTAATTCCGTTTAAATTAGTACGCTATTCATCTTTCACAATTGTAAAGTAGTTAATTTATATTCATTTCGGAACATTAACTTCATTAGTTAATACAGAAAGATAATATATAATAATTCTTGTCTAATATACATAAGTTCACAGTGCGAATATAAAACATTGAACACAGAATGAATTGAACAAAATTGCTACAAATTGTATTTGACATTTGATGGAAATGATGAAACTGATGACAATTTTTAATTTTCCAAGGTCGATTCTGAAAGTCAAGGCTTTCAAAAATATTTATATACTAACATACTGTTTTCTTAAAAAACTTGCATAATTTTTTATTTATTCATTCAGAATGCTGTCATTCAGAATGCTGCAGAGAGCGCCCTCTACAATTTACATCAAAATTATTGACAAGTTAAAATTCCTTGCCTCAAAAAATCCCCAATCACCAAATTCTGTGAAAATATTTTGTTTCTTAAAGGAGTTATTTACGGAAATCGAAAATAAAACCTTGGTTACCAATAACTGTTGTACTAAGGTAAGTTTGTATTAGTAGAGTCTGTTATTAGGTTATAGGTAACATAAATGATGACACTGTCGAGTTGACAGACATTACGTTACCATTCGCTAGGACAGAAACACTGAATAATACGAGGTGTGTAAATTAAGGAATTTTTTATTCGAATAGAATTACAATTCGGTATTGTCTCCTTCAAAATAACTTCCTTGGGAAGCGCTCTGGAGACGGTTCTTCCATTCCTTATAACAGTGCTGGAACTCATAAACTGGAATAGCCTTCAGCTGGTCAGTTACAGCCGTTTGAATAAAAAAAAGTCACAAGGACACAAGTCAGGCGAATAAGGAGGCTGAGGAGCCACAGGAATGTTTTTTACTAGCTAAAAACTCGTTTACTGAAATGGCTGTGTGACAAGGCGCATTGTCGTGATGCAAAATCCAGTTGTTCTTGATGTTTGGTCACACACGCATGACTCTTTCTCGAAGTTTTTCAAGAACCTCTCTTTAAAAGTGTTGATTTACTGTTTGGCCTGGAGGCACACTCTTTGTGGACAATTCCCAGGCAATAAAAAAAGCAAATCAGCATGCATTTGAACTTAGAGTTGCCCATTCTTGTTTTTTTTGAGTCTTGGAGAGCTTGAAATGTGTCATCCCATGCTTTGGCTTCCATGTCTTGGTTTCCGGGTTGTATTTGAACACCCGAGTCTCATCACCAGTAATGACACATTCCATGGAATGGGGATCATTTTCAATCGATTGCAAAAAGTCAAGACACCTTTCTCTCCTGATGTCCTTTTGTTCCTGCGACAGGGTTTTTGGAACCATTTTTGCGCAGATTTTTCTCATCCCCAATTCGTTAGTCAAAATCTGATGAAGAGTGGTGTGATTTAAATTTAACTCTTACCCGATCATTCTTGTCGTCAACCGACGATCTCAATGCACAAAGTCCCGTATTCTATCGACATTTTCATCGGTTCTTGTAGATAAAGGTTTTCTTCCACTGCGTGGTTCATTTTCAATCGAGTCTCTTCCTTCTGAGAATGTCTTAAACCACCAAAAAACCTGGGCTCTTGAAAAAAGGCATGTTGAAATTTTGCAAAAGTCTCCGTTGTGCTGTGTCCAAGTCTAAAGCAAAAGCTGATAGCTCACCGTTGCTCAAAATCAATGTGACTCATTTTTAAAATGCACTAGAAAATACTGGTATACGAAAACAGTCACAAAGAACAACAAATGACTGAAAATTGCATACTGTTAAAAAGCACCGAAATATCTTGCGCAATAAAAATTTCCCCAAGAAAAATTGCAAACTGTAAAGCGGCTTTAAGGGTGGATTTTCTACAGCCTTTTGCTTCAGAATCTTCAGATGTTCATACTTTTTTGATCAAACCTCTTCAAATAAATAAAAAAACAATATTTATACAGTTTGAGATTATTTAAGAATTTTTTTGTGTTTTGGTTATGCTTAAGAAATAAAACTTATGTGTAAATATGTATGTAGTTCTATTTAATACTTTAATATAACAAATAACATAGAATATTTGATAATCCCAACAAAACGATAATCTGAACAACCCTTTGCAATATTCAGTTCGTATTATTACGGTTGTACTGTATATATTTTAAACATCAACAGATAATGGAAGAGTTTGATTTTTCTTTGTAAAATAACCAACTAATTTTCCAAATAATTAACAGTGTTTTTTTTTGTATTTTGATAATTAATAGCTTTTAGTCATTTGGGAGGATTTATTTACATACTTATAGTGACATATGTATTTTAACTTATGGATAAAATGTTTTGGAAAGAGTTATGGCATATGGTCCTATCCATTAAAAGTTATGCACCAAGTACAATATCTTTATATATTTTCTAAATGTGTAAGTCCTTTCTTTAGCTTACTTTTTGTTTTTTATTCGTTCTTTATGGGACCATATCCCCTACAGGGATATACTGTTTTCACTAGGATCCGATGAAAAACAGTATGTCTGACGCCCGCCGAAATGTGAATATAATCCGAAATATACAACCATAACGTTAAAACACGGAGGCGGAAATGTCGTCATCTGGGGTTGCTTTTCCTGGAGAGGTGTAATCTCCATACATCGCGTAAAGGGAATCATGGACCAGTATGTGTATATTAACATATTGGAAAATATTCTGCAACCATACGCCGGCGAGTTTATGTGGCGAGTTTACGCGAGTTTACGCGAGTTTACGCGAGTTTACGTGGAAAGGAAGCTTGTTCAAGACAATGATCCCAGACGTACTGGGAAATCTGTAAAACAGTGGTTAATTAACAATAATTAACAGTATGTGTATATTAACATATTGGAAAATATTCTGCAACCATACGCCGGCGAGTTTATGTGGCGAGTTTACGCGAGTTTACGCGAGTTTACGCGAGTTTACGTGGAAAGGAAGCTTGTTCAAGACAATGATCCCAGACGTACTGGGAAATCTGTAAAACAGTGGTTAATTAACAACTCCGTATCTATTATTGACTGGCCATCTTGTAGCTCTGACCTCAACCCCATAGAGAATCTATGGGGTGAAGTAAAACAGCGAGTTTGTCAGCGTCAGTTTAAAAATTTTGATGAATTGTATGAAGCTGTTAGAGAGGCCTGGTACTCGATACCTGTAGAGTTATGTCAAACTTTGATAAGCTCTATGGGTAGGAGATACGCAGAAGTAATAGAGAACCATGACTATCCAACAAAATATTAATGTATGTTACATAGTTTCTTGAATAATGAACATTTTTCTATATCGTTTCTAATTATGCGTCCTTCGAAAAATGGTAGGTAAATGGCAATTATAAATATAAAAGTTGAACTGAGACGGAAGGAGCACATAATAAGTTACGAATTGATTCGCTTTAGAACTCATGTGTATTCTATATATAATTGTTGGGACGGGTTAAAAACTAAATGACATAATGTGCATAAGTTATGCTAAAACAATGCCGTTTCTAATTGTGTGACCGCCACTGTAGATGTATTTACATTTCAATAAAAGTCAATAATTTGGTTAAATCGTATTATTTTTTACCCAAGGAGTCTATAGTTTCGCTGTGGCCCCTTAATAATAAGACACCCTGTATAATCTAAGTGGTCGAAAAAAAAAAACATAAACATTTTGTTTTTCTTCAGTTTTTTTTACGGTTTTCGCTATTTTTGCAACAATACAACGAATTTTTATATTTCTAACCAAACACACCTTGTATAATATTTAATAACAAGAACTTTTTTCTCTTTTCAACTTTTCTCTACAATGAATAGTTCCCGAGTTATTTAGAAGAAAAGGAAAAAAACGTGGATGTTTTAGAAATTTTCTTACATTATCTTCAATAATAAATTTTCCACAATTTTTTTAACTGCCGCATTTCGAAATTCTCATTTCTTATGATATTCCAGTCATTTCAATAATAAATAGAGATCAAATGGAAAAAACCCAAACTATTTCGTTTGAAAACAGAAACCGGCTGGTCTATTTATACAGTTACTGAGAGAATTAGTTAGACAGATTACAAAAAGTAGGTACTTGTTGGTAAATATTTTAAATATAACAACGTTATTTTAGCTGCCTTATTAAAAACATTTCAATAACTTCTCAACCTAATTAGCTTTCAATATTGTCAAGCAGTTTCTCTGAAATCGCAGATGCGATAAGGAAGGCAGCATCGAATCAAGAATTTCACGAAACCATCGTTGCAATCTCTCTGGTAATCTAGTTAAGACGGTACTTCAGTTCAATTACGTGCCCTTGCTGCCCTTTGATGCAGCACAGTCTGATAAATCGCTGAGTCTGTACTTTTCGTTTGCCTTTTTTGAATATTCAGTGAGGAATAGATGTTTTAATCCCATTATCTTACTCCTGGTAGCCGGTCTTATTCACTGTTTCAGCGTTATTCGGCCGGACTAATCAAAAATAAACTCCATTGTTTGATTTCGTATACGGCGTACTCGATCCTTTTTTTCCTCGAGAGTATCTTGAAATACTTCAATGGGAATCTGTAATAGACGTTGATGTGAGGTTCTCTGACGGATATCAGGTGCTGACGCTGTTCTCCATAGTCACCAGTCTTTTACTTTTCGTTCTGTAAGAGTTGACAACATTAGCGTTTCTTCAAAGAGAGCTAATTGGGGATTAAAAGTAGTTAGGTAAAGAATGTGGCACAGCGTCAGCAAAAGTTTGCGAAAAAAATTCAAAAAAACTGCAGACTGCACCCTGGGATCTCAGTAACGCTCTGTGGAATATTTGCAGTTTATTTTTTTTTTCCATAATCTAGAAACAAATAAAGGAGAGGTTTTTCGATTTGTTACTAAATATTTTTTTTTCAAAAAGTTATGGCCATTTTAATTTTAATTTTATAGGAACATTTTGTTTCCCAAAATTAAAATGGCCATAACTTTTTTGAAAAAAAATATTTTGTAACAAATCGAAAAACCTCTCATATTTATGAGTTTCTATGGTCAATTAGACATCTTTTTTCTATGTATTAGTTTAAAATGTTTTAGCTATCGAAAGAAATCTCACATTTCTGGAAACATTCGGTCAATTCCTGCTGCTCCGGCTCTAGAAGTATGGACTTCTACGTTAAAATAAATACGACACGGTCCCTCTTATATTTTATGTCAGCCCCTCGTGTGTAATTTCTTTGTCGTTTTAAATGTAAGTCAACGTTCCCACGACGTTTCCTCGAAAGCGTTTCTTCCTCGGAGCTATTTATTTAAATTGTGACACAATTTAAAAAACAAAACTGTCCGTGCTCCGAAGTTGACTTTTATAGCTCTTGGTCGAACGTGTATCTTGTAATGTACGTTTTTACGTTTGTTAGGTCTATTTTGTGTCGCAGTTTTATTTGTGTTGAATTATTAAGAATCGTAGCTGCCTTGGAAGCGAAGGATTTTTTAAAAAACGTTTCATGTTTACTACGACAGGCGAAACGGATTCTCGTAGTTTTAAAAACCAAGAAAGATGGAGATATGGAGTTTGTAACTTAAATGTTCAGAATAATTTAGTAGTTATAGACAAATCAATCGTCATTTTAAAACTACCAAACATTATCCATAATTCTAAATAAATCTTGATTTGAATTGATGGATTGAATAAAAAAAATGGCGATTTTTGAAAGGCCTCAGTGAAAAATAGTCGTATCTAAATTAAAATTAAAAAAAACGCAATTCTAAGAAAAAGCGCAAAAAAATGATTTTTTATTGTCCATGGATTTTTTTTATTAAGTTAATGGATGGGCCGAATAGCTTGTTCATTCAGATTCGATTGGCTTTTTTTATATTCTCTTTTTCCGTTCTGCCATATTTTAAATGAGCCATGTGTTCAAAAAAAAACTAGTCAAAATAAATCTCTTTGTTTGCCCAATATGCTTTTGATCACAGTCTTTACAACTTATTTCGTATATTCCTGACTTTTCGTTATTGTCGACTTTGTCTGGGGTTGCCCAAAAGCGTCTGTAGTTTATTTTTAGAATTATAAACCAAATTGATATTAATATTTTTAAAAATGTTATCTAGTCCGCGGGTGAATTTAGATTCATATGGTAACGAAACAAATTTCGAATTGTCAGTATCTCTACGAAAAGTCGTGGAATTGTATAGGGTTCTCTTAAATGTATGCTTCCTTATTAACGTATCTATTAAATGGACTGAGTAACTGCTATTCTTAACTATGTTCTTAATTAATTTTTTCTCATGTTCAAACCTCTCTTTAGTGAGTGGGAGACTTAACAAACGGTGAATTAGAAAATTAAAACTTGCCGTTTTATGTTGAAAAGGGTGGTGCGAATCGTTGGGAAAATATCTAAGAGTCGCGGTTTCTTTCAAACTCTAATCTATTTTCACTATTTATAATAACTAATACATCTAAAAATGGTAGCTGTTCATTGTGGTCCATTTCGTATGTAAATTTTATGGTAGGAAAACGGTTATTTAATTTAGCAACAACATTATCTAAACTAATTGCTTTTGTATCAAATACCGCGAAATTGGGAACTGTTTCATCAATTAAGTAAAGTTAACATCATTGAGAAATTGGACGAGAACCATTTCATCAATTAAATTGGACAATACGTTTCTGGTACATCAATTCAGTGACCAACAAACTGTTGATGTAAAATTAATACATCAATAAATTGGAAAACGAAAACCGTTTCATCAATTGAGTGATTAAAAAACCTGTGATGTAAAACTGACTTATTAAGAAATTGGACAATTAGTTTCTGGTTCATCAATTCATTGACCAACAAATTGCTGATGTAAAGCTGACATAATCGAGAAATTGGACAACGAGAACCACTTCATTAACCCTTTAACGCCCAAGTGCACTGTCAAGAGACATGAACTTAGAGGCTCATATTACTGATAGAAAAAATAAAGAAAAAATAACTAAAGCCATGTATTCCCATGTTTTCGAGGTCGTTCTTTCGAATGGAATCGTTAAAATTTGCAAAAAATTGATGTAACCTTCAATTTTTAACAAAAACTATTAAAAAACGCGAAGATCAAGAATTTTTTTTTTAAATCGCAATTTCAGCTATGTTATCGTCCTTTATACCACTGAAAAATAAATAGAAACGTGCGCTCGAGACGTGTACTTGAAGGAAATGCAATGAGAACAATCTAATTTTCTCATTTTTGAGGTTATAATAAAATAATAAAATTCAAATTTCAAAATTCAAGATGGCGTATCCAATATGGCCACCATCTCGAATCAAATTTCAAATTTTTCGATTATTTTGCCTCAAACTTTGTAAACCAGGGGTTTTTGGGGTCGCTAATCACGATTCGGATGTCAGAATTTCAATGACATGGCGACCATTTTGAAGCAAATTTTGAAATCCTGAATTTTGAAATTCTGACATCGGAATCGTGATTAGCGACCCCGAAAACCCCTGGTTTACAAAGTTTGAGGCAAAATAATCGAAAAATTTGAAATTTGATTCGGGATGGTGACCATATTGGATCCGCCATCTTGAATTTTGAAATTCTGACATCAGGATCCTGATCAGCGACCCCAAAAAATCCTAATAATTTTTCAAAATTCTTCTTTTGCGTCAACGATCCCGCAACTGGTAAAAAAAGAGAAATATCACCCTTTGAATTTTGCCATATCTAGTTATTTTAACCTTAAAAATGAGAAAACTACATTGTTCTCATTGCGTTTCCTTCAATTACACGTTTCGAGTGCACGTTTCTATTTGTTTTTGAGTGGTATAAAGGACGATAACATAGCTGAAATTGCGATTTAAAAAAAAGAATCTTGAAAAAATCAAATTTTCTAATAGTTTATGTTAAAAATTGAAGGTTACATCAATTTTTTTGCAAGTTCTAACGATTCCATTCGAAAGAGCGACCTCGAAAACATGGGGATACATGGTTTTAGTTATTTTTTTCTTTATTTTTTCTATCAGTAATATGAGCCTCTAAGTTCCTGTCTCTTGACAGTGCACTTGGGCGTTAAAGGGTTTTAATTAAGTGATTAAAAAATTGGTGGTATAAAAATGGATCACCAATAAATTGGACAAGTTTCTGGTTCATCAATTCTTTGATCAACAAACTTAGAGTAAAACGAGCGTAACATTGCATCGAAAACCGCACTACATTTGCGTCCATCACTTGAGAATTTAACGCCCTATAAATAAAAAGGAGAGCTTATTTGCGGGACGACTAATAATATCGGAGTGCCACGAACAAAGGGCGAAGGGCCGCAACATATCATACCACTCGCGCTCGACTGCGCGCACTAATTGACGTTTAAAATTTATCATCACGCTGCGCACAAGACGGCTGATTTTTTTTCGGCGAACGATCTCGATGCGATTTTCGATTCCCGCCGCGCGCCGATCGCTGATTGACAGTATCTTTTAATTTTCATCGTGCGAGCGCAGAGGGTCCGTCATGCAGCGCAGAGATTAACCGGAACACCCGGACAAGGAATAACGAATTTTTACGCGAGCTTATCGTCTCGTCTCCAGGGCGGATGGAGGAGTTGTGCAGGACAGGGAGGGTATTTATAGGCTGTACCGCAGTACAAATCTAATACACTCGAACCCCTCTTATGTCACCTTCGCTTAATTCACATCCCCTCTTATTTCACCAAGTTTTTCCCTATTATGTCACGAAACCGTCCCTCTTAAGTCGCCGCCTGTAAAAGTTTTAGAACTACGTTTGGAAATTGGATTCTCGCATGAATACAATTTTTATTGAAAAAAAATGATTGTGTAATACATTAAATATGGACACCTAACCTTTTAAAATAGGTTAGGTGTCTTTTAAAAAATATTTAACCTTTAAAATATTCATTCAAGTGGAAAATTGAACGTTGTCACGCACGACTGGATACACCTGTGTTGATTGTTTCGTTCAGTTGGATCATTTTTCGTTATAACAAGTGCTGTGGTATACCTATAAATATTTCTTTTTGCAGCTAAAACACGAAAAAGTTGAGGTTATGATCGCGACTTAAGAGAGACTAAATTTAGCGACTTAAGCGAGACGATGATGCACGGATTTGGTGACTTAAGAGGGGTACGAGTGTATACTCCCTGTAACGATAGGGTGTGGTCGGAATTGCCCAGTTTTTTTTTCGAATGTGTGACAAGAGTATTCTTTCATGTTATATAGAGACCAAAAAAAAACGTCATCAACTCTGGCTATGAACGAGAGAGATGGAAATAGCGGTCATGTCTAAGCTTTTCGGTTATGTCAAACTTTTGACAAGTGACTGTCACAATTTGTAAAATAAACAATGGCTGTCATATGATGTGACAGTCTTGACAAGTAAATAAGGTTATAAATTCGATCAAGAATAGAAATAAGTCTTTTTTTTCTCGGCCAACTTTGATGACGTTTTTTTTGGATGTCTCCATATAAATTGCACCTTTAAGGGGTTACCTGCAGTCATAAAATTTGAAAATATCGATTTTTGGAAAATGTCACAATGCGAAGTGCAAAATGGTCTTTTGACCATACTTTTTGGTCGTTTGAGGGCGGAAACGACACTTATGGTGGCGAAACTAGCTCATGGGAAAACATGGTGAGCTAGACCGAACATGGTGGACTGGTATACCATGGTAGTCAAACCCATGATCACATATGCATCTCTGATCTGGTGGCCAAAGATGCAGCAGACAAAGGCAATAATCGAACTAAGCAAGGTTCAAGGACTTGCCTGTCTTGGAATTACGGGGGCGATAAGGAACACGCAAACCGCAGCAATGAAGGTCCTACTAGACCTGCCTCCTCTTCAATTCGTGATTATGGGGGAGGCAAGAATGGGATTTTTCAGGCTACCTGAATTACCAAGTGGTATCTACGAAGACCTGGGGCACAACAGAATCAAAAGTCTAGTGGGTGGAAACATCTTAGAGATGAGGAAAGACCACATGACTCCTGAATTCACACACAACAAAAACTTCGGGATGAAAATAATTGACCGAGACAAATGGAAAGAAAACAACAACAGGAACAGAACTGAGAGAGTAACCTGGTACACAGACGGGTCAAAGACTCAGCAGGGAACTGGTGCTGGCATTTATAACGAAATGGAAAAACTACAGTATAGCATTCCACTTGGAAAATATACCTCCGTATTTCAGGCGGAGGTATATGCAATACTGCACTGTGCTAAAGAAAATATAACGAGGTCTTACACAAAAAAGAGGATCGATATACTATTGGACATCCAGGCTGCCCTAAAGGCTATTACAAACCCAAAGGCGACGTCAAGGCTGGTATGGGAATGTCAAAGAGAACTGACACGACTTGTAGACCACAACAAAGTAACTTTGATATGGGTACCAGGACATACAGGTATCGAATGCAACGAAAAAGCAGAAGAGTTAGCGAGATAAGGATCGTCTACTCCATTTACTGGCCCAAGAACCGGCCCTGGGAGTACCAAAGAGTATAGTAAGGGGTCAAATAGGAGAATGGGTCTGAAATTGACAAAATGAATACTGCAACTCTATATCCAGGCAAATACACGGACAAATGTTTATTAAAGGAACATGTGAGGAAAGAACTGAGGAACTATTAAAAATGAATAGGATTGAGATAAGAGCTGTTGAGGCCTCCTAACAGGGCATTGAGCCCTCAAAGGACACCTACACAGAATGGGGCTGTACAACGGAGAACTGAAATGCAGACTCTGCAACAGGCGAACGGAGAGAGCACACCACAAACTGTGTGATTGCGAGACTTTAGATCGCAAAAGGCAGGCCGTATATGGACACCCCAAACTTTGTCCAGAAGATTACAGCACCCAGCCGGCGGGGGAAGCTATACAAGCTCGTACACGGGACCCGGCTACTGGAATGGGTGGTGTGAGAAGGATGGGAGGTTGCGCACAATAAGCCCAAGAGGCTGCAGTGCAATCCGGCGAAAAGGACGGCTCCCAGAAGAAAAAAATGGTCTTTTGACAATTCAATTTCAAAGTTTAAAGTCGGTACGAGAATAGGAACCTATTTTTCTCGACCGCCAAAGCGAACCCTGCACCCCGGCGCGCGGCGCTCGCTGCCAGCCCACCAGGTGCCCTGTCTCTTACTGCTGGCCTATTTAAAAGGTCAAAACGTATTATGTGTCATCGTGGCGCCATCTGAAATCATTTTAAAAAATATTTAAAGAAGAAGAAGAACAGATTTTAATAAAAAAATTTATTAAAAATTTAAAACGTAGGATTTTAATATCTGATCAAAATTAATATATCTTTTAAGGTAAAAGGGACATGAATTTTAGGCCAAAAAACAACTCTTTTCTTCAAACAGTCGTCATTTTGCGTAGAATCACCGTAAATTAATTTCCAACGTTAAATCACTAGCCGATTCGATGCAGACTAAAGCGCTTTGCTTGTTTGTTTCTGATTAGCGGTTGCCGAAGAATCGTGGCTACCGCGAAAACGTGCGAAGAAGAAAGTATTTAAACGTACTAATTGTTGTTTTAATCTACTGCATACTTTCAGGGAACAAAAATGTCAAAACTGGGGTCTAGAGTAAGCTCGTGACTGCGGGTAACCCCTTAATAATAAAATAGAGCAAACTTTGGGATTTTTTTTCAAAGAAACTAGACAACATATCGAAATTCGGTAAAAAGGTCTTTATTATACAAGTATGACAGTGTGTTTGTAATTTTTTTCAGAGCTATACAAAACAAAATGGCGGCTTCCTAGTATTTTTTCCCTAGGCATCTTTTTTTATAGCTGCATGGCCGGATCAATAACTCCTGCAAATTTAAAGATACAATCATGAGTCAAAAAAATTTCGATTTAGTATGGTATTACGTTCAATAGTATGTAGGATTTTTTTAAATTGATTTTTGCAAAATTGGCGTGTTTTTGAAATACAATTTCGAAAAAACGAAAAAAAAAATCGCTCGAAAATTGTTAATAACAATTGAACTATGCATTATAAAAAAAACTTACGTACTGTCGAAGAGAAAGTTTTAAATATTCAGTAAAAATTTCAAACCGATGCGATGGGATCAAACAAAAATTTTAACGCAAACATAAATAAAACAAAAAACCAAACAAAAACCGCGTTTAAAGTTTTGAGTATTAAAAAACAAGGATACATTCAATGTACCTTTAATCTGCAATGCCTGCACTATACCATTGCCCTTCCATATTCTTATCCTCCTCCTGCCTTTTCTTCCTTGGCGATTTTGCATTGATTCTCGCTTATTTTGTAACATCAGACAAGGATTTCTGTTTTTTGTTTTTTTTTCTGTAAAGTTTGTATGCTTTTGTAAACCATGTTGCCTTCGTGCAATACGAGCTGTGGCTATTAAATAACCGAACTGATGCTGTCACCAGCGCGCTGCGAGCGTGTCGCGACAAGTTTGAACAGAACTGTGTCTGGTGACACTTTCTCCACCCTGAGCTCGCTGGACAAGCCAGTGGGTCGCTCAGTTTGACTGTAGCAATCGTCTACGCACCAGTGACGTGTTAAAAAAATGTTAAGTGTTCAGATGGAGCAACGGGTTAATCTCAAGTTTCTTGTTAAACTGGGGAAAACTTTTACAGAAGCTTATGAAATTCTAAAAGAAGTCTACGGGAATGAATGTTTATTCCGCACACGAGTTTTTGAATGGTTTAAACGGTTTAAAGAGGGACGTGAAATGACCGAAGACGATCAGTGCCCCGGATGGCCTTCAACGTCAAAAACGGACGAGAACTTGGTAAAACTAAATAAATTGGTAAATTAATCCGCGAAGATCGTCGTCTAAGCATCCAAGGGCTTGCTCAAATAACAAGAATCGACAAAGGGTGTGTTTGCCAGATTTTGCATGAATCGTTCAACATGCGCAAAGATTGCGCAAAAATGGTGCCAAAGCTCCTCACTCCCGAGCAAAAGGAATCAAGAATGAATATTTGCGCTGACATTCTAAACAACATTGACACTGATCCAGGCTTGTTAGACACGGTGATTACTTGTGATGAATCGTGGTTTTTTACTTACGACCCCGAAACAAGCGGTTAAAGCAAAAACGACGGAGGTTCTGAACCAGCTGACAGAAGCGGACTTCCAGCACTGCTTTCAACACTGGAAAAGTCATATGGAGCGGTGTAGAGATCGCCAAGGGGAGTAAATTGAAGGCGAAAAAGTTGCTACTGTAATTGGTAACGAATAAAAAGTGTTATGACAGCAGTTCGGTTATTTAATAGCCACACCTCGTATATGTTCCCTCATTTGCATATTAATGCCACAATTTACGTTACTCTGTAGAATTGTCACAAATACACAATTGTGTGTTTGTAAAATGTAAAAACATGTCATAGTCAACTAAAAACTAATACTATGATTCTACACTGAGTTCATGTCTGAAAGAAACTATTTTGTATAAAAATAAGTTTTACTGTAAGTTATGACCAAGGTCCCTGTCTCTACCTACGCAAAAACATGAAATAAATAGTCTCAAATTTTTGTTTATCTTTGAAATTTTATTTCGGAATGAAATGAGGCGAATATTCCCCGAAGCAAAAGTTTACGCACTTATTTATTTTTATTTCTTCAAGGATATTGTATCTTTATCAAACTTATGAATGAAACGAATTATAATTTGTGCATCTCATCTTGGGCGGTCTGATAATTCACGCTATCGTAGTGACTAACAGATTATACGCTGCTGCTTAATATTCATTAATGAAGCGTTGAGTATATTAAACGACATAATACCACCTGCACATGACTTGTGTTAAAAACATTTATAACACGAACACGAATTGTCAATTTACTAGTGTATTCCGATCGTGACAAACAGTGACGTGCATTTTTTGATATAACGATAACGAAACGCGCGTCGAGAAAAGTGTAGCAGTTCGGTGTTCCGTGGAAAACGTCCAGTTTTTTGTTTCTACGCCGAAGGTTCCAGTACCCATTCCAGGACACCTCGTATAGTGTAATTATTAGTTATAGTACTACGTCGTCAAGCTAATTAAGAGGGTAAGTTTTACATAAATACATGGTTACAAAATGTAAATTTATTGCTTTTGTTACTATATTTAATATTAGTTGTTACTTTCTTCTATTACATGTATGTATTATATTCTGCTGTGTACGCCTATGTCCTTCGGCACATTTCGGCCGACTCTAGTTATTATTTGGCATTCCACTTTGTATAAGGCATACCCACGTTATGGTCGGGGGCCGAAATTGGGTTTTATTGATAATGAACGGCGTTATGAGACGATTTAAACTCGGAGAAAAGGGAGAGAATCCAACCTGAACGAATAACTTTAAGACCGTAACGTAGCGATTCGTTTCCCGAATTGTTTCGCCGACAAAAATATTGGCAAATCTCTATTGGATTCTAATACATACGGATAAATGTAGCCCATCTAATACCCGAATTGTTTTACCTCTTTTAGCTTACGCGAATTAAGTTTCTTTCGATAAAAATCGACAAACCTATCTGTTTTTTTAACTAAAATAATTTTCTTTCTTAATACTTTTTCTGTGCTTTTATTTTCAGCAAATATTACGTAGTTATACTATAGGTTATACTATCCAGCATTTTTTTTGCGAGTGGTAAATATTCTTGGAGCTTGTTTATATGAAGTTGAGGACAGTTTAAGTACCGAGGTCCAGTTAGATTGGGTGGCAATTCAGAAGGTCCAATGACAAAATTGATATGGATCGAGCATTTCTTTTTTCAAAATTCTACAAATACAATTAACTTAGCCCCGTAGTCAAACTTAAACGACGCGACGAGTACTCACATCTGGATTTTCCTTAACTAAACTATACTATCAAATTATGTGAAGCGGCCCATATTCCTCTACCAGGCGCAACTTTCTTCGGATGTCTCTCATGAGGCCCTGGACGGAATTCAAGTCGATTTCTCTCAATTTTTCAAAAAAATCGACGTCTTAGTTGCTGTTCGTTTTGGGCTTCCCAGCCTCTGTCATAAACTTTCCGTGACAATAAAGCCCAAAAATCCTCTATTGGGCGAGCCTGAGGCAAGTTAGGAGGATTAGCGTTTTTAGGTATGCGGTGTTGACGAAGCCAGTTTTGGGTATCTCTAGAGTAATGACACGATGCTAAGTCTGGCCAAAACATGATATCATCCTCAGCATGATGTTCTTGGACAAACTGGAGCAATTTGGAAAGCCAGTTCTCAATATACCCATGACTGTTCAAAGCTTCGCTTCTCACAAAAAGTCGGGATATGCCCCTGTTAGAAATTGCACACCAGACAAGGATTTTATCGGCAAATTTTGCTTTAGTCTTAAACTTTACATTGTCAGTGCATTCCTCTAGGTTATTTGTATAAAATCCATCATTTCCTTTCATTTCGGAGTTAGCCAAAGTGAAATACTTTTCGTCGTCTAAAGTAATGCTCTTGCCATCGGCAAAGTAGACCCGTCTCAGTTGACGGCGGCATCTTGGTATACGTAGAAGCTGCCCTTGGGTGTATTTGGGGCACTTACGTCTTTTTCGATATTTCAGACCATTCCTCTTCAATGTCAACGATACCGTACTCTTAGAAGTGTCATATTGACGAGCCAGTCTCCTTGATGACATCCCAACTTGGTTTATTGCTCTTCTTACCAACCGCTCTTCCCTCTGTGCAGTAAATACTCGTGGTCTTCCACTTTTTGGAAGGTTCAAACAAGGTATTCCCTGCTCGCACTCCGCTATTGTTCGATAAATGGTTCTGCGAGAAATATTTTCATTCTCGAATATTCGAAATATTTCAGCTTTGGGTACCCGCCCAACTAAGTTATATATACTTTTTCTTATTTCTAATTTATACGACATTTGAAAGCATAAACTTCAAAATAAATAACCCTCGACTGACAGTCAACAAAGTAAACAATCTTTTGTTACCAAAGGCGACTTGATATTATTTCATTATTGTTAAGATTTAAGTTCATGAATTTTGTGCCACAACTTTTAGGACATACGTTACTATGGTTACTTTTTGGGGGAATAGATCCAGTTTCGCGATTGTAAAGATTTCTGCAATGTTTATGATTAGGTTGCCTTCTTTTTGGGTAATAATTGTAGATATCTGCGAGCCGCCTCATGTCCGTTAAAATTTGCCTGAGCAAAAATACAAATCATATAACGCATCTCATTGTTAGAAAAAATATTGTCGTAGCATTTTATGATTACTAGCTAGTCCTCTTGCACAAATAATAATCTAATAATTTAATGCTATGTAAATTTAGCAAATGTTGACACAAGCCTACAAATTAGCAAAATACATTTAACCTTTTGAATGCAAATAATGCATGATTCAACAGATAAAAAAAATGTGTTTCAATTTACCTAAATAATACGGTGAAACCAGCGCCCTCTAGGAGCAACGTCAAAATAAGCTTAAAAATTATCACACCAAAAAACATAAAACTACCAATTTTCAGATTTATACTATCAAAACTTTTTCAATTATTGAGAAATTTCAGAATAAAATTTAAATTTTGAACACGTTGTATCTCTTAAACCAGCGACATTGGTATAAGGCATGTTGATCTCAATCATAATATTTTGATATATAGTATCTACATTACTATTACTGTAGTACTATTAGGTATAGTATCTACAGTTTAATGTTGGCCTATTCTTTCTGATCCTCCCTATGTATAGATGGCGATATTCAATCTTAGGGAAGCTAATAGAACGCTAAGATAGCCGTATTATTTATATGATTAATTACGTATTCAAACTTTAAACGCGTTTTTCTCGAAACTGTGTTTTTCAAATTGGCGTACAACGTAGCTAGCTCAGTTTTTTTCCGATATACTTGAAATTTTAATTGTAGCTTCTTATATAGATTATCTGATTATCTATCGAAGTACACACGATTTTTGCGATTGATAAACAATTAGATTTGCAATAAACAATTTAAGGTCGATTTTTTTTAAGAAAAAAAAAATCAAGTGATGCCAATTTGTGAATTTTCAAAAAAAGTTAAAATCTGGGGTACTTCCGAAGAAACTAATGCAAATTAAGGTTTTTTCTTTGTTTATAAGTGGTGTACCATGACTGTTACAGTGTACGCCGATTTCCTCCTCCAGAAAAAAATTGTTTCATGTTACCTGGAGCTACGACGCTATTTTGTCACTTAAATGAAAGTAAAAAAATACTTTTGTATACATTAATACCCATACAATCAAGTGTCAAAATTTCATTTTAATCCATTACATAGGTGTCGAAAAAAAATCCCAAAAAAAAGCTTAATTTTTCAGTGCTCCTGGGTAGTAAAATCCCTTAATGTGTTATACAGTTTGTCTTAAATTGATCATGCATGCATTGGTATATTGGTTATTTTTGAAGATGGAAATATGGTAAAATGGGGATGGTTTTATTACCTTTTCAACTTTTTTTTTTCAAATTCGATTTTTCTGCAATCGTTTTCGAGATAACTAAAAATTCCTAAAAATTGACAGTGCGTTTTAGGTCCCATATCATTAGAGGGTTAGGATATCAAAATATGTCTGATGTCATTTCTTTCTGAGTTAATGCCATTCTGATTTCTTAACTTTCTTATGGGTGCCATATTGGATTTTGGATTACGTGGTTAAATAGTGTTCAAAATTTGCTTTTCAACGGTATACCATAATGTTACGAAAAGTGTTGCATCCTGGGTGAAATTTAAAAAAATAAATATTTTTTGAAGTAGGCAACAATTTACAATTTACAAATAAAAATAATCAACTACTGAAAATCATGCAAACTACTAAAAAATAAATTTTGAGCACTTTTTAACCACATCAAGATCCAATATGGCGTCCACACTGTATATTTTTGGTGGTCATTCGGTACTTGTTGAATAATCACCCTTTATAAAAAAACATTTTCACTCCGTACGGTTCCCCTTTTGTCTACCAAACCATTTGCCTCTCGTCTAATAGTCGGAGAGCTAGTGACGCACGTTTCATGAAGTGTTTGATGCACCTTGAAATTTTGTGAAATAGTATCTACTGGATAGATGAGCAGGTAAACATGTGTCGGCTTGACCTACCTGGGGACACCAGGTACTGCGCATAAGGGAAAGGTGTAAAAAAATATGGGCCAAAAAAAGTGGTTGATTCAGATGCCAACAAACACTAATCGAAATTTAAGATAATTTAAAACACAAAAATAAATAAGGCAGACACTTTTGAGGGGGTTAACAGGTAAAAAAAACACCCCAAAGTTATTTTTTTAAAAATGAAGTGTTTGATTCACGCTGAAATTTTAACAGCGTCTTAGTTACATGTAATAAAAAATAATTACAAAAAGTTAGACACTTTTTCTGGGGTTTAATTATCGGCAAACATGAAAATAAATGTTGCTTATAATAGAAAGAGATAGACAGCGCGTGGTCGTAGACATGAGTGAGAGCACTGATCACCGGCGTAGCTACGGTCTTTCACTGCGCTCTCATTGGCTGTTGGTCACGTGTTCTTGTACAGCTGTACCTGCTATACATTTTAAATTCATATTTTGAAGTAAAATTTAAAAAAAATGCTTATTTGGATCATAACGTATTTGTAAACTTCTAATATCTCAAGATAGTAGAATCGTACAATAATAAAGTAAATTATAATGAAAAAATGTAGTTCAAAGTTTATTGGATTAAAAAAAATGACTACTTAAGGTTATCATTAAAAAATCTCATGATTATTATTGATGAGAAATTTTATTAATTCATTATTGTTATTATAAAAAAATATAGGTTAGGTATACGTATACTTGATTAAAAATTTAAGTGTATTTTTAATTTTTGCCGTCATCGCTGTCCTCTGATTCTTCTCCTGTAGAATCGTCGCTTAAAAAAGAAAAAGAGAATATTAAAACAAGTGGTTACAACAACGCAGTACACAACTAGTAGAGTAAACTGGCTCCGACATATGAATTGAAAATGTATAGCCGGTACAGCTGTACAATAACACGAGACCAACAGCCAATGAGAGCGCATAGAAAGACCTTGCCGATGCTATGCCGATGATCAGTGCTCTCACTCATGTCTACGACCATGAGCTGCCTATCTCTTTCTATTATAAGCAACATTCATGTTCATGTTTGCCGATAATTAAACCCCAGAAAAAGTTGACTTTTTGTAATTATTTTTTATTATATGTAACTAAGACACTGTTAAAATTTCAGCGTGAATCAAACACTTCATTTTGTATTTTTAAACAAATAACTTTGGGGTGTTTTTTTTTACCTGTTAACCCCCTCAAAAGTGTCTGCCTTATTTATTTTTGTGTTTTAAATTATCTTAAATTCCGATTAGTGTTTGTTGGCCTCTGAATCAAACACTTTTTTTTGGCCCATATTTTTTACACCTTTCCCTTATGCGCAGTACCTGGTGTCCCCAGGTAGGTCAAGCCGACACATGTTTACCTGCTCATCTATCCAGTAGATACCATTTCACAAAATTTCAAGGTGCATCAACCACTTCATGAAACGTGCGTCACTAGCTCTCCGACTATAACGTTCGTACTCTGTGACTGTGGAAGTCATCCCTTTCTCATGATGGAAGATGGAAGCAAAAAACAATAAATCTGACGCTCTATTGATGGATCTCGCAGACATAATGGCGGTGTCTGCGTCGAGTATATTCGTTTGACAGTGCGCGACGACAAAAAAAGCGTTTTTTTCGCGTGTACCGGGGAACGCACAAAAAGCTGGGAAACTCGGGGGTTGTAAACAAACAAAAATTTAGATTACTTACGCTGTAGTGTGGAAGTGCAGACGTAAGGCGAATTGTTGTAGGGGGAGGGGGAGAGTTGGAAGCCACCGGCGCCGACTTCGTGTGGGCTCCAGGGTTTGTATTTGTTTTGTACGATTTTTTACGCACATTCACAAAATTTACCATTCATTTAATGGTTGTAACCACCCTCTTTAATACAATTTCAAATGGAATGTTTAGTATAACTTAGTCTGCAGCAGATACATTACTGTACTTTATTTTTCTGGTTACCAGGCTTAAGAATCACAAGTAGATTTCTCTTTTAAAATGTTGTGCGCGTTGAACGCGAACAAAGGGTATATTGCGCAAAAATCCGTGAAATTTTAATGTAATGATAGGTTAATAATGAGGGGGTATGGAGACATGCAGATATCCTAAGACCATGTTTGTGTACTGTTTAATGAATTGTACTCCCACAGATCTCCAGTCAGATTTTCAAAATTCAAAATGGCGGATCCAATATGGCGGACAAAATTTTCAAAAAATAATGGATCAGGACCAAACTTGGTCTACATGGGTTTTTGGGGTCGCTGATTACGAATCCGAAGTCATATTTTCAAAATTCAAAATGGCGGATCCAATATGGCGGAAAAATTTTCAAAAAATAATGGATCAGGACCAAACTTGTTTTACATAGGTTTTTGGCGTCACTGATTACGAATCCGAAGTCAGATTTTCAAAATTCAAAATGGTTGTTTCAATATACAAATGCTTTAGGCTAATTTTACATTTTTTTAAAGTATATAATAAAAAAGTAGGTTGAAAGTTTATAAAGGCGCTAAGTACGATTTGAACACTACAATAACAAAAGCCAACAAAAATAATAATAGAACTTAAAGAAAAATACAAAAATCTGAAAATTTTGAGATTTTTGTAGTTTTAAGATTTTTTTTTGAAAAAAACTGGGCAACGGAAAATTTTGAGAAAAATGTGTTATAAACCTATATATGGAGAATACGTAAAAAAGAAATTCAGAGCTGTAGCCATATGCGTTACCGAGAAACTGATTTTTCAGTGAAAAAAACAGCATTTTTTTCATGTTAATTGTTCATAACAAGTATTTAAATAAATTAATTATTGCAATTTTACGCCAAAATTTCATAAATTAGGTATTCAAGAGTCAAAAAAAATACTTTTGTACCTATAGATAGGGCAAAATGTGTCAGAAATATGAAAAAAACGGGTAAAAATAGGTGGGACATATATGTCCCACTGACCCTGAAAGGGTTAAAGGACGAATTGCTAGCAGATCTAAAAATATTTAGATCTGCTAAGAAATCATATTATCCCATCTTGCAGACTGTTATTTCCAGATGAAAATAATGTTATTAACCAACAACTATGGTTTCTACAGAATGAGGCACCACCACAATGTGGCAAATGTCAGGGATTCTTTAAATGCACAATTTAGGCACATCCTAGGACTCTGGATAGTCACAATCATAGTCACATCACAAGTAGATTACAAAAAATTGTACTAAATTTTTAGAGAACTGTCTAATGTATTTAAATAAAAAAGAATTGTAATAAAGAGTTATTCCAGTAAAAAAATATCCACATTTTTAACAGTGGCTCCTTTTTCGTTTTAAGTAGTGTACTTGTTTGTAGTTCAGACGATAGCGGCTAGCTTATATTTTAATATCCATTTTAAATTTTTTGTTTCAGACGTTCTAGAGCTGAGATTTTTTGCCAACCGTTTTTTTAGAGGGTTAACTTCAGGCAGCCATATCACGGCCACATGTGGCTTAAAAATTACAAAAAAAACCATTTTTATATAGTTTGAGATGTTGACTTTTATATGTAAAAAAATTAGAATATTCAAGTAAATATTACTATAAAAAAAATTCTTGAAAAAAAAAAAGTGTAATAAATGTGTACTGCCCCCTTTAAAAAAAATAAAGTTGATCTTATTCGGAATCTTTTTGCCATGCTGTATAAAAAGAATGGTCTTCCTTACCAATCGAATGATGCCGAAAGCTATAAGTCAAACCGAAAATCTGTATATCAAAAGTTAACATTTGTTATGGTTTTATTATTTGTTACAAGATGTTAACAATTTGAAGAATGTTTCAATAAATTAAGGGAAAGAGGGAGGATTCATCCATCATCAAATCATGATCCTGTGTTACCCGGTACATCAATTCTTGAGTTCGGTACTCTTGAGGGTGGCATCCGCGTAGATTTTGAGCGCCCGCCGCCCATGGGCAATGCACCGGAGGCGGAAGGGGGTGGCAGCCAGCCGTCATCACGCAACTCCTCCAAGCGCTTTCATGTCTACACTTCCCGAGCAAAAACCGTTGGAAGATAAAAAGGGAGCTAAGGCCTCATCTATGATCATCTCGTTTTCACGATCTTTTGTTCCTAATAATGATCCCATAGAAATGGCGGGCAAGCAGCTTAAGTGCGTCGAACAGCGTTTGAGAGACGGAGAGAGAGATCCATTCACAAGTCGCTAGACGCCTTTATTATCATCGCGTTGCATTCTCTGCAGCGCTGATGAAAATTACTGCGAATTAAATATGCACCGACTCATTACAATTACGCCGGGGAAGGGTTTTTTTGCGAGTGGCAAAGGCGGACGCGCCAATAGCTGCGAAATAACGCTGAGGTTCTTTTATCTGGACTTCTCTGCTTCGTTATTTGATGTTAAAGGACGGGTTATTCACGTTGTATACACGCGGCATTACAATGTGAAATAATAATTAGAAACCACCTGTGCAAGTGGAGCTCTATGGATAAACAGCTTCTCAGGCGAAAGTAACTCGTTTCTTCTGCGGGGGACACACATCTTCTACGTCTTTTTTTTTACTAAACTCATGCGCAGTGTTGCCAACTTAAAATGTCGGTAGACTGGGACTCTAAATATCGGTAGATTTAAAAAAAAACATTAGTATTTTATTAATATGATTTTTAAGGCTAATATTTGTATCGTTATGTTTATTACTTGAAATATTACACATTTTACTATACTAAAAATGCATTAAGTAACAAAATAGGTAGATACCTATTAATAACACAAAATGCACGTGTGTATCATATAAAAAACATAACCTCATGGTGGCCTTGGATTTGACCTTGAACCTTAATATCAAGGTCATTTGAAGGTCGACTTTTTTTTTTGCAATGTTAACCCACATTTTTGATGCCACAATAGGAAAGAGTGGGGAATTTCACGTTCAGATATGTATTCAGATCTGAGTTCAAGGTCAACTTGAACTCAGAGATCTGTCAATGAAATGACCTTGATATTAATAATAATAATAATAATAATAATAATAATAATAATTTACCATAGTTACCATAGGGTACGACCTTGATTTTTCGTTTTGTAATCAATTTCGCGGAAGTCCTAGGTGTTTCCATACTTTTTCCCCACAGTGTATAATACATGTAGGGCCGGATGCATGGCGGGGCAACCGGGGCGGGAGCCCCGGGGCCCCCACACATTGAGGGCCTCCACAAGCCTTGGATTCAAACAATTAATAACGATAGAAAAATGTAATTTTTAAGAAAGTAAAGATTAATGAAATATATCCAAACAAGGTCAAGGTCAAGATATTTTCATCCAATGTCAAATCTATTCAGTGGTGGAATTTAGTGTTAATAGTGGCTAATTGCAGCGGAGAACGTTCATTTTCTAAAATGAGAATTATTAAAAATAGGCTGCGTACGACGATGACGCAAAAACGTCTAGCGTATCTGTCAGTGCTCAGTATTATACTTATATTATAGAGAGTGATTTGCTTCGAGAAATGGACTTCGAAGAAATCATTAATGATTTTGCCTCTAAAAAATCACGTAAAGTGTCTCACTTAATTATAGTAAGAAATACAAAAAATAGTATGTATTTTAATAGTGGAAATTTGTTTTTTAAATGTAAAAATAAAATTATCGATTATCGACTAAATACATGTAATACAAGACATTATCAATACAAGAAATTAATATACGTATGCATTTCACACTATAGGTATGTATATTGTTTGTAAAACGTACCTACCCTCTTCATTAGCTTAATGACGTAGCTTGGTTAACACTACTATCACGAACTGGAGAAGATTCGTAAAAAACATGTAGCATCAAATAAGTTTCTATAGTTGTCTCAGAGTTTTGTTCGCTGTGGTGAAAATATATGCTTATTTATTTGCAGACCGACCGTGCGACATCTAGGTACTGATGTAATACAGGCATAATTAAAATACTTTTTGTGCTCACTTAAAGGATCTGTAGATGCACCATCACAAATTTGCTTAATTTG